>JAANBB010000010.1:0-385490 GCA_014621425.1 Cylindrodendrum hubeiense
CGCCCGCTCCTCGAGGTCATCCTCGAGCACGGCGCCGACATTAACGCCACTAGGCACGCAGGGGGCACTGCCCTGACGAGTGCCGTCGCCCAGAAGCTGTGGGACATTGTCGAGTTTCTAATAGAGAAGGGTGCCGATCCCAGGTGTAAGCAGCCGACCACGAACCTGGACGCCTTTGGCCTCGCCGCCAAGGGCGCGGGCGTACCCTGGGAGGAGACGGAGGTGGTTAGACAGTACTTACGCAACCTCTGCGATTTCGAGGCGCCATCAAGTGCGGCAGAGGCTACGCCTGTTCCTGACGACGCACACAGGAATCCCCTGGTGCCGATTATTGAGAGGGTAAAGAGGAGGAAACAGGAAGAGGCAGGACCTTGAAGATAGATTGGATAGCCGCTTTTATGAATATATATGTTGCCTTTATCATGTCCAACACCTACGCTGACTTGTAAAAACCGCCCACAACATAATCAACCTGCCACCCTTTGAAATGTGCCATTGGGCCTCGTTGTGGGACATGCAAAGCCTCGTTAGCTGATATTGCCCCTCTTCTATAACAGGAACACATTGATTTCTAGCGAGGGTCTAATATCACTTAAATAGACACGTGGGGACTAATAAAGTAAACCATTTCCACATTGGGAGCCTTTGTGATACAACTTCTTTGGGCCTCTGACTACCAACGATTCCGGTTTCTGACTACCCTCATCCGTGACTCTATTTCGCTCTGTCATGCTGCCCCTCGTATCACAAAATACTGGTTTCTAATTGTTTTCGTCCCTCAAGTCCCGCTCGGGTTTGTCACCACAGACCAGCAGCTCAACAATAGCCTCATGTCCCATCTTGGCGGCCCATAACTGTGGTGTTAAGCCATCATCGTCCTTCGCTTCAACGTCGGCGCCAAAAAGGAGCAGCTGTTTGACAACAGCCACGTAGCCCATCTTGGCGGCCCGTGACAGCGGCGTCAAGCCGTCGATGCCTTTCGCCTCTAAGTCGCAGCCAAAATGGAGCAGCTCCTTGACAATACCTTCATACCCCATGTGGACGGCCTGTACCAGCGGTGTCCAGCCATCCTTGCTTTTCGCCTCCACGTCAGCACGGGCATCGAGCAGCAGTTTAACAATAGCCCTGTTCCCTACTTGGGCGGCCCGCATCAGCGGTGTCCAGCCTTTGCTGTCTTTCGCCTCCAAGTCAGAGCCGGCATTGATCAGCTCCTTGACAATAACCTTGTCCCCTCTCCCGGTGGCCCGTGATAGCAGCGTCACGCCATCTTTGCCTTTAATCTTGAAGTCAGCTCCCTTATCGAGTAGCACCTTAACAATAGGCTTGAGCCCTCTATCAGTAGCCCATGATAGCGGTGTCCAACCTATATTGTCCTTCTTCTCGAGTTCGGCGCCATGACTGAGCAGTAACCCGATGATTACCTCTCGCTCGCTCTCAACAGCACGGCATAGCGGTGTTGGGCCAGCCGTATCTATCGCCTCGATATCAGCGCCGTCGTCGAAGTACATGGTCACGTTTTCATTTTCTGGTACTGTTGATCTGGATATATACCAAGCTTCTGAACTTGGCAGCAACTGCGTAAAACCCTTGATGATGTCTGGATCACTGTTGAAAATCTGCGCTACCATCATGTGCAAGGTCTGGTTGGTAAGCAGGCCCATTTGGTGGGCTTGAAGGACAACTAGGAATGATTTGAAAGTCTCGATCATGCCGGGGTAGCGGTTCTAGATATGTGTTCGTCAATATTTAGTCAAAGCTCATGTACGAATGGGTGGTTGCCGTACCTTGATCAGATCCGCAAAACTAATCATATAGTTTTGGCTAGCAACGCGAATTTCGTTTGTAACCCAAGACAGTGGTGTCCGACCGACTTTATCCTGGCCATCGACATCGACTCTGTCTGTATCAAGCAGTAGTTGAACGGCGGCTGCGTGGCCTCTCTCAGCCGCCCACGATAACGGTGTCTGGCCATTAGAGTCCTTTTGGTCGACATTGGCCTGTTCGTCAATTAGAGACTTAACCGCCCACTCCACTCCGAAGTATGCTGCCATATGAAGACCTGTAACTTGTCTTGGAATGTCTTGGCTATAATTTGAATGAAACGAGACCCGCTCGACGGCCATCAGCGCTTGACTTGCCGCCTCTACTTTTGCATCACAGAGTAGGAAGTCTATGACTTGTTGACATGTTTTCGCAGCCCCACAGGCATGATGTCCCCAGTTGTGTACGGCATAGTCGTACAGCGTATTTGACTCGAGCCTCTCCTCAAAATCGGTGTCAGTTTGACAAATCCCACTCTCAAAAACGCTAAATGAGAGGTAGGTGGCGCAAATTTGTGTGATCTCGGTCTCCGCATCCACAAACAACTGCTTTTGCCTCCGCTCGAAGTATTCTTGGGTTGTGTAATGGACCAAGCGAATTATGTTTGTGTTTTCATCGACTGTGACCAATCCAGCACACACCGAGACCATTCTTTCGATTCGCTCAAGGTTATCTTCTCCGAGACAAGTGTCGCCAACCTCTACGGCAAGTGCATGCTGAAGTTCCGCCGTTGTTAGAGGCCTCCTGGCACACGTGATCCACGATAAGACGACCAGGGCAAGTTTCTGAAAACCTGGACTCTGGTTTTTGATCCTGTCCATTGCATCCTTGTACGCCTGGTCTAAGACATCGCGCTTTTGGTCCTCGTTTGATCCTGGAGTTTGCTTCTGTAACTGCCTTAATGCCTTCCTGACAGCTCTTGTTGTGGTTTTATCATCGAATGACTGGAGGTAGATGTGTGCTAACAGAAACCTACAGGCTTATTAGCAAGGTGGTCAATCTTGAACCTCTCCTAGTAAACATACATCCCATCAACAGCATCTGATATCCCGGCCTTGATCTCATCATGTAACTGCAAGCCCCAATCATCAAATGCCGCCAGTTGTCCCATGTGTCCATCGATGTACTTTTCGATATCCTCTTTGGTAGCGCGGATTTCCAGTGAATTGTTCTCATCGAACCTATCTGTGATTTCTGGAATAAATCTTGAGGTCACAAATACATTTGCTCTGCACCTAGCCTGTAGGGTTAAAACTTCCTTTAGGAACCTCGTTCGGCAACCACCAGATGTTTGACATTCGTCAAGGGCGTCGATGATAATAAAAACCCTGTCACATCGAGTGACTACCGATAAAAGACCTTTCAAAACCTCCTCATATGATGGGTGTATCCGCGAGTACTTAGAATTCTCATACAGAAGCTTTAGGTCATCTGGGAGATCCGACAAGCCTTGAGCTAGTTGCCTCAGTAGACTTGCAAGGAGGTGTTCCGCTTTCTGTTCGTCATGTCGCCGGAAGTTGCAGTATATGTATGCAATGCCGATGCTCTTGTCGTTTCCAAAGCGAGTAGTAAGATCATCGACCACAATAGATGTAAGGATCGTCTTTCCAGCTCCTGGAATACCGGGACAAAAGAGCGTCTGATTATCGGACTCAACCCACGCCTTAAACATCTCCGAGTCTAGGAACCATTGTCCGGAACCCTCCTGTCTCCAGTTGATGTAGTCACTCTGTTGCGCGCTGTAGTCGATTGGAGTTAGCCAGTTGAGAATGGTCAGTCGCTCTTCAACGAGTTCTCGCTGATTATGAGAACGGTGAAGCGTTTCTAGACCATCGTGCAACCGGGCTTGCGAATCCTGAAGATTGGCAAGATTGTCATTCACTCCCAGAAACCGAGCTTCATATTCTTGCGAGCTTCGGTTCATCACTTCTATCAACTCCGTAAGTTGCTTCTGATTGTGCTTTGAAGTCCTCTGGATCTCCTGCGTCAGCTTCCGGGAATTATTGGCCAAAGCTAACCCCAATAGAGACTTCTCACGCTCAATTGCTGAGAATATCTCTTTGATCTCCTTTTCATTGAACGGCCATCTCAGATCTGCCAGTACTTTCTTTATCTTCTCATTTGGTTGAAGCTTCGCCTCGATACTAGTCAAAGCAACTGACAGCCGGCCTAGCGGTGCGCCAGGGCTTTCGAGGGCTGCGATCGTGGCTGACCAGGCCTCGCCTTCCTCCGAATCATCTATCCCATCTTTGAGCTGTAGGAGAATGCTTTCGCACGCCCGCAACTCCTCTCGGAGGTGTTTTCTCTCCTTTGTTGCTCCAGCGGCCGAATTTATGTATTTAACAACATTGGACGACAGCTGGAGGACGGCGATGACGCTTGCGGTAACGCTCAGGGCATCCATTTCGACGATGGTACGTGTTATGTTGAATGATCGAAGGGCTCGGGCCTATGAAATCAGAAGCGTTCTTATCGAGAAATTACTTGCTCGAAATGTACCTATCGGAATCAGTTGTCGACTATTCAATGATTATGCTTTGGACCTCGTGGGTAACAGCAAATTTGATGGAGCTGCTATCCACCCTTGTTTATCTGTAGGTTAGATCGGTGCCGTAATTCCCGCAGACAGTGAAGAGTCGAGGCAGGAGGGGTTGGTTCGCATGTCGCCTTGACAGATATCAGGCAGGTAAGGTGGGGTGCCGCAGCCACATAAGCCTCCTTCAGCTGAGAGTGGCTGCGAGGACGCCAAGAGTCGGATGGAGGTTGGGCTGACCACGATGACTAAGGAACGAAGGGTCGGGCAATGCAACTTTGACACAAAGATATCATCACTATCACGATCATAGCAGTGACAACAGCAGAAAGAGCGTCACAACCGTCACCAAATACAAGAGGCTATTGAGTCTTCGTCTTATTGTCAATTCGCTGGCGCGTAAGAGATGCAGTAGCCTATAAAGCACCACCTCAAAAGTCTGTCAAATTCCCCAATTTACAGCAAAATACTATGATTTCAACACGCAATAAAACCTAGAGTAAAACAGGTAAAAACTTCAAAGTAAATAAAGATAAATCTTTATTAATTTATCATTTAATATATTAATTTATCTTTTAGATCAAATGTACATTAATCATGCCAGATATGATTGGAATCTGAATATTTCGAGCTTCTGTCTTATAGTGGGTTTTAGTGCAGTTATAGTGGATGGGACTTTTTGTTATTATTAAAAAGATGTTTGATAGTAAATAGAGAGAGAAGAGATTCTTTGAGCCCCTAAATGAAAATGGATTTTAAGTCTCAATTTAATATTACTCTCTATTCTTCTATTTTTTCTATTTTCAGGATGCCCGTTGATTGTTATTTTGTGTAGCTACGATAAAAGGTTTTGGTGGGAAATTGGTATTTTTGATAGACTTTTGAGGTGGTACTTTAATGCAGCCCACTCTGACTCGTTGATGAATCAGACATTGTAGAGTTTTAAGCCTTCTATCAAGGCTACAAATACGGCCAAGATCGCGAAAAGCACTGCCTTCAGGATATTGATTCCCACCACTTTCAAAGACAACAACTAGGAAGTTATTCTGACTAACTCCGCCGATTGGCAACAATTCATCGAGGCTAGTAGAAGAGAATTATGTGTATTAGTTTTGAAATACAAGAAATTGTCCAACAGTCTTAGTTAATAAGTAAATTATCAAACAAGGGCGGATTTGCTTACTGTGATAGCTCCATCGGAGCCTGGCTAAGCCCCTAAAAGATGCAAGGTATCAATAATGTACTTTCCCTCAACATAAATGCTGTAGTTCTCAGGACGACATCCCATACTATTCCAAGGCCAGAGAAAGTTTGACAACAGAAATGTCCAAACTGGTCATGCTGCTACGGCATCTAGGCTTCGAACGTCTACAGAGTGGTGCAGACATATCGTAAGCCTAAATCAAGCCGACAACTTCCAGCACCACGTATATGGCCTGATTGCCATGTACGGACCCGTCGACCATAGTGATGCGCAACGGTAGTGATGGAAGCCAAATCGTCTCGGTTATGAGCAGGACCGGTGAATTTATTAATGATAAGACACTGACCTTGGGAAAGGCAGTGACTGGTTTACATCCAACGAGGATATTGTTGAGATTATGACTTGGAAAGCTGTCATCATTGACTCGAGTGAGACTTGAATGTAACTGTCTGTCAGAATAAGCCTCCTCTATTCTACCCCAATTGCCAACATCCAGTAGTTATTTACTCTTAGCCCTGCTGCCTATGTATTTATGGGTATCAATGTGTACCAGTCTTTGAGTGATATTTTAATCCATTTTCCTCATCTGTCATCTCAGCAGCTTCACCCTTTTACCAATCGAAGAAACAACTACTTGTATGCGACGCTTCCTGCCTATGTCCCCAATTATGGCCGTATCACCAGCAGGAGATGGGGCCTGGATGGTACTGGAACTCGAAGGACTCCCAGATGAGCTGAGACTTGATCCAAGACCACTATCCTCAAATGAATCAAGCGGCGAGGACTCTTCTTCTGGAGACGCATCACCTTTGACTGGATCTCCATGGTCCCTCCAGTGCCAGTGAATGTTGAAGCTGTGGCCGAAGACAACCGCCGCCGCTTCCGGTAACTCGATGAGTGGCTTTTTCTTCAGCTTGAAACTTATGGGGAAGAGTGCTTGTACTGGCTCGTAATGTTTCAGCGTCCGTGTTTGTGTTGTTTTTGTTGTTTTTGTTGTCTCGCAAGGACATGACTGAAATGCACCGTGCCTCACGAGCCACAGCACGTTGTCGCACAACTTCCTCAGGTTTGACTGAGCATCACCATGATTCTCCATGATCCCCATTAGATCAAAGGTACAGGCTGCAAGATAATATTGCTCAGTAGGGAGTGACAACCATTGTGGACAACCTCCGTTCGACGTCCCTTTTGGCTGTATCAACTCTCCAAATACTCGTCCGGATAGTGTAACAGCATGGATGGACCTAATGAAGTCTACCCAGCCCTTGCCCATCATATTCAAAGTTGCTACTCTTGTGAAGAACGGATCCCCATCTGTGGCGAGGTCTCTGAAATTCCATCCATGTAGATGGCGTCTTGGTCGAGAATGTATTTGTACCCCACTGCGCTGCTCGACGTCCGTCTGGTGATCAATAAGTTTCTCCAGCATGTTGTAGATGTGATCGACTTGATTCTCTAATCGGTAATATTTGAATCGTGTTTCTGGCCCTTTACCTTTGTCCAAGTCTGTACTGGAGCTGTCAAAATCGAGACTATCCCGGTACAACCGGAGGCTCCTATTATTCTCGTTCGTCAGGACCTGCAAGGCATCATCAGCTCCAATAGCGCCCTTTACATCAAGCAGGTCTCGAGGATCTATGAGAAACCTCGAATTTAACTTGCTTTTAATGTGCATCAGCTAAGCACGCAGGATGTGAAGCAGGGGGCTGGTGCCATTGGTGAGCAACCCTCTCTTGTCGCCTTCATCCCAGAGCACGACCCATTTAGAGGAAATCCATAGAAGCCTGTTCATATAGCCATATCTTGAGATATGAACGGGGTTTCCCCTGCTTCCAAGAGAAAAGGATGCAGCTCCACTGACAAGTTGACCAGCGTGAATCTCAACTTGGTCTAATGAACAGCCGGAATGTGCCGGTAGAAGCTGGGATCGAGCGACGCTGTAGCTGCCCATCAAGGTACCTTCAAACTATTAGTTTGCTTCGACACTAGACCTAGGACTGGTCTGGAGGGTAAGACTTTGGCCTGGGAGACTTAGTACTTACCTATGGTGCTTACTGCATCTCAGCACCAACCCAAGACATGACGTGAGGTCTCGAGATCCGACTTTTGCACCGCCGCATGTTCAGCCCGACATTCCAATTGCGAAATCCTCTTCACTGAGTTCTTATTGAAGAGCAGATACCAGTAGATCATACCGTCTGATTACTTGGTCAGAATTAACATTACGGAGAACCCCTTGATGTACATTCCTCAAATCGAATTCATCGACATATGGTGTTCTCGTGAGTAATGTCATGAGGTTCAGGGGCATTTCCAGTCCCGTGTTTGTCTCCGGTCTGCGAAGAGTAGGAAAGCTTCGTACGATAACAGGTCTATAGAACATATCATGCCAGCATTGGCCATTGATAGCTCCAGACTGCTCCAGACTGCTCCTGGCAAGTTTGAAAATCAAACTTCATCTCGCAATGAAACGCGTCACTTACACGCTGAATATCATTAACGAAAGGGGTGCATTCATTAACCATGTTATTTGTGTAGGGAGGTAGCTGCAAAACAGCACCCATCCAAGCAACCTGTTCGGCTATCTCTACAACAAACTCCAGAATACCCGAAGCGCAGATAATGAGTTTGCCGCCACTTAAAGAGGCCGCCATGCACTTGGTTCTTTCACTGGGAGGATGAATTAGTACATCCTAAATTAGCTGAGAGAGAGTTTACTTACCGAATACTCGAGCTTCGTGATCCGGGCTCTTTAGCATCTTTTTGAATGAGTTCGGGCCTCAAGCACACGTATGATATTGGCTAGAATTTTGGGCTCTTGGCTTTGTTTAAAGTGTATTACGTTCTGATGAATGTTTCCTTGGCTGAAGTTTTGGCAATGGAAGTGCTGAATGGGGCCACTCGCAGTAGTCTGATACTGAGAATGCACTAAGGGCTGAAGGAGGTGATGACAAGGTCGATGAATAATCGAGTATTGTAATTCAGGCTATTCATTATGGGATACAGGCTATATGGCTTTGGAGGTTGAACTTGACTTGACGTATCGAAGGTGCTCTCTTGGATTGGATCTTAGTGTGACTGATGATGCCCAGAGGCGAAGAAACTTAAAATGCGACTATTTTTCTATCCATCCCGATACTCCGCGCCAACCCCGCTTCGCTAGCAGGCCACTCTGCCACAAGGAAGAATTATACCGAGGAAGACAGAGGCGGGCCAAGTACGCGATACTCATTTGCACAGTAACATAATTCCTTCTTTCGCTAGAGACGTATAAAGGAGGGCAGCGCTGTATAATATTTACACCAGACTTCCTATGCTGTAGAGTCTTGAGGTGTCCTCCTATTCTCAGTCAAACCTATCTATTCTCAATTAAAACTCCAGTCTCGAAGAAGAGCAGCCAAGATACATCATGCAGCTTTTTCGCGCCCTTCTTCTCGCGCGATGCTTCTTCTCAGCAGCTGCATTGCACATCGACAAGCGAACCCCACAGCCTTTTACCGACTTCACTGACAACATCTTCTTCTATCCGGCTTCTGATGCAGTGCAGTGGAGAACTCTTTATGCACGTTCTCTCCAGCTACCAGACAACTCGCTCCTCATGACGTGGGAAAACTATCCCAAGGAGCCGCCTCTTGTCAACCATCCCATCTACAAGTCCATCGATGGCGGTGCAACTTGGTCCAACTTCTCCCAGGTTAAGGACCAAACCAATGGGTGGGGCATGCGATTCCAGCCATTCCTATACACTTTGCCTCGGGATTTCGGCGGATTTGCTGCCGGAACTATCCTTGCGGCCGGCGTGTCTACTCCTTTCAGTCTTGAGGGTGGTGTTTACATCGACCTTTACGCTAGCAAAGATCAAGCTAAAACCTGGAACTTCGTCAGTCACATTGCGTACGGCGCTGGACCCGAGACTATCAAAAACGGAAATGATGCACTGTGGGAGCCTTTTCTTTTAATCCACGACAATAGCTTGATTTGCTTCTACTCTGATCAAACAGACCCAAACCATGGTCAAAAGCTCGTCCATGTTACCACCAGTAACCTGCTCACATGGTCTGCGCCAGTTTCGGACGTCACCTTCCCGGCATATGGAGATCGACCCGGAATGACTACTGTCGCACATATCGAGTCATCCAATCAATTTATCATGACTTTTGAGTATTGTGGCAAAGGGGGGTGCAGAGTACACTACAAGGTTGCTTCGTCGCCGTTGAACTTCGACTCAGCTCAAGCCATTCAGCTGACATCGAATGATACATCAAAGACCACCCCAGTCGGGTCGCCCTACGTGGTCTGGACTCCCCACCCAAACAGGAGTGATGGATCAGGTCTCATCATTGTCAGTGGAGGAAATCAGGAGCCTGTCTTCATCAATGAAGATGCTGCCAACCCAGCTGGATGGAAAAAGGTTGATGTGGGTATGTGGTCGGCTTATTCGCGAAGCATGAGAATCATCACTGTCAACGGGAAGAAGAAACTGTTCTTTGGAAATGGAGGCAATATGGGAGACCCGAAGTACAACTCCGTGGCCTGCGGAGTAGTTCCTATCCCCACTTGAAGTCTTGTTACCTTTGCAAGCTAAGGCTAAGTTGAAAGGAAATGGACTTGCATATCCTAACTCACACGCTTCATATTTAACTTTCATTGGTATGGAATACTTCTAGTCACTCATTTATGCCACGACTGTCGCGTGTCAACAGTCGTGGGAGAAGTCCAAAGACACGATAACTCGACATTACTTTCACTATCTTAGATCCACCCAAAGCTACTTTGGGCTAATCAGATCATTATAACAAGAACATATTACATTGGTAGCCTTCTTTCTGTTAAACGAGAGTGAAAAGTTGATGCATCAGGTCCACTGCATCGCCGATGCCTTCGGTTTGGCCACGCCAGTACTCGAGCATTTGTATAGTAGCCTCAACAGCCTCTTTCCATTCGCTAGGCATCAATTTCGAGGTAGATGGCAAGTAGGCACATGCAAGGAGGATACACGCGCTGCGGGCTGAAGAACGTAGCATGAGCCATGTTCCATGATGTCGATGATAGAATCCCGGTCGATTGACAACCAGTCTTTCAAGATGGAAGGATAAGCCATTCACCACCCATTGCATGGTCCTCGGGGAATCATTCTCCTCATTAATCATTGACTGGATAAATGGCCACGATATCAATTCGTGGATGTAAGTGGTGCGTCCTCTCAGAACGAATCGAATGATGTCGTTGTCAGTTGATGGCGGATCATGACCTGCAAGGCTTACAGGAGGAGCTAAAGATTCCTGCCAAACGGCCAATTGCTCCAAAGTGCTGTCGCCAATATCAGCAAGGGCTCGAAGGACACCACTTCGGCCCTCGGTGACCACTTTTGTCATCTCCTGTCTTGTCTCAGTGTCCAACCGCCATAGCGAGATTTCAGACAGGTAGAAGTACCACGCGCGGATATTTTGGTCTTTACAGGCATCGGGGATACTCGGGAACAACTGGGGTGGGCCAAGTGCCCGAGAGCTGAAGTCAGAAGGACCCAGTTCCCATCGGAGCTCCTGCTCAGACTTCCAACAAGACCAGTAGATGCTCTCTTCGGCTGCAGCACTGTCGCTGAGACTAGAGTTATCTTGAGACACCTTTCGAGAAGAGGACTTGAAGCTCTGGCAAATTGCGAGTGCCTGAAGAAACATCCGCCATGCCTCAACAGGCTGTAGGACAGACATGAGAAACACACCGACAAAAAAGACGCATTGGGCTTGGACGACACCTGTCGCCACCATGACAGGACCAAGTCTCTTCTGCGCTGCTGCAAAAAGTGACATGGCGACGGATCCTTCCAATTCATGTTGTTCGAGCGAAGGGATGCGAAACTCGCGGACCAGGGCGCCATTTGCGCAGACGACGAGGGCCAAACAAGACGAAGTATCCCACCCGGCGCCCTCCAGGCAGACCTTGCGCACCAATCTCCGAGTATGCTGTTCATCAAGAATCGGATTCTTGATATGAACTTCATTGAAGAAATTATCTAGCCACTCGTTGCATGAGGCGGGATCAAGTTCGTCGCCCGTAACTGGAATCCGTCCCAGCATCCCTGGCAAAATGGGGCTGGAGACGCCGGGTCGGACTACTGGAGAAGGTGCAAGATCTTGAAAAACTGCCCACTTGAGTACTGCATCGAGATTCCCCGGCAGCAGTGCGTGGGGATCATTAAGAGGCGCATGTGCGTTACTCGGAACCCCATGCTGCTCGGTTGGGTGCTCGTATCTCGGGTGGAGCGGATTATCGAGTTTTCGTTCCAATCGGTCCAGTCGCTCAATGATTTCGAGGCTGGCCGGGTCAAAGGTAGAAAGAGCCGACGGGTCGAAAACACATTCAGCTCCAATCTTGCTGCAGAACGAGCATGCTGGCTTCTTCTGGTCACACTTGGTGCGTCGAACCCGGCAGACCTGGCAGGCTGTCACTGCCCGCTTTCTGGGGTACGCTGAGCTTCCCCGGCTGGTCGGTGCCACGCGCTTGGTTGACATCGCGGAGCCCCTCCGCGCACGAAGTTCGTCATCTTGCATCGTGAATGTTGGTGGAGTTGGCGGGGAAGCTGCCAGCAGCGGATTGTCGGGAGCGGTCAACAAGAGCGGGACCCGTGGTTTAAGAGGTCGGAAAGTCATTCAATACGGGCCGGTTAAAGCTGGGGTAGCGGCATGAGCTAGTCCGGTAACAATTAGTCTGGTTCCCTTGTCGGCTGATCGTATTCGTTCAACCACGCTATTACGGTCCTCACAGCTCTCTCCGACTAATAGACTTCCAGTCCCCATGGGCTCGATTGTGGGGCAATCTGCGGGGTCCCGGGGTTGTGCTGGGGTATGCTGGCTAAGGGATTGAGCCGTCGCGGAGTATCGGGTAGACAATTGACACTTGAATCTACACAGTTGACTCGTAGATACGTGATGTTGCCTCGGTTGACGTCTACCACGATGAGAAAAGTGTATAAGGCTACAAACCATCTCCAACTCACTGCACACCTGCTATTTCACTCACAGGTGTTCTGCCATCTACTCCAACCCATCAACCTTAGCTTTCGACAAGATGACCGACGTCGAGAAGGCAGCGACTGCGCATCAGTCTGATATTAATGGAGACGACCACGACATCTCGCAGAGCCCGAAAGTGGCCTCTGGACTTGAGAGCTACAATGCAAACGAGCACAACTTGACCTTTCGGCAAGTCGTCCAAAAGCACCCTAAAATCGTCTGGTGGTCGTTCTTTTGGTGCATGTGCGCCGTTGGGTGTGAGTATCTGAGCACCTGTGAAGGGAAACAGTTCAACAAAACTTACTCTGTCCAGGGGGGTTTGATACACAAGTCAATGGTGCAATCATCAGTGTTCCGGCATTTCGGGAGTTCTATGGGTCAGTACTTCATAAACAGCGATATTGCAAGCTCAACTGACAAGGCCGAAGACACAAACACAACAGAACCGCGGTCCTACCTGCTGGCTGGTTGAGTGCTTTCAACGTCATGTCTTCTGTGGGCCAATTCTTTGGGGGCTTCCTCTGCAGCTATCTCTCAGACCGAATCGGCCGGAAGAAGAGTCTCACTGTTGGAGTCTTGATAGTCACTGGCGGTATATTCGGGGAGACATTCTCCACTACACGCCCCGCTTTCGTCGTCAGTAAGCTCATTCTTGGCTTCGGAGTCGGGTTTTACTTGACCCTCGGGCCCATCACCTGTTCCGAAATCGCCCCCACGGTACTTCGGGGACTGTCTGCCGCCGGTGTTAACCTTGGCATCGCAATTGGGCAATTGGTTTCGAATTCCGTAACATCGGGGTTTGGAAACAGAAACGACACATGGGCATTCAAGGCGCCTTTTTTGGTGCAGCTGCTCTTTTCGGGTTTCCTTTTCGTTGGTAGTTTTCTGTCCCCCGAGTCGCCATGGTTCCTCGTTCGCGTTGGAAAGATTGCAAAAGCGAAGCAGGTTCTGGCTTCCCTTTACGGGTCTGAAGTTGAAGCAGAAGAAAAGTTGATCGGCATCGAACGCACGATAGCGGAAGAAGCTACGCTCGAAGCCCCGAGTTACAGATCCGCTTTCCAAGGTACCGATCGCATCCGCACCTTAATATCCATTGGTGTTTTTGCCTGCCAGCATGCAGTTGGTATTATCTTTGTCCTCAGCTTTTCCACCTACTTTTTCCAGCTTGCGGGTCTCGATACGGCCAAATCGCTCGACCTCGGCGTTGGGGTTACTGCATGTGGCGTTGCAGGCAACATTTGCTCTTGGTTTTTCGTCAACCGATTCGGTCGACGGCCCATTTTCTTGATTGGCATGGTTGGGTGTACAACAATTCTTCTCCTTATCGGAATATTGGACGTTATTCCAGCAGATGGAGCGAAATGGGCCCAATCTGCTTTGACAGTCATTTTCTCCTTCGTCTACTTTCTCACGATTGGAGCCGTCGCATTCGTTCTACTTGGCGAGGTCTCATCACTTGCATTGAGAGCGAGAACGACAGCGCTAGCAACGGCAACGCAAGCGATCTTCGGAATTATCATGTTCTTTGCTGTTCCATATATGGTGAACCCGGATGCTGGTGTAAGTTTACCTGTCCAACCCATTTTCCTTCGCTGTGTTGCTAACTTTGAGTCTGCCTAGAACTTGAAAGGGAAGGTGGGATTTATTTTTGGTTTTCTCTCGCTAATCGCCTCTATCGTCTGCTTTTTCTACATTCCGGAACTCAAGGGTCGGACTTACGCTGAAATAGACGCCATGTTTCAGAACCAAGTTCCTTCTCGAAAGATGGGATCATACAAGTTTGATTGAGATGCTGTGATGGTACAGTTAGACTTACCAAAAGCTAGTTTTACTGGTACTTAAACCAGTAGCCCTCTCAAATTCAATACAAGGGTGTGCTTTTCCCTTTTATCAGCTTGAATACGTATTGGTTTTGATCAAGATTCAATGGCCTAAGCTGTCGCGGTACCTCTTATTACTTTCTCCATAATTTCTACCCTTCAAGAAATTAAGAAACACAGTACTGAACTTAGTACTAGATTTCCAGTCCATGACTTTTGCCCTTGTTGTTTTAGGCTTTCCTTCCCGTCTTTATGCTGGCTATAGCCTCTACTATCGATTGAACATAACGTGCACCACATGCATATTCTGCCATCACAAGATATGAGTATCTAGAGGAGGATTTGTTTGTTTGGTCGCATTGCCATTACCCAGATTTTACGAGTGCCTGGAGGAAACTATCATACGGCTCCTGTTGCGTTGATGGATTTTGTGATCTTAGTTAGTGTAGTATGTGATGGGGAAAAAAATGGAAAAAGCTAGTAAAAGGTATCAGGAATTTCCATACTGACTGCTACCCCGGGGCCAATTGACAATGATGTCAGGGACCAAACGTCGATCACCCCAGCTGCAGTACAGGGTTAAATTAAGCCTAGGAGGTGCAGCGATTTCGGGTTAAGTATCGGACATCGGATAAAAGCGGTGTCAGTATCCGCCTTCTAAGCCAGTATTCGCTCGATTTAATCACTTCACCAAGGACCTGTGAACTAGCGTTGTCGGTCATGAGCTTTCAAACAGGGGGGCATTGCGTCCCCCCTCCCATACGTAGCTTCCCCGCACAAAGCCCGGAGGAAAGCCCGGAGCAACCCCGGTTTTCCAAAATTACACGAGGGTAATCATTTTATTAGACTCTCCCGGAAGAAAGCCCGGAGCAGGCCGGTCTTTTCCAAGCCGACACAAAAGCAGTTAGTAGACTTCCTAGGGTATTGGATCAGGATTGTTTTACATAGATAAGTTAAGATTATAAAACCCAGGTGATTCTATTCGTTTATTTGTCGGGCATCGCTTTTCACATCGCTAGCGACGCAACCAATAAATACTTCTACTTAAACATCTTAAAACTCATTGGGCCTGAGAAACATCTCATATCCTTTCCCAAAAGTCACCTTTGAAGCACATAACCGCTGCTTTCAGCCTCATCAAATCACAATGCAACTCAAAACAACTATTGTGACACTTTTTTGGTGCATCTCCGTTGCCGCAGCTTCACCTGTGGCCGAAAACCAGGACACTTCCTTGAACGCCCTGTTTTCTCGCGGGAAAGGAGGCGACAACAAGAAGTTTGTGCATCCTGGTGCCCTACACACTATAAAGGATATAAAGAGAGTTCGAAAGCGGGTTCAAGCCCAAGAACAGCCTTGGTACCGGGCCTGGCAACACCTTGAATCCAAGAATTTTGCTCAAACGACTTGGGTTCCGACTCCCCAGAGCGTCCTCGTGCGCGGTAGCAACGCCACATGGCCAACCACCCCTGCACAGAATTACGGTTATGCCTACCGCGACGCTCACTCTGCCTATATGCTCACGTTGCGCTGGCTCATTGGTGGAAATACCTCCTATGCTGACCATGCCGTCGAGATTCTTGACGGGTGGGGTGCTAAGCTGGTCGACATCAACGGCACTGAAGATAAATTCCTAGCCGCTGGCCTTTATGGGTACCAGTTTGCCAATGCAGCTGAGCTACTCCGTGTTTATCCTGGCTGGGATAAAGCAAATCAGACGGTATTCGGCAATATGCTCAATAATGTCTTCGCAAAATACAATCGCGCATTCCTCGATCATCATAACTATAAGACGAGCTTTTATTATGCAAACTGGGACCTATGCAACATTGCATCATTGATGGCGATTGGTATTTTTAACGACAATAAGACCATGTATAATCATGCGGTCGACTATTGGAAGAATGGCCTACCGGGTGGTGTTGTTGTCAATGGTGCTCTGCCATTCTTTTCTATTGCGAATTACACTGAAGAAGGCTCAGGAAAGAAACTGATGCAAATTCAAGAATCAGGCCGTGATCAAGGCCACTCTCTTCTCTGTTTAGCTTTGATTGGTGTAATTGGGCAACAGGGCTACAACCAAGGAGTGGATCTCTACTCAACCTTTGGTCGTGAGATTCTGAACGCGTAAGTATACCGTCCAGGCGCTGAAGGAGAAACCATACAAGAATCATTGCTAATATTATGTTGTGAATTAGGGCCGAGTATGTTACGAAGTACAACGTGAATGAGACTGTTCCGTACACTCCTTACACCAGTTGGGAGGGTCTGTTGGAAGTCATTTCCCCGAAGTCCCGTAGCGGCATCAGGCCGGGCGTTGAAGCAATCTACTCGCACTACGCCGAGTTGAAGGGATTAAATGCTTCTTGGACGGAGACATATCGTGATCATGTCAACAGCTATCTCTCTGCAAACGTTGAAGGTGGTGGTGGTGATTACGGTCCAAACTCCGGGGGGTATGATGCGTTTGGTCATGGAACCTTGATGTATCGGATTAAAAAAGAAGAGTGAGCCTACTGATGCTTTTATCTTCATCCCTTATCTAATACGGGATCCTGTATAATTAAATATTCCTGCGCAATCGTTATCTCAACTACTTCGTCAATTACGTTCTATTATATGGAAATTTGAGTCTGCAGCATGTTAACTTAAGCTGCTCCATCGAGCCCAGGGGTCATTAATATTACAGCGACAGCCACTTTGACCTGGACTTAAGGAAATCTAATGTACTCCCTTTATCCACTGCTATTATTCTGCCCTTACAGATATCAATATTGAGATGAGGTGAAATACTACCGGGCAAACCAACCCCACCAACCAGGAACAAACGCCAGTGTAGGGTAGCGGTCTCTCGGTCCGACGAAGATCCGGCTATTGGATCACTTATTCACAACCTGCTCGAGCTGGCATGAACTTGATCATCGGGCTTGTCATCCAATATTTATATTGTCACTCGAAACATGAATGTGAAAACTCAAATGGAACCTTTCAAATATTTAGCGAGATATGCTAACCACATCTACAAATAGCGGACAGCTTGTAGCGCTTGTGGATCGCCGGAAAATGCGGCAGCCTCGATGACGACTTCCCCATGCGGCAACACGAAGTGGCCATTAATCCAACGCTGAAGAGGTCTCGTCGATGCACAGATCTGTACCTCCGTTGCCTGGCCCTCATCCAGGTCAACTGGCGCAAATCCAAGCAGCATGCGGGTTGGAAAATCGTCCAGCCCTGGTCGTCCGTACACCTGCACAATATGTCTTCCCTTCGTGGGTCCTGTATTCTTGACGCCCACCCAGACCATCAAATTCTCTTCGTCACCCAATGGGTTAAATTCTCCAAGGCGAATATCGGTGAACTCGAAGCTGGTGTATGACAATCCAAACCCAAAGGGAAATGACGCTTCAACGCCAAGTTTATCGAGAAGACCCTGACCCAGCCAACGGTCATACTGGATCTTGTGAGCATTGATATCAAAGTAAGGCAAATGTGCCTCGTCTTTGGGGATAGAAAATGGCAATCTCCCACTCGCATCAACCCGGCCAAGAAGCACGTCGGCCAGACCATATCCACCTTCTGAACCTGCGTACCAAGCAATGAGCAGCGCGGGTACCTGCTCTTTCCATTCCTCCATAATCACGGCACCTGCAGCAATTATTGACACGACTGTCTTTTTATTTGCCGCAGCCACCGCAGTGATAATCTCAACATCGCGCTGGCGAAGTCTCAAAGATTTGCGGTCTCCACCAGCTCCTACTTCAAGTCCCTCACTCCCATTAGCATCACCTGAGCCCCCTTGAAGCATTCCAAATGTTTCAGCTTCCTCCGTTGATTTTGGCGGAGGGAGCAGATCGAGTATGCAAGGGTCATTCTGAGGCGAAGGCACCACATATTCGCCTTCATCTCTACTGTCATAGCCAGCAATGCAGATCACCACATCAACATGTGATGCAATTTCGCGTGCTTTCTCTACCGAGTCAGTATCCTCAAGTATAACCTCTGTATTAGGCAAGGCATCCTTCAGTCCTTCAAAAGGCGTTACCACATGAGGGGCGAAAACCTGAGAAGACCCTTTGTCGCCGGTATTTGCAACGTTGGCAAGACGACCGACAATAGCAACCCTTAATAGCTTCTTGGCGTCCAACGGAAGAATAGGCTCATTCTCAACGGTCTCATTTCTCAGGAGAACCATGGATCGGCCAGCAACTTCACGCGCTAGTGCTCGATGTTTGGCGGAGAAGACGACGGAGAAATCAGGGACCGTTGACTCAGTTCGGCTTTCGAATTCAAGTTCCTTAGTAAGAATATTCGAGCATGCCTGGTCCACAGCCGCCCAGCTAAGTGTCCCTGATTCTATTGCGGCCTGGAGGTGGATGGCCCGCTGCTGCGAGAATGGGGCTTCGATGTCAAGACCATTTTTGAGAGACAGTGCAGCATCCCGAAGGCCGAAGATGAAATCCGAAATGACAAATCCGTCGAAATTCCAATTGTGTCTCAAAATATCCGTAAGAAGTAGCTTGCTTTGGCCAGCCCATTCGCCATTGACAGAATTATATGAGGACATTACAGAGGCAACGCCTCCTTCGATAATGCGCCTGAAATGTGGCAAATAGACCTCATGAAGGACGTTTGTCTCGACTTGAACATCAACTCTGAATCGAGCGTTCTCCATGGAGTTGAGTGCGAAATGTTTGACACAGGCCATGATATGACGCTGCACCCCTTGGGTAAGTGCCAAGCCAAATTCTCCCAAGAGAAGAGGATCTTCTCCATATGTCTCCTGGATTCGCCCCCAAGCTGGGTGCCGAGGAAGATTGACGCAGACGCCAGCGAAGAAATTTGCACCTTGAGCCTTGGCCTCGAGGCCTATTGCGTCACCGATTCTTCTCTCAAGGAGAATATCCCATGTTGCTCCACGGGCCATTGACACTGGGAAAGCTGTTGATGCGCCCATAACCACCCCACGGGGGCCATCGGTGAAGCGGATCCCCGGGATCCCCAGTCGTGGTATAGCACCGTGGATAAAGGGTTCTCGGTTGTATCGATCGCAGATAATTTTCCGAATTCCTGGGTAGAATCCATCATCACCATCTAACAAATGGAGACGCTCAGCTTTTGAGAGTTGAGATAGCAAAATCTGCGCAACGATATGCGGGCTTTCGCCGCCCCTGATAGCCTGGGTCGCTTGTTTGAACGTAAGAGGCCCGTCTGTTCTTTCCATTGGATGAGCCTCTTCGACCTGACCGGGAAGTGAAGTGTTGGACATGATATGTCTAATGAATCTTTTGGTTTAAATACAGAAATAAGGTAAGGAGGGTATCCCATTCGCATTCGAGGGGATGAAGATATTACGAGGGCAACACCGCGCTTATAACTATCTCTGCCACGCTGCCAAGGTAGGTCGATATTTGATTTAGCCTAATTAACCACGTGCTTAACGCGGGTCGCGGAATATCGGGTTCTTGCCTCGTCCCTGCAGTCGCAAGTTAATTATCTCACACTAGCGGAATTTCGGGAGCCTGGCGCTGAGGTGCAGAAGGCGACTACCTGGATCTAACGCTAACCGGCCCGGGAATAACTCTCATGTACGCGGGCGGGGTTGATATGGCGAATATGCCAAAGTGAGACGGGCAAATGCCGAGCAGCCGCTAATTTCCCCGAGTCTTGCAGGATGGCAGCTCGGTCCGTGCTACCTTTGACTGTGTGATTTATGCTGAGATCTGGAATCAACAATAGCTATCCATATCCGCAGAATTGCCCATGATTAAAACCTTGAACGAATCACACACGCGGATTTGAGTTCGTGAAGCTTAAGCTCCATATTTCTAGCATTTAGCGTGGTGGTTTCTTGTTCTTCAGTCGGAAAATTAGATTGTCCGAATCCTTCACGGTGCGTAAATTCTTCCACTACGGACTGAGTAAGTCTGCTTCATTGAATTCAAGAAGCACAAAGTGACAATCGTACAGAATGAACCTTGGCACTGCTCCTCACCACAGTATGGATTCCTATCCTGACGACTCGTTGGAAAGAAAGTATGTATATCCATTCACTGCACGTGCTGCCGAGAATCTCACCCGTGACCCAGGAAACGACGCAATCGCTTGTCTCAGCAAGCTTTCAGGCGGCGACAAGCAGAATCCATCAGAGAGCTGCGGAGTCTCGTCGACGCTAATCAGAAACCTGACAATGAACGAATTGAGGCTCTTCAACGCGAGAACAGCATCCTGCGTGCGCAGCTTATCGACGTCCAGAACAAAATGTCAAGGCTGCTGGCAACCGTGCAGACCATGTCAGATTCTGTGTCAAAAACTCTCGATGAAACGGCCTCAATAGGTCAAGATAAGGAAAAGAGCGCCACTGAGCCACAGGAACCTTCCTTTGAGTCATTGGATACATTTTCGAGTCCCAGCTGTTGGCTTGGCGTTGATGAGACACCCGCGCCGGAACCGATGGACAACGGCACTAGTGCAGACCAATCTCTGGTGCCTATGACTGTATCACTTCGTGAGTAACGATCACTTCCAAGTTATACTCGATGGACTCTGACATTCTTCGTAGAAGATCTTGATCTCAGTACTGTGCCAAATTTGGGCTTTCCTGCAACCGGTCCCTTGTACGAGCAGATTCCAAAGATCTGGGATTTTGAGTACCAAATGGGCCCACGATCTTACATAAATGCTCTTACTTCAACGGAAAAGTCCATGGTTATTCTCGGGAAAGGATGGGCACCTTCAAATTCACCATTCTCCGATCACATCAATGTCCTTCAACTGTTCTTGAAGGACAAACTCAACAGAACAGGTCTAATATCAAGTCCTCAAAGCCTAGCGCGAAGGTAAATAAATGACTTAAGTTTCCAGTTGAAGTTTCTAACCTCTTCATAGCCTGTATCAGCCAATATTGATGGCCCTTTCGGTGTTCAACAGCATGGCACGTCCACATATGATGGATTGGTATGCTAAAACACGCTACTTCCACACTATTGATCTCACAGCTTGGCAAATCTACCCGTCATTGAGTACTTTTGGAAGGCTTCACGAGAGATTTCGACCAACAGATATCCAAGCAAATAACCAACACCCCCGAGCAATCGATTGGATAGCATTTCCCTCTGTGCGGGATCGCCTGATTCAACTCCATGCTGCCAATCCGCAAATCGACCAAATATTCTGCGATGTTGTCAACAGCTATGTGGTTGAGGCTAAAATGTCCGACCTAATACAGGGAGCTCCGGATTTGGATGTCTACGTCCGGGTCACCGATCTCGTTTCAGCAATGTCCTCACTGGATGACAGCGAAAGCAACCAGGACAAGACGCTTCCGGCACCAGATGCCGCATCCCTGTTTACTACGGGGAAATATGCGCGCGCTGCTTTTCGGTTTCTCAATATGAATCGAGGCCCATCATTTTACAAGGTCGAGCCAGCATTATTTGGCAAATACCCGGAACTATATGATCATACGGTTGACATCATGGCAGTCGGAATTCCTTTGAAGCCTGATACTCAACTTACTCTGACTCCTCCGAAAGCGCTCGACCTCCCCACTGCTGAAACATATTATAGTTTCATTGACTTCTACCTTGATTCTCTTGATAGTTTTTAATATTTGGTTCAAGGTTACTGGTTCAGGGCATCCCCAGGTACCCAGTTAGCTAGATGGAATGCATGGTTGTGGAAGCTCTTGAAGTCAAAGTGCTGGAGGCCAGTACTCCAGCAACCGTCGTATTCTCCCTCATTGGATTTTTCCCCTTTTCGGGTTATTTAACGTAGCCATTGGTTTCTTCACTTACGTAACAGATGCCTACCCTGAGCGAAGCGATTCTTATTTGATCTCATTCTATTGAATTTATTCTCCTTTCCTTTTGGATTACGTCCGGTACCTGGCCTCATCATCCAGTAAGGGCTTAAGAGATCTCGGAATTTCCTATGATACGAAAAGTATAATCAATATACTGGATATTTTACTTGATTTCTTTCGTACATCAATTTAGGACTGAACCCACCATCCATGTAATTGAAGGTGTAAAAATCTCGAAATATTGAAAACATAGGATGCTCGATGTATGGCTTGAGAAACAAGTAGCAGATACGAAGTATGATGAGAGTTCTAAGAGCACACCGGAGAGACTGAAGCAGAGCGGCAGGTACGTAGGGTAACAAGTTGCCTCAGGGTCATGAAATGACTGGTCCAGCCCAGCACATGGTATTAGCGTCAGACTCCAGCGTACCTATAGATTATTTATCAATTACTTTCACATGAGATAATCCAAAAGCTAAGTATTCCGAGCCTCGTTTCCACTTTCCTGAGGGGGCGCGGAAGGAAGAATGACCACGATCCGGATTATGCACTAAGCTAAGGCTACTAGAGCCTAAACTGTTTCTTCCAACGAGACCGCCTGCAAAAACGAGCAGACTGCGAGTTCAGGACTATTTGCCCAAGGCATAAAGGTAGCGATCTTTTTATCAATTATAGCCATATATCACAGTTACTACGACTATCAGATGGTTACAAATTAAGAGCTTCCATTGATCCCATCCATCCTCTATCTGATACAACATTTACTCAAATCCCAAACGGCGAGGTCAATTTTTATGGCTAGAGTATTCCAAGTCATGGAACTTGAAATTGCGCAGTCTCATCTCGATCTCTTCCCTAATTGGTTCTATATATTGTGAAAGTTTGCAACGATGTGCGACCTGGTGCACTCCGCGCGAGCTGCCGTTGAAAGAATACCATGCCGGTGATTTAACATCAGCCATCATTTGCAGGACAGTTGTGATGCTATGGCCCCGATATGGTGGGTTGAGGTGCCTAATCCTTTGCATCTCTTTTGTCAGCGCGCCCAGTAACATACAGGAACATTCGAAGGAGCAAGAAATTCGTCCGTTCGCAAAGGATTGGTGCAAAACAGCGAGCTCTAACAAAAACAGAGAAATAAAATTCTGTCTCGTTCTTTCAAGTTTTTCTGTGTCGATGTTAGTTGAGAGACACCGACACTCTCGGATTACCTACCCAAGATAGGCACAATGGGAAGCTCCATAGGACCAATTGGACCTTGTTGATGTCTTAAAGCCAATCTTGCCATTTTCTGGAAAGTCTCTGATCGTGAGAATACCCAGGATACGCACAACCACATCACAGATTCTCTGCCATGACAGGTTGGTAGGTCCCATTCCAGCTCCCTTAGCCACTTTTTGACAAAGATGTCCACCACTTCGTAGCATTGATAATAATCGACGATGACGGCAAATTTTGTCAGCATCTCCAAGTTGAGATACTCAGGTACGTCCCAGTGGTGGCTGTGAATAATGTTCAATAGGATCAAAAATGCCGTTTCATCCCACTCGCTTGTCGATATAGGATTAGATAACCCCGCAGACGTGATCCCTTCCTGCCATGGCCCTTTCAACATTTTCCGAAAAACAGGAGAAGCGAGAATCAAGTGGTGGGGAGAAACCTGCATTCGAATAGCTGGCTGCTCCTCAATACGGCCGTCGGTCCCATCATTGGTAAGGTTAGGCGCATAGTTGAGCACAAAGTCGGACCCAACAACAACTTGAGGTTCATCGGTCGGCTCAGTGGCATAATCTAGTCCAGGCTGTGTGGTGTGACGGTCGGGGAGAGTCTCATCCCTCGTATATACCCCACCTGGTGCATATTGTTCTCTCTCTAGTAGCTTCAGCTGCATTGTTGCTTCGGGTCCAAAAATTGTTTGCTCGTTCGGTCTTCGAAGTAGAAGGATCAGCCCTGCGTCGTCGTCTGGGAATAGCTCATGTTGGCTAGTCTTCATCCTGAAGGGCATCATGGCTCGGACACTTCGCTTTCCAGATCAAGCCTCTTTGATGGCGTGGCGGATGAGACCTTCGCTCAAATCGTTTGAATAAGATATGTGATCGTACTTTCAAGAACACGGTCTAAGTACGATGCAGGAAGCTGGCGGTGCGGGGTAGGGACAACACACCGGTGTGCCTAAGCGCTAAGGCATAGAAAGTACATGAGAGGCGTGCTAAATATATCCCTATGACTGGTTTCACTTTCGCTGAATGTGGATTGAATGCAACATCACTGGCCTAGTATCCCGATGCTCTTTTACTTGAGAAGCGCCCTGGTCTTTGTAATTGTAATTTTTTTATTTTTTAGTTAAAGGAGAAACCCATAGACCTTTCTTGCTCGAATACCAGCATCATTTGTCAAGGATGGTGAGTTGTTGGAGAATGACGGCATCGGTATCCGTACATTGCTTGCTTTCGACTAAGATTTTGTTGGCTGCCTTGCCCAGGTTTCATGCCCTTTTCTTTCGCCACAGTCGAGCCAATTACCTGAGCTCGGATCATGTGGCCTTTCGTCATACTTTCAATAATCAACCTCATTGGAGACGACACGCTGTCGCAGACGAGCACTAGCACGAGTAGCATCTTTGGCAGGCTGTTGAGGCCCGATCCATCCCGAACATGCATGACAACGATGTCGGTATGCAAAATGGTCGAGGTCACTATCGTCTTTGGGCCTGAAGAGAAGCTTGAGATCATCATCAATCAATTTATTCACTTCCGGTCCTGTGTCTCTGGTACCATAAATCACACTACTTGAAACCCGTCCAGTCGCATCTAGCGCCCATTTCCGCCCGCTGCATGATGGCGGGGCTCACACGGGGTTGCCTAGCCGCTCATTACTCAGCTGCAATCCGACGCTGATCGCCCAGGCATTTTCTTATTTTGCAATGGCCCGCCAAGATACCTAAATTTCTTCTATTTACAACACTTGACTTCTCGGCCATGGTAATTCTGTTTGTGAGCTGCTGAATCACCCACCACCCCCTCCCCACCCCCTCTTACCCTATTACTAGCAACCAACTCCCTGATCGACAGAGACATAAGTTATCCAAGAAGTCACATTGGCTAAGGATGTACTCATCATGTGTGGTCCACATTGACTTTGCTGGTCCACAATAAGTTGTCTGGAAGTAGTAAATCTGCTTTGGTTCTTGGGTGTGACTGATACCAGCGATGAGTTTTCTTTGGATTTTGGGCCTGCCGACGGATCACGGACTTCAAGTCGACCGTCGCCAAGCGCCCCAGAATATCTACATTCCCATTTTCCGATCCTTCTAGTGAGAGATGGACGCCTCGACTGGTTTCGTTGGATGTCCAGAGAGCAAACAATTGAAGACAATGAAATATCTAAGATCCTCCATCTTCCTTGTTCAGTTTCAACTTTTGGTTCACGAGTCACGCTCCAGCAACTTTCAACAACAGCAAAATATAAGCCCCTAAAACAGCTGAGGAGAACCAGAAATTGCCCAAAGCTATGGGCCGGAGACTGTGCCTACATGAATGAAGATTATGTATAACTAAAATGGTCCCTTCTACTTCCAACCAGCGGCCTCTTAGAAAGAGTTACTTGATATCCATTTTGTTTGGAGGAGAAGTGTCACATGTTCTCAGATGGTGGGCGAATGGTAAGCTTAGTACGCCAACATGACAAACCCTGTGGCTGATGAACTACTAGCTAACCGATGGTCTCAAGAGAAGTCCGTTACATAGGTTGATAACGGCTGTGACGGCAGCCGCCGGAAGCTTCGGTTGGAGGTGGCGAGAGCCGTCAGGTGAGTGGCCGCGGGCCTGTGGGTCCGGGGCCGGGGCCGGACCGGGGCTCCCGTCCTGGAAACAGGAAATCGGAAGGAGAATCGGCTGATAGGTAATATAACGGAAATAAGACTATGATTCGGCAAGCGGTTTGGATCGGAGACTGTTTCAGGGGGTTCTAGAAACCCCTTTTAGTCCAGTGCCGCATGACCTGAATTTCTGGGATTTGGCAGAGAACATTATACCACTCAGAGAAGAAAAATAGTGTTCATCATTTTCATGGTTCAACGCTGGTTAAATATACACCAGATATACCAGGAAAGTTAATAAATGCAGATCAGAGCTTACGGCTACATATCACATTGTGAAGGTGGGGTTCAAACTTTGTGACCTAGGTACCTCTGTCAATGCTCGTCCATTCCCGAATCCGGGGATCTATACATTGCCACGTGCCAGCTCTAATCCTTGACGCCCATGATATTAACTGACGACATTTTAGTAGTTTATTTTTGTAGTTTAATACAATATCGAAATTTGACTCTGCTTCCAACGCAGCGCTGTGGGCAACCTCGTTATCTGCTTATCTTTGTGGACCGAGGCATACGCGGCCTTTTTCAACGGGAGTCCATGTTTTGACGTCATTTTAGCCTCTGCAGAGGAGGATATCACCCAGTTAAATTTTAAACCGTACAAGTAGGAAGACAAAAACAAGAATTTGATCATGTGCATAGATGCGTGACCTTGCTAGACGGCGGAACCTCCCTTCGAGTAACCATGTCCTTAGTGTTAGATCTGACAAATCCATGTGTCAGCCAGATTCAACCAAAACCCGACTATTGGCGCGAGTGCAGAGTTTATCTTGGTGCTATTTACATGTTGTAATAATCACGTGAACAGCATACTGCACATCGTGCGTCGATGAGTATACGACGACGATCTACCGATTGGACTGGGGAACGCACTTGTACATAGTAGGCGATGATGAATGCGGCCTAACGGATGTTCGGCTAGAAGTGGGCCCTTGTGATCTGCCGTTCTCTCCCGCATCGCTTGGAAATCATACTCCATTTCGAACCCTTGGCAGGTTTTAACTGGTTAGTCTGCTCCGGGGCTTGATGACAATATCATGTACCTCATCGGTTAATTTCGCCGAGACAGCCCCGCCCAACCTCGT
The DNA here is from genome assembly GCA_014621425.1 of Cylindrodendrum hubeiense. Taxonomy (NCBI): domain Eukaryota; kingdom Fungi; phylum Ascomycota; class Sordariomycetes; order Hypocreales; family Nectriaceae; genus Cylindrodendrum; species Cylindrodendrum hubeiense. The sequence goes on from JAANBB010000010.1 coordinate 27,155, forward strand.
CGGGTGCACTGATGCATAGTTAAAAGCCCGTGTCACCGCTCCCAAATTCCAATGCTTGCTTCCCTTGCCTGCATATTGTTGTTCCAACTGAATCCGCTGGGACTTTTATGACGCCATGAATGTTTCCGCACCACCGCCATTCTGGGGTGCCCAGACGTCCTATTTAAAGTAATCAATACCCCGATTCATTAAAACGCTGATTGCTAAAACATGACAGCTTTTGCGAAGAGGTTGTGAACCCATATTCACACTCAATATTAATCAGAAGAAAGTTCTAACAGAATATTTTGTCGAATATAGGACTATGTCGTCACACGGTACATTGCTGAATTTGTCAATGCATTGAGCAGCCTAGTCTATGGTTCGTTGCTTGATTCGAATCATAACCATTTTGCAACTAGCGTTAACTCAACGTAGTTGCGTATGGATTCTACGGCTTGGTCAACGCTCCCGAAAATTCTCGAACTGGTCCCCGTTTGGTTTCCTACTGCGGTTTGGCCGGGGTAGGTATTTGTTCAGCGGCGTTCCATATGACATTGAAATACCACACTCAAATGTGTATGTCCTTGCACGCGTTCCTTTCCTTCCCATGGTTCTGACCTTTTCAAATCCGTAGCGGATGAACTCTCAATGCACCTTCTGACCACACCACTCGTTTATCGCGTCCTTGCCTTCGGCACCAGTCCACAGCGGGCCAGGGTGGTGGGAGCTATCCTTCTAACAAGTTTCACCGTTACTATGGTCACTCACATGGTAATGGATGAGTTCATCCTTCATGCAACAACTTTCGGTTTGGGCGTCGGCATCGTCACCATTCGGATTAGACAACTTATTAATCAACAAATTTCGGATCCTGTTATTCAGAAAACTGTACACCGAATAGCAAGATTAGGCAGCTGTAAGTTTCAACGTGAATTGCTCGGCAAAACATGACTGATGTTGTCAATAGTGAGTTTTGGCTTGGGCTACATCCTTTGGTTGCTCGATGACTGGGCATGCCGCATGTTGACTGATGCAAGACATCTGGTCGGCTTGCCCCTCGCTTTCCTACTAGAATTACATGGATGGTACGCTCGCCTGAATTGCAATATTACTTTATGACCTTCAATTAACCATGAATAGGTGGCACATCTTTACTGCCATCGGTGGCTACATCGGTGTCGCAATCGTTGATCTGATAGCATCAGGCGAGATTACCGAAGATCCAACTGATCTTTTTGCTTGGCCAGTCCCTTTCGCAACGAGACTCATATGGACATCGCCAAAGCAGAAGAAGCAAGCTTAAATCTATTCCAGTGTTAATATTCTTGGGAATAGTGACAGGGAATATTGGCTTTCAAGCTGCTGTCCGAGTTCGGAACTACCTGGTCTGCATATCACTTTCACCTTTCTCAATCCGGCTGCACAGAAGGGTATCGCAAGCCGAGATAAAATGGAGTTTGGAGGATATTGCATTGAGAAATATGTAGTATATCTAATACCAGAAATAGGTTTGGATGAGTAATATAATGGCTACGGATCTACAGCAGCAAGGTATACTGGATGCTAAACTTGAAGTAGAATAGGACCCATGACTTTATTCTAGCTAAGACTGGGCCTGGGGTTATCTATATGGCTATACGATACAGACAGGCATCGTTCATCGACGCTTGGTTTAGGCCTCAGGCTAGACAACCGATACCCGCATGCACCCCTCCCCGGATTCCAAGATTTATAAGAGTTTGAACCGCCAGTTAGGGTTGGTTTTGGAAAATCGGGAAACCATCGGGAAACCCTAGGACTGTAAATTTCTCAACGACTCTGTGTCTTGGAATGTCTATAATTTGCATCAAATAAGCCGTGAGATGCTAGACATCTCAAAATGTGTGTCTAGGGACTTGAGTAGCTGGGGGGAGGTTGCCCGTGCTTGCTCAGTCAGCCGCTTTCGATGAAAAAGATCGCTGCCAATAGTTGGGTCAAAGACCAGGATAAGTTTCGTGTCAAAGCCTGTTGTAACAGGGTCTAAGTCGGGTGTCTGTTGAAAGCTTAGGTCAGGTTGTAGACTATGTGGGTCAACTGAACGATTGACCCAGCCCCAGCGGCGATCAAGGCCGACTTTGTGGCCTTGTAGTTCTCAAATTGATCCACAAGTTGACGGAACGGAAAGCCGCACCTGTCATCACGGCAGAGCCAAACCAGAGCACCAAATAGGATCAGTAACTCCACGAAGCTTCCCATCCTATTGAGATTCCTGGGTTTAACACCCCAGACATTGCTTTTTCAGCTGCCCTACCGTATTCTGCCATCCCGGTGCTAATAGCGACGGACAGATGAGTAACGGCGAGGACTGTCCTTCGACCCGTCATCTTGACGGAAAGGAGACGCAGTTCAGGCAATGAGCTGTGTCAGTAGCGAAATAAAATGGGAGGATTGAGAGTACTGTGGGTATTCTCACGCTTCGTAAATCATGTCAATTAGCGTTAATAAAAGGGTGACGGTGTTTCCGGCATCAATCATCATCATCATTGTAATTCGGGGCGCTGTGATAGGCATCAGAAGTAAAGCGAAGACCCAAATATGATGTAAATATCGGCGAGCATAACATCCCAGGCTTACGATGTTCCTTTGCGATGAAAGGTTCTGGATAAAAAGATGAAACCAAATATGATAAGGGGGGCATAAGAACTAGTTGGGCTTTCTGGTGACGGAATATCGCGGTTGATCTTTTTTTACATGGAAATCGGCGACCCGAGGAAGCTTGACCGGAGATATCTCTAACCTGACACTCTAGTGGCAGTATGATGCGTGAATGATGCTACCTCGCGGTTTATTCAGGGCCACCGCGGAGATCGAAGGAAAAGTTTGGTGGTCTTAGCATTGTTTCTTATTGCTAAAATAATTCTATTGAGCTGTTGCAAAATTGTGTGTATCGATGGCGTTGATACTGAGGAGGCATTCTAATGAACTCGTTCCTAGAACTGCGCCACTCAATCTCCTCAATGTTACATGCTGAGCCACCTGAAGTGGAACTGCCCTGGTGATATAAATAGCTGGATCTTGATGTACTCATGCGACAAATTTGGCGATTCGCCAGCCTCTAAAACCAGGGATCCCTGATGCATCGCGCACGGGCACTGTGTGTGGTCCCTGGATATTATTAAACTTACTCAATAAGCCACTCTAGACACGTACACAGGTGGGCTCAACAAAGAGATATAAATAAAAGGCTAGATATTCGAGATGGCACTGACAAAAACTATACGAGATAGACTCAGCGCCAAGCACAGTAAACAGATCATAATCTCTTCAATCACATTGTATTAATAGGTCGTCTAAACATTCGGCATCGCTTGGATAGGCACGGGCTGTCTTGTTTCTCACCCCTGCAGGCTATCATTACCGCTTTGTCAGCGGCATATTCAAGACAGAATTAATATGACCTATACGATTCGAGACTAAAGCTAACTATAGTAACTGGATATCATGCTCTTACGCGCGTCGCATCTAAGTTTAGTTTTTCTTGGTTGTTTAAGCAGAAACTGGAGATACATTCCCCGACTTGTGACCACTGCGATACTAAGGAATGTAATTGCTTTCATAGGAAAAGCTCACGGTGGTTACGTTATCATAATTAATGACTTTGGGATTAACTAATTATCGAAGGAGATTTCGAATACAGCTATTCTCAGAAAATACCCGAGACTGCTAAAGGCTACTTTACACAGGTTGGATTCAGGCTCGATATTAAATATTAAATGGAGAATAAACCACCAGCATAGGATATTAACATCATTGACTGTAACAAGTTTGAGATGCAAACCTTCAGATGCCTTGACTCCCGAATGAAGCTTGATGCAAATACATGATCCCAGAAGCGGGTGGAAAAATATGACTCGCAGTCAAGGAAGTGGTGCTGAATATGGTGCTTCTCGAGCTGTTTGTACTATATATGAAGGTTCCGATGGTGGTGTATGAAGTCGTGGGTAAGGTCGCAGCAGATGTAACCGAGTGTGACTGCCACAAAAGACCGATGTGGCTACGCTCTGATTGAAGAGAAGATGGCAAGGCCTGGTTCCTAAACTGGGTAGACCAGAGCTACGGGGACTACTGGTAGCATTACTAGGTGATATCTTTCTATGTGTGAGATAATGAGGGATACCATACAAGAGAAATTGAGAATTTATGGCGACTCGATTTCTAAAAGGCACCTGAAGTGAGCATTGGCGGAAGGTCGATATAATTAAGCAGTCGTACGCATCCTTATCGAGGTGAAACAAAAATCGGCGTAGTGCGAACTCGATAAAACTCCAGAGGCCGGAGTCAAGAACCAAATGCCCGGCTTGCTCTAGGAAACTACTCAAGTCCGAGTGGGTAAGGTACACGCATGAGACCGGGCGGTTTGGGTCGAGGAAGTTGTGCACCATGCAGTCGCTATTGAAGTCCGCCTCCTTGCACAAGGTCTTCTCGTAGGATATAGAGGTCCGCTCTTCTTCCTCAGTCTCCGTCGCGATATCCTTGACAGTTAACAGAGCTCATGGAGGCCTCCTTAGAAGCGACAAAGCTAGCAAGGTACTTGTCGAGGGCTTGGGAGGTGGCTTCGGAGTGACGGTGGAAGGATGGGTGGGTCGGGGGGGGGTATTTCCCATGTCGTTTCTGGAATACTCGAAGACAAAATGGGCTCCGACGGGATATTTTGCACAAAATCGACCCCGTCGTACGCCAAATTGTTAATGCTGGCATCGCATAAGTTTTCGTAATTGTGGGATTCTGCCTCGGCATGGGTAAATGTAGGCAGTGTACGCGAAGACATGACACTGTTGGTATATAGCTGAAATGTACGAAACTTGCAGAGCAGAATGACTGACTGTTGACAAGCTTGGATGATGGCACTATAGGGTGGGTGATTTGACTGGACGATCACGATATGATCTACGGTGGGTCCCCATGTTGCACCATGAAGCGTGAGAGCAACATCCAATGGGGGAACGCGTTTGAATATCCGCTAGTCTGATATTAACCTTAGTTTGACATTGAGAAGGAAAAGACGCGTATGTCACGGCTTGTAGGTTAAATACGCGGGACACGGAACGGCAGTCAGCCTCCGCGCATTGGGTGCTATTGGGCTCGTCTTGGTCCTGCAACAGCATTGACTTGACGCTTGCCGGGATTCGACGGCTAGCAAAGGCCCAGCTCCAATTAGACGATGCCAAACGAGTCTGAGCGTGATGGCCCTGCCTCAGAGCTCGTAACTGACCCACATAAGATAAGTGGCTGAGCTTTCTACGTCAATCTGCGCTGAGTCAGCGGAGGTTTGCTGCCACAACTTCCGAGCTCTCGTTTATATGGGATAGAGCCCATGTGTGCTCCGCAGTGCTCAGGATATTCAATCACAATCCAACCTGCGGCTCAACTGGCGAATCACAACCACATTACTTGAACGCCGAGTTGCCCAATCTAGTAGTCGCCGATCCCTGCGAAACAGAGCTCTCAGCAGTCAGATTTTCCTTCTTTCCTTCTCTCAACAAATTCCCCATGTCAGCGCGTAAGGCGCAAAAGAAAATAGCGTGTGACGTGTGCTACAAGAGAAAGGTAACTTATTAACTGTCGCGGCCGAGTATAATACCATCTCGAGGTGACTAATTTGGGCAATTGTGATGCAGATTCAGTGTGATATCTTGGTGCCCGAGGCCCAGTGTGACTGGTGCATACATCATGGCCTGGTGTGTACATTCGATCGGGTGAGGGGCAGGAAGAAGATCAGAGCTGCTAGGTGAGTCTTTAGCTACCCTGTAGTTTCTACAGCCATTGAGCTTCCTAAGGTTTCTGGTCTAATAGTGCTACCTTGTTCCATTTAGGTCACGTGTACGCTCTGATAAGAGTTTGCCTTCACGCATTGCCGACCTTGAAGAAGCGTTGGCGAAAGGGATTGGTCTCAACGGGGCAGACAACTCACTTCCAAGTTCTTCTCGTTCTTCTGCGTCACGCTCGGTATCAGTGATTGGACCGGACATCACATCCTCTAGTAGCTCTTTTCCGCCGAGGAATCATGTCGATGCAGGTACGTTGTATACGCCACCACTCCACCGCGCCACCGCGCAAATTACTTATCAGTGCCACTTCAGCCTCTTCCAGCCAGATTCATTTCGCTGGGCATCACCTGGGACATGTAAGCTCTCACAATGGGATTCCGTTCTTCTCAGAGAAGGGTCAACAATGGATATTCTCACGAACGGGTGAACGGGGTTCCATCAAAAAGTTGTGTGATATTGGAGCTCGACGACACCAAATGCCGTCCTTGATTGGGCAAATGGGTCAAACCCAAAGCGTCCCTGAACTTTTGAACGGCATTCCAAATCGCTCCATTATCGAAGAGGCGGTGGATCACTTCCAGCGCAGCATGTTTGGGCTGGTGTTTCCGATTGTCGACCCAGTCCTGATTGTGGATACGCTTGACCTAGCTTACACGCCGGCTGATGGGCAGACCACTCTGGAGCATATTAGTGCCAAGGCCTGTGTTCTTGCCTTTACCTCCTTTGTATGCATTACTCGGCCGGAGTTTGCCGTTAGCATCAACATTAATCCCGATGTGTGCGCCATGACAGCCACTCACCTTCTCGCAGACGTTTTTGAGGACACAAGCATCATAAGTCTTCAGACGGTTTTCATGCTGGTACGTTGTTCTCAGTGCCCTCATGGATATTGTACTAAGCTAACATCTCGGTGCTTGGGACACATATAGCACATGCACCAGGCTTTCACTGGTCGCTTACAATCAGCCGTGATGATGCATGGAGCTGCGTGTCGAAAGGTCTTGTCTCTCGGTGGGCATAATTATGCTACTATGCCTCCGGCTGGAACAGAACCAAGCCGTCAGGAGCGAGAAGGATACCAAATCAGGATGCTCTTCTGGCTATGCTACGTTCTTGATAAGGATATAGCCTTACGCACCGGGCAGCCACCTATTCTGGTTGATGAGTACTGCGATCTTACTCTCCCAGAACGCTATGAGGAGAGCCAGGTCCTGGTCCCAGGTCTCGCCGATCATGAACTCCTTCATACTGGATATGAGACGCTAGCACCGCTTTTCCCGGGGCATCTACCACTTAGTATTCTGAAAGAAAAAGTATGCCGGTATCTATATTCGCCATCAGCTTCGAGGAAATCAGAGAGCGAGCTCCTTCGCAACGTCCGTGAACTGGATGATGAGCTCGAGGACTGGCGCATATCCCTCCCTCCAGATCAGCGGCCCGTGTTGGTAATTCCGGAAAACGCGGACCCTAATTCAAGTTGGAAGGGACCAAAAACCATGCGGCAAATTCTCACGTGCTTGGATTACCACTACCTCATGACTATGATCCACAGAGTCTCCGGGAGATGTCGCATAGGAGCCGAAGACGACAGGATCGGCTGGAACAGTGGCTTTCAATCAAGTCTAGCGCTTTCGGTGGAAGCAAGTCGATCAACCTTGTTTTATTTACGGGAGGCTGTGATGGGGCTGACTAGTGAGAAATTCTGGTATGTTTCTCCTTTCCCGTTGCACAAGTGTTCGTCAGCTTCGGTGCTGATAATGGCCCGGCAACTGCTTGCTACGTGTAAATATTAACAACTCACAGGCTTATAATTTTTTACCCGATGTCTGCTCTGGTAACGCTCTTCTGCAACATTATTATGAGCCCGCTCGACCCACGGACAAAGGCCGACATAGAACTCCTCAAATCGACGACAGATCTCATGAGACGAATACCAATACGGAGATTGACGGAATATGAAATGGGGCACATGACAATGATTGATGATTTTATTACCGAGTTAATAAGTTTGGGGAATTGTGCGGTGAATAAAGCGGAAAAGGAGGAATTGCAAGAGCGGTGCGATGTAGATTAGAGGACGATTAGAGGACCTGGTAATATCCACTTACATCATGGACTTTTAGTGCAAAGGGGGGTTTTATTGCATTTGTCTTGCCTCTTCTCAATATTACATCGTGTCGTGATCATTTGTAATCTCGCGGATCACAAGTCCTAATTACGTGCTTGGATTCGGTGGCAACCGGTTTCCAGCTTGAATGTCACCATATACCCAATGACGGCTGCACTATTGAGAACATCTAAGATGATCGACCAGAGAAAGGCGAGATGCGCGGATCGCCGAGACTACTGCAGCCAAGCTGCTCCAGCTCAGCCGCATTGATGATTTCACCCAGCCTGATATTGGCCACGCAACCCTCGAGACCATGGCGCAATTCGCCTCATTTCTGAGCCATAACTACCCGGTATGGTTGGTTGCTGAACGAATTTTAGCATGAGCTTCCACTTTGACCCAACTCTTGCGGCATCCGATTCGGGCCTCTATCTTGGGCCGTAGAGATCTGCCCACTTCGTCAATTACCACATTGACTTGTCACAACGCTAGTAGCTGCTAGCCCTCGGTGGATAGGGACGGATGAAATGTAGACCAAGATCCATGGCGAGCAGGGCAACAATGAAGCCGAATCTCGCCGACTGCTCGACTACAGGAACACTGTGGTTACGGAGAGGGGACAGAATGACCTACTTCAGTTGTGCAACGGTAAGCGGTTTTAAAACGAGAAGGGAAAGCTCGTTGAATCAAGGCGTATAGCGATGGATCGACATTATCGACGACAGATCTCCCTTGTCGTCTCTTGTTACGGATGTCGCAGGTGTCATGATCGCGATGATCCGGCTAGCTCCCTTCACATTTTGAGGCGGCTAATGCGATCTTTGGGACTATTGATGCATGATCTTTCTGTCTCGACCATCCACAAATGACCCCGTAACTGAGCACGATCGGAACATTGTGTGACTGGTCATGCGAGCCGAAATAAGACGCAAAGAGGTCTAGACCAAGGTAGCGTTGGGCATACACCTCGGTCTACAGCCTCACGGGGAGCTGATCAAGGGGCTAGTCACACGACACTGTCGCTAGCTCGCAGCTTCCGTGGCAATCGTGGTCTGGGCCGTCCATCTCATCGATGGGGCCACGAGGTGAGGAAGAAGACGCATGGGTGGTGAAAGCAGGAAAAAGCAACAAGCAGCTTCTCATATAGAGCCCCCACCCGCCACCGCGGACGCCAAGCCAATCCGCAGATGCAGAATTGACGGCTGACCGCAGAGGCTGGGCTGCAGCGACGGGCGTGATACCGAGTAGTCTGGGCGGCAGTCAGCGCCGAGGCGGCTAGCCCGCACGCAGCAATTAGTTGCGCCACCAGACTGCTGGAGCGACGGCCCAGAGACAAGAGACAACTCTCGGGAGGCGTTCCGTCGAGCAGGCTCTGCAGCGTCTGCGAAGGGGGAGGCCGTCGACGCTGGAATATTTGGGACTAATATTGCGCCATCTGGACCCCGGCAGCGAAGAGCGGGACTTGCCGGGGAGAAGCCCCCCAGATGGGACGATTCGGCAGTGGGCGATGCAGCCATTTTCCTCCAATTGCCCCGCTTCAAAATGGTGCCTTGGGATCGGAAGTCGGGGAGGATCCAGACGGACGAACTGGGAGGCCAACACTCGCCGCGTCGCCTGTCAGTAGTATGCGAGAGGTCATCACGGAGGCACGCTCTGAAGGGCTCGGCGACGAGGGAGCCATGTCCCTCCCCCTGGGAAGGTCCGCCAGGTCCCTTGCTCCTCGTCGAACCCAAGCTCTCACCTCATTGCCTTGCGCATGTCGTCATCGTCCGGAACTCGTGAAATCCAGTGTCACCGCCGACGAATCCGGCGCTAGTGACGTGGCTCGCGGCCACACGTTGCTTTTTGCGAGGTCTAGGCTCCACTAAATAGAGCCCTGGAACCGAATTGTTTGGGGCTAAGGTGGCTCTGTCGTTAAGCTTAACTCCAGCTTCGAACCCCCCCCGCGACAATCACGTAAACGGGACGGAATGGGCGAGTGTCTCGGCGTCAGCGGTTGGAGATGAGAGGGTTGCGGCCGGCACGGGATGTAACTGCGCCGTAGGCCTATTACGGTGTCTTTATTACTCTCATATCGCTGCAGTAACACCCCAAAACCGCCAGAGCAGAGCAAAAAGAGAGCTCGCGTTAGGGCCACCCACAGAGCGCTTGTCTCACGTCGGGCCCTCGCCAGCGCTCTCCCGCCCCCCATCACGGGGAGCTCACTTCTCTGCGAACACGATCTCGGGGAGCACGCAGCGGGGAGTTGGCGCAAAGCGTCGCCTCCAATAGGTGGTGAGTCATTTTCCCTCCACATCCCCCACGGTAAACAAATCGGAGGCGCTGATGGCGAGAGGAGGGAGCGTCTTGGCTCTTGGCTTAATCTCGCGCTAGGCGTCACCACCCATTTCTTTGGCCCTATCACGCCTGGCTCGACGGCATTTGGGGATGGCGTGCTCATATCTTCGCATTTCACCATATGGCTCGCTAAGTCCAGACCAGACTCACCACCAGCGCGTGTGTCTTGGCGACGCCATGGGGTGTCTTGGCATGGCCATTGGGGGGGTCTTGGCGATGTCACCAACCATCTTGGCAAGTATTGGGGAATTCCATAAGTGAAGAAGGCTCTCCGCACCGAACGAGAATATTCTCCAAGTCAGAACCATCAAGTCTATCGCATCTCTGAGCTCGCCATCATGACGAAGCTAGACGCCAAAACCGCCGACCCGACTCAGTTCTCCCCGCCCAGGGAGGATGAGGAGGCCCTCACTCTGCAAGCCGACTGGAGCAGGGAGGAGGAGCGCCTGGCCAAGCGAAAGTAAGTTTTGTCGCAATGAACCGGATAAAAACGTTCTCGAACTAACCAATGCGCTTCGTCTAGGCTGGACTTGATCATCATGCCCCTTCTGACCCTCGGCTTCTTCTGCCTCCGTAAGTACCATCGCCCTCTCATTTTTTCCTATATCGGTCTAATCGATGATGTCGCAGAGCTCGATCGAGGCAACATTGCCAACGCCATCACTGATAGCTTCATGGAGGATGTCGGAATCGACCAAGATCAGTTCAACGTCGGCCAGCAGATGCTCTCCCTCGGCATCGTGCTCTTCGAGATCCCCTCCAACATGATCCTCTACCGCGTCGGCCCCGGCAAGTGGCTCACGCTCCAGCTCTTCCTCTTCGGTACCGTCAGCACGTTCCAGGCTTTCCAGAACAGCTACGGCTCTTTCATCGCGACCCGATTCCTCCTCGGAATTACCGAGTCAGGCTTCATCCCCGGTGGTCTCTGGACCCTTTCCACTTGGTACACCCGCAAGGAGACTGCCAAGCGAGTCATGTTCTTCTACTTTGGTAACCAGTTCGGTCAAGCCTCCTCGAAGCTGTTGGCGTACGGAATTCTTCACATGCGCGGAGTCGAGGGACGCGCCGGCTGGTTCTGGCTGTTCACCATCATGGGCATCTTCACCATTGCCAGCGGCGTTGTTTTGGGACTCCTCCTCCCCGACTCCTTCAAGAACCCCCGCAGTACCTTCCTTCCCAAGGTCTGCTGGTTCACCGACAGGGAACTGCATATTCTCCAGAGCCGCGTTCTCCTTGATGACCCCATGAAGGGCAAGAAGAAGAAGCGCATCGGCTTGGGTGCCTTCAAGAAGGCTGTATGTTCACCTTTTCTCCTACGATTCATCTCTGTAGTTCTCGTGCTAACGCTTGACTGTTCTAGTTCTCAAACTGGCGCCTGTGGATCCACTTCCTCATCACTCTCTGCAACAACGGACCCCAGCGTGCTTTCGATACCTACTCTCCCTCAATCGTCAAGAGCTTTGGCTTTGGAACGCTCACTAGCAACGCCATGGCCTCCGTTGGTCTCTTCCTTCAGATTCCTACTTCGTTCGCTTTCAGCTATGTCTCAGATCGATTGTGAGTAAATTCCACATGATCAGAAATACCAAGACACTACTAACTGATATCCCTTCTGTAGCAACCGCCGTGGAGAAACAGTCATCGCTGGACTGAGCATGCATCTTATCGGTTACATCTTCAACCGCGGCTTCACCGAACTCGACCTCCGAGGAGTTCGATACTTTGGTGTTGTCTGGACACAGACTTTTGGAACCTTCTCTCACCCTCTCAACATTGCGTGGATGTCTCTGACATGCGACGATTCTGAGGAACGAGCGCTGGCTATGGCAATGTAAGTTTCCCTGAATCTCCTCTGCGACTACTGCTCACACAACTACAACAGGGTCATCATGGGTGCCAACATTGCCGGCATTTATGGCGCACAGATCTTCCGAGCTGATGACAAGCCCCTCTATCGCCGTGGCTTCAGCATCGGAATTGGCGTCCTATCGTTCAGTATCATTTTGGCGACTGTCAGATACATTGACGACAGAATTCGACGCAAGCGCAATGCTGGTCGCATCGAGGCTGATGCTTCCAGTGGCCACCAGTCGGATGAGAAGAGCGACTCCAAGACGGCGGTGCACAACACCATCCAGCCCCAGCAGTCGGTTGGCATTTAAGCCATCTTGAAGATCCTTTGCAAGGACCGGCAGCGAGGTGACAAGGTGCTTTGGTGTTTTCGCTATTTTGCTTCAATTTTGCAAGTCCTGGGTTACAAAGTTGGGATATGGAAGAGTGGGACTAGTAGATAATGAAGGGTTACGGATCGGGGAGCTTGGGGCTTGAGTTAATCGCTCGCTTAGTGTAGACGCAACCTCAAACACGCTCGTGAGGGTGAGAGGATAATAATTACCCCTTTCATTCCGAATGCCTTGGCCACTACTTGAACCTTATCAGAGGACCTTGACCACGAATTGCACCTAGCTCTAATGGCATAATACATCCTCGTAAAGACGCAATTGCCGGAGGATGGATGGAACTTATGATTGAATAGTCCATTATTGAGGCATCAGACTCGTACTTGTTGGTGAATTTGAGCAACAGACAGTTTTGGCCACGTAATTAAGCAAGGGTGACAAGCTCTATCATTTGCCAGTAACGTGTTGTTTTCAATTGAAATCAGGCTTCCAGCTCACGCTCTAATTATGGAGGGGTTTGAGGCTTGCGGCAACTCAACACCCCTCGCAGTGCTAAAATTGCAGTGAATTTCATCCATGACCCATCAAACGCTAAAGTGTAGAGTGTGGCAACCAACTCCCCGCACGGCGCTAAAATTGCAGTGCAGGGGTTGATAAGTACGAAAAGTGAGATGGGCGCCGAAGCTCACAGGGCAAAACCAACCGCAACGACCAGCCGCAAAACTGCTAGCTTTAGGGTAGTTAATTTGATCTCGACCAAAATCCAAGTAATAGAACCTCAATCGCACCCCAATCTCACAGGCAATTAACAATCCGACTGCGCAGAGTATGTGATCATATGGTAAGACGAAGAAGAGTCAAGAAATGGGGGGAAATGATTGAGAACTAAAGGCCACGGTGATAGCAGGGCTGGGCCCAAGAAAGTACATATAGCTGTCGGTGCATACGATGCTGTGAAGTCTGACAAAGATGCCATAAGAGAAAGAGTCCGGCGGCGCCTTAAGATCCCCTGTAGCTCCTCGGTCTCACGTGTCAAACCCGGCCACCGTCTCCACCTGACACAGCATGGGCGTGACTGCAGTGTCCAATTTGTGCGACTTAACATTGGCTACTACATAATTAAGATCATATAATTGAAATTAAAATACCATGTGACAGATATAGGTTAGAATATTTGATATCAAGGCTGTATCAAACAATATTAAGTCTCCCAAAGAACTAAATCACTTTCTTAGTTGAAGCTAGTCGCCACGTCTACAGACGCGTTCTTAGCACGAAACTTCGCCAACATCAAATGTTATTTCAGCAATAAGTCTTGATAAAACATTATAATACGCTACTCTAGGATGGAAAATTGTATATTTTAGGCATTCTTCATATACCCCATCTTGTTTGTTGACCAATATATGGAACCTACATTGCCAGGGTATTGGCTCTAGGGTAGGAAACAACGCCAGAAGCCAGTTGTATCTCGCGCCGTGCGACTTTTTATCGCGCTGACCCATAAAAGCTCAAATTGCGTCGCAAGCCACATCATCCTTCCGACATATTTCTTCTGCACCAGCGATTCAACGAGCCAACGAGCCAACGAGCTAACATGGCGCCCACCAAGCCATCCGCGTCTTCCCCCGCGGCGACTTACCTTGCCGGGTACAACATATTGACCGCTGCCCTCCGAGTCTTCATTCTCCTCCGCACCATCCAGCTGTGGTCCAGCAGCGGAAACGCGGCCGTTTGGAATGAGCTCCACGTCTTTGCGCGATGGACCGAGACTTGCACTGCCATCGAAATCATCCATGCCGCCACCGGGCTAGTTCGGGCGTCGCCGGCCACAACCGCACTGCAGGTGGCTGGCCGCAACACCATCGTTTGGGCCATCGCCAGAAACTACCCTGAGGTCGCTGCTGGAGAATGGGCCTATGCCAACATGCTCGCTACTTGGAACGCGGCTGATGTGGTGCGGTACTCGTATTTTGCCGTTGAGAGGGCCACCGGAAGCGTACCGGATGCTCTTTTGTGGCTGAGGTATGACGACTCTCCAGCATTTCGTGACGAAACACGAGCTAACACATGATAAAGATACAACATGTTCATTGTTCTTTACCCAATTGGTATATTTTCCGAAGCGTGGCTTGTCTATAAGGTCATTGTGCCCTCGCAAGCCCGAAACGCAGCATACCAATACCTCCTCTGGTTTGGGCTGGCTATTTATGTTCCAGGTACACCCACGTCACCACAAAGCTCCTACCTGTTTTTTCACTAATGCGCCAGATAGCCTTTTATATTCTCTATGGGCACATGCTTGCTCAGCGGAAGAAATCCAGCCAGAAGATCACCCGCAAGAGCGAGTAGGCAGTTGTGCAGCTTTACTTCACAGTACTTGTGAAATAACCCAGATTTCACCCAAGGAAGAACAGATGGGCCAGGTTTCTGTTGACTGTAATAATTAAACTATCCATATTTCAATAACTACGCTGCATCACCTGAGCCATGTTCTACATGAACCTAGCGATGGTCACGGATTCTCTCAGATCCTGCATTCAAGCTAAAATAACTGTTCAAAAGTACAATTTGACCCATAAATCGCGTTGCGTGCTGAGAACTCGCCCACTCGTGTCAAAGAAACTCACCCACTCGCGTCAAAATCTGAAGACAGCACATGCGGGAGTATAAGGTAGCTTTCAAGATTTCCACCCAAACCAGTATGCAAAGAAACTGTCCCGTTGATGTTGATATCTTCCACATTTTCCACTGTGAGAGTCGCTTGATCTACTGGTGGATAAATCGACTTGTCGATACCACCAAGGCGTATCTTGAATTTCTCGCCTTTGGAGAAGCGCATACCAATTGGGGTCAGCGGGGCCTGGATTTGAACGATTTCCTTCTCGTCCAGAGGATGATATTCGTCCATCCGGTAGGTCGGCAAGCCAGGCACCTGGTGATCGGGTTCTTGGATGCGGCGGGAGAGACGGACCTGGCCTTTCGGGCCTTTGTAAAACAATGCCCCTGCGTCTGCTGCCAAACCCAGTCTATGGCCCAGGCGCACTAAGGATGACTGATAAAACTGCTCGAAAGGAACGATGAGCTGAGTGCCAGTGTCGCCCCCCTTGAGAATTTTCTCGCAGTTGATAAAAATATCCGAATCATGAGCACCAAGTACAGAGACGGCCAAAAACAGCTGGATTGGCCCGCAAAGCACGGTGTCGCTGGTGAAGGTGTATGTGAGCACAATCTCCTCACTGCTGGCTTTGTATTCTAGCTGGTGTGACATGGGGCAAGTCGGGACTAGAGTGCCACTGGATCCATCCAGGAAGAGCTTCAGTGGCTTGGTTTCTGGGGGTGGAAATGCCGTAGACTTGAAATTTGTCCCATTCTTGGCAAGAGGGCATGACGTGTCGAGAATCTTGGCCCGGAAACGACTTGTGGTTTCCCAGTCATTGTCGATGTCCTGCGGGTCACATAGTCAGCGGTTTCCGAAACCATGATAGATCGTATCTTACCTTCAAGAACCGATCAAAGAAGCGGTGTAAATCCGCGACGTTGCTCTCCTCATAGTAATCTGGCCACTCCTATTATACTGGTGAGGCTGTGCATTTCATTTCTGTTGGCACTGACTTACCCATGTGTCGTGAACTCGAAGCCATTTGTCGCTCTTCAACCTGTGATACCCACAGAATGTCCCGTATGTGTGAATGGGATTTGTCCAACTAGCAACGACATACGTGGGGACGGTAATATTCTGCGGATTTGTGAGCAACTTTGAGCAAGAACAGTTCATACCTTCAACTCACCTCGACTTTCGCTCTCTTATCATCGTGATATGCTCCGAAAAGTTGATGCTTCACAGCCATTACAGCCGCATTCTCCCAAGACTGCTCCCCCGCATTTACTTGAAGAAGTTGCAGGTTAAAATTAAGACCAGGTTTGGAAAGAACACCTCCTAATACCATCCCTTCCCGGTACAGGTCTGTAAAACCTTCCCACTAATAAAGTTAGCTTGACGAGTCTTGATACTTTTTATGATATTACGAATTGCGCAACATATTGGGTTAGAAACTGACAGGTGAAATGGCGGCAAGATGCTTTGGTCGTTCTGCCGCAATGAACCACTGTGTAAACGTTAGCTCATTTAGCCTGACACAATGCAACCCAAACCATGAAGTCTGACCTGAGATATAGTAAGGTACGAGTTTCCCGTCAGTGCGACTTTCCCCGAGCACCATGAACGCTGGCCGATCCAATCAACCACGTCGGCACCATCTCGCCCCTCTTGGGATCCAAAATGGTAAATGTTTCCAGAGCTTTTCCCGACTCCACGTGGATCGGGGTTGACAACGGCATAGCCATGTTGAACCCAATATGCCGGGTCTGGACCTTCCCATTTCTGGAGCTCAGAAAGCTTTCGAAGTGGTACTCCCATTCTGAACGGAAAGTCATCCAGCACCTGATTTCCTTTACCTCCTTGCTTACCATACGGAGACCAGGCCATCAATGCTGGACAAGTCACTGATTCATCGGCAGGCCGATATATGTCGACATAGATGTTCGTGCCATCCCTCAACTGTGATGGGTTAGAAATGTGCGGGACGCTTTTGGTACAGGTCGATTACTTTGACTGGTGTGTCACGCTCGAATATTATATCACAGGGCAGGGGAAGGCAGCCTTTCCTACTGCTATAGCCTTTCGGTAGGACCTTTTTCTGTGTCCCAAACTCGCCCCATCTAGCCTTTGGATGCGACAGTGGCAAAGCCTTAGGCTGCCTCGGATCGCCGAAGGTGATGGCAGTATCACCAATTGAGGTTGCCATTTGTAGTTTCTGGGAACCAGGGCCGAAATACTGTTATGTATGAAGGATAACTGAATGGCGTTGCGGTTGCGTAATTGAGCCTTACGGAGAGAAAGTCGAATATCGGGCAGGCAAAAATATCCCGGCTGGAGTTAGAGTCGAGTTTATATTGGTATACTCATGAAATAAAAGACATTCTGCAATATCTGACGTCCCTCCGTGATTTGCTACTGGCCTCGGAAAGCACGGTGACATCCGACCGGTCCTCGTCACTAGCCAGTCGGATTGCCATCTTCGGAGAGGAAATGAGGGGTAATCTATGAGGATGCCGAAAGTTTAAAAGCAAGCCCCTCACCACAACCACATGACATTGCGGGCAGTGACAAAAGTCGACAACAAGAGTAGAAGCTGTCAAAAATTAATGTTAAAAATGTGCCGTTACTAGATGAAGCACCGTGGAAGAAACCCTGTCTTCCAATTATGGCGTTTGGATTTCATTCACGATAGAAAAGTGAAATACATCTTCAGGCGTATCTGATCAATTGGGCTGGATGGGCTTGACCCCGCGGATCGGGACCACCTTTTCCACCCGACCCTGATCGGGACCGCCCTCTTATCCCTACCAGGACTACCTTCCTAGCTCAAACTCCTCTATATAGGACGGGTTCAAGACCGGCAGTTGGATAGAGAACAAGAGCTTCCATCGTCATCAACTGCATCCCTCATTCTTTAATCAGATAAGGCGCATGGGATTCAAATGTTGAAATGCAGTGAGTGTCAATGCACACACAAGTTCTCCCTACCAGACACGAGACTTATCGGAGTGGCGAATAATAAGCCGGATGTCCTGATGATCTCCTAAAACTAGTTGCAGGTTTCGCCTGATGTATATTAGCTTGATCATATATTTTGGCTTGGAATGCCTATTTGATTCAATTGATCTGTCATCGAGATCCTCCTTGAAGAGCAAGATTTCACCTGACGGTCTGGTGGGGCTCTTAGTGGGCTGACATATCTGTCAAGAATTAAGAGGGATGTTTGATTAGTGCGAGTCTCAGTTGAATGAGAGAGAATTTGCTGAAAAAGTACCTTCATAATTTAGGTAGGTAGGTTGGTGTTCTAACGTGCCTGACTCCTTGGAATGAAAAAGCCCGTTGAGTTTTGCCGAGTACCATATTGAACAAGATACATAAAAAGTGAATCGGAACTGTGTAGAATTATGAACTAAACTTCATAGCATTGTAGTGGCCGTGATGACAATAGATCATCGAGGATTTCGTGGTACATTAATCCGATGACATCAAGCTAGCACATCTATCTGATCTACTTATCTTATCGCCTCACCAGTTTTACAATAGCCTTGCAAATGCTGGTTGCAGAAGCGGAGTTTTGTTTAGTCATGATATTTCCATCTACTATCACATGCTTTGCACAGGGCTCGGCCTTGCTGTACTGATCCGCTACCTCCTGAATGCGCGGCTCGAGGAGGAATGGCATAGCATCATTTAAGATGACTATTTACTCCTCTGCGATCGAAAAACCACTAACGTGCTTCCCCCTCAAAAGAAGCTGTCTATCTATAGCGCGCACCTTGGTTAGTAACACGGGACCGTGGCACAATGCAGCGATCAGGTTGGTCTGTGCCGCAACTTCGCCAATTCCAGATGCTCAAGCCCCAAGTTCGATGTTCCCCGGAGCAGCCCAACGACTATCGTGGATCGGTGGGTTTGTAACCCTGACCCTTCAATTTTTCGAAGGTGCTGGACTACAGAGTGGTGGCGGTTGATAATGTGCATGTTGGTCTCACACTTCCGAGTGAAGTGCCCGAGCGCCTTCGCTCAGACCTGATTGTCAAGTGTTGCGTTCCAGCCACAGGGAAAAGAATCTGGGATTTTGTGGATAAGTCAACTTGAATAATGATTTTGTTTGCATAGAAAAAATTCCAATCATTCATTAGTTATTACACCAGCATCAACCCAGAGGCGTCTGTGTGCTTTCAGGCCTTCCGGAAGAGGGGTATAAGCACTGCGCGATGTTGAATCACCACCAGGCTGGTTAGACCTATCGTTAAGCCTTCCAAGTCAAGCCAAGTATCCACCATCTCTTGCAGTAGCGGATGTCATTTTACCAGCTGTTCTTTCAAAACAAGATTTACTGGTCCGTCGCTGGTGAAAGGGTTGTGACGACTCGGTTGGAGGGTTGGACCTGATCGTCCCCCCACACAACGCGTGACGCGGGGGATGATCACAGCCGACACTTGTGACAAGCAGGCACCGATGCACGGGCAATTCAGACCATTCCTTACTCCATGTCCTTTCGGTTGCTGCTCAATATTGTGGGCACTACTCCCGAACTGGCCAGGCATTTTCGTCTCCGCCGAATCCCCAGGGTTGTCTGTCGTCTCACCGCTACCTGAACCCGGGGTAGGATGAGTGACTCTCTTACTGGCTGGGATCTGTCATTTTCAGCAGTGCTCAAGTGTGTTAACCAACAACAAAAACGGGTTCCCCGGAGCCTGCTGACGTGGCGCTCCGACTTCGTATTCCCTCAATAGCGCTACTCTGAAGCACGCTGCGAAATTTTGCCCCTGTCGCCAGCTGGCCCTCTTCTGAATCTCCATGCGGCGAGCTAGTGATTATCCCAGCGGTTACACTCCCGATCTGGACCCAACCAAGCAAGGCTTGGACATTCTACGCCGTAACTCTGCATACAGCATCTCGATTTGACCAGCGTCTCCATCTGCATTGAGACCCCGGGTTTTCAGCTGTCAATAAGAATGGTAGACTATTGAAAAAATTGGTGGGTCATGGCAGTAGCGTAACGGTGTTTTGAAAATATCGTCGTCTGAAATTCGCCTCATAATTCCGTAGGCAATATGTGCGCGTTTCCCAAACTATAAAAGCCCTCTGCAAGCTGCATTTTGGTCCTCCATCTAACTCAATCCTAAGCATTTCAGTGATCATATCATCATCTGTTAAAATGGTTACTATTAAAGCCCTCCTTGTTCTGGCCTTGGGCGCCGCCAACGTCCTTGCATCGTCCAAGCCCGAGGTGACCTGCTCCACTAAGTTTGGCACAAAGTCCGTGAAGAACCCCAAGACACAGATGTCAACGCGCGTCAAAACCATAACCGAAACCCGGAAGGTTTACAAATCCATACACACCACCATCACCCCAAAGCCAAAGACTATCATTATCAGTCTTACCGACACCGCGGTTGTGACATCTACGGCTAGCACGGTCACGGATACGGCTACCATCACCGAGACGAGTATGGGCTCCTCCCAAACTGCCTGTATAAGGGAAATTGTTTTCATTATTGGCACTAACGCGTTGTGAAGAGACCGACTACGAAACCAATACTATTACCTCCACTCAGATCGACACTGCTACAGAGACTACTATTATCACAAGCACCACCACCACTACTACATATCCTGCTCCTGCGAGCTTCACCTCCATTAGTCAGGAGGCGGGCTATGTTGCCAAGCGGGCCCTTGCCATTCGCGGCTCGAAGCCCAGTAATGCGAAGACTATCCAGTGCGGCAAGGGCGGCAAACCCGGAAGCACTTACCCTAAGCAGTACCCACAAAGCGTCGCCTGCATTCGAAATATTGTTAAGACTGCTGTTAAAACGGTTACTACAACGGTGAAGGGACGCACTATCACCCTTCAGCCTAAGACCCAGTTCTTGACTACTACTGCGACAATTACATCCACGACGACTGAGTTCCCTGCCGAGGTGTCAGCTACTGTGACTGAGTCGGCCACTATTACTGAGACCTCCACCATTATAGAGACCACCACGACCACTACTACGACTGTTGGTAAGCGTCCCACCTTTACCACGAGAGCGCAGTTATTTTTCAGCCAGTTGCTAATATAAGGGTTCAGCTACTATTCAAACTGTGGTCCCCACGGACTTCTACGCGGCTTGTGCCTCAGATAACATCGTCACGACTGCTAACGGCGGTAAAGTTATTACCACTATCCAGTCTGGTGGTGGTGCCAACTTCGAGCAGCTGGCTGGATCGGCGACTGCATATAGCTGTTGTGTTCTCTGCATGAATAACAGTAATTGCAGAGGTTCATTCTCCTGGCAGACTACTTGCTGGGCCGTTATCGCCACGACTTGTACGCCCGGCCAGTTTACTGTCGATAAGTTTTACACTGAGAACGTCGCTTCAGGGTATGCTGTAAGCAATGGCCCTTGTGGGATGATTTCAAATGGGGGCACTCCATAAGTTTGATCTTACTAGGCCAATCTTGTGGTAATTATGGGTATGGCACTGGTCCATTAGATAACGTACTTGATAAGCAAGTGTCTCAGACAAGCAAGTATCTCAAAAATCCCTCAACTTTCATCATCACCATTTAATCAATTGATTCCCAACCACCTAGTATGTCACAGTCTAATTATAAAGCTAGAATACTTCTTGCTCTTCATGCCCTTCAAAATAACCCGAGTTTAAGTCTTTGGCGTACCGCAAGCATATATACAGTCTCCTGGAAGACCCTTGGCCACTGGCAGAAGGGTATCTAATCTTAATGTGATATTATCTAGAAATTATATTGGCTATCTGATCTAGAGGAATAGATCCTTATTCACTTTATTCTTAATCTAGATTTGTGAGGATTTTTTCTCTGGTTATGTGATGTTAAAGATATAGCTAATTAATTATTTGCTAATTGTGATATATTATTAGTTAGTATATATTGGGCTTATAATTTTATTAAGTGGTATTTAGATCTTAAAATATATTTCTTTTATAAATATAATTATTAGAGAACTAAATATAAAGATTTAATTATTATCTATGATTAGTTTTAGCTTATAATAAATATAATTATAAAGTATAATATTTAATTAAATAATATCTATAATTTTAATAAGACTGGCTTTTTTATAAGTATAATTATAAGTAGAATAGTTATTATAAGTATAGAAAGATATTTAAAGCTAAAATTAGTATAATCTGGAAACCAGAAATAGATTATAGTTATTTAAGCAATTAATATAAAAGGCTAGGTAATCTAGCTATTTATTATCAGTATAGGCTAATATTATCTTACTAACTAATATCAAGAAAGTAACTTTCTAGGTAATTAGGCTATTATAATAACCTAAAATAACTAGACTGATAATAAGACTGGTCTTGAATAGCTTAAGCACTTTAACTAGTATATAATTAATTAATTAATTAGTTCCTATTATCTCTTAATCCTTAATAGCTATAAAAGTTATCACTTTATCAAATTTAAGAGATATTATAAGGAAAAGAAGATTATCTAGCTTTATATATCACCTTATTCCTCTTATTTACTCTAGCCTTTTAATATTAGATATTTTAATATATTAAAGAAGGCTTATAGTCAAGAAATAGAGTATTTAATTAGATATTCTATAACCTATATTTTAAAGATTAAATTCTTTCTAGCCTTCTATATTATATATAAGGCTACTATAATAGAAAGAAATATTAAGGGGGCTTTTAAAGGAGCTAGTCTTATTTCTCTTGACCTAGAAACTATAATCTTAAAGCTTAATATTTAGCTATGGATACTAACGCCAGTTAAGGAAACAGTTAAGCTATTAACCCCTTGGGCTTTAAGGATCCCAAAGACCATAATTGAGGTTAGATCTCAGTCTAAATACCTTAAAAGGCAGATTAAAAGGCATTAAAGCAGCTTTCTAGAGTTAATTTTAGAGGCTTTATAATCTCTTATAAAGGGGATAAAGGTAGTTATATATCAGGTTATCTTATTAACTACTAAGAATAAAGACCTTCAAGAGATGAATAAGATACTAAGCTAATACCAGAGGGCAAAAAGGACTAGATTATAAAGAAAAGGGATTATAATAGTAAAAAAAGGAAGGTAAATAATTAATCAAATAGATATAGATATACAAATAGTGACCAAATCATCAAAGAATAATAATCAAGGAAGGTCAGTTAGACTAGGTATTTGGCACTATAGTATATGCGGTAAGCCTGGCTATAATATAAGGACCTGTCAGGTAGTAATTGAGATATCTGGGGAAGAGTATAGTGAGTAGTTTTAATTAATTAAATGGTTTGTGGTATTTTTATTATGATTTCTATCTTAAGGGTTGAGAAACTGGCCCTGAGACCAGGGCCAAAACACCAACACCTTGGATCAGCTCGTCATTGAGCACTACAACAAGAGCAGAAGGCGACGAGCGCACGATGCGCAAACGATGAGCGAGAGTAGAGTGAGGTTTTTCCCCCGGGAAACCGGTTTTTCCCCTTACATAGACAAGTATAGAGGTACTATAGGCTTAGTTAAATAAGTAGGTTAGAGTATGCTAAATAAATAAATAAATAAATCTTAAGGGTTGGGATTTTTGAGACACTTGCTTGTCTGAGACACTTACTTATTAAGTACGTTATACTTTGAATAAATACTTTACGTCTCCACTGTCTTTGTATAATAACACTGTCATGAAAGGACTTCGTGAGAAAGATGGTCTATAGCGGCTATGGTGAGTAGGTGTTGGGATTCCCGGTTTAGAGGTGGGGAAGCAATTGAACCCATCTACAGCAGCAAGGCAGGGCGCCAACCTCGAGCAATCGATACCACGTAGAGTAGCACAATTACGAATCTTGGTATTTTCAAAGGCCAGAAGAAGTTGAAAGCTCCTTCGCAGCGACTATGCGGCCACCTGCGACAACATCGAGCAGGGCGCGTCACCTTCCATCTTCATTTGTAGTCCCCACACCAGTTCATGAAATCAAACGGTTTCCAAACCATCTTGACTTTACCATCACTACCCAGATCTTCAAATAACTTGATGACGTCCTCGTGCGGTCTCCATGCCCCGACTTGCCACTCCACTAGTCCATCAACGCCATCCTTCCCTGGAACGTACCTCAATCCCCATCTGCGACCGCCATATTCAGCATCGTACGGTGCCTCATCTCCATACTGGGCTAGTCTCTCCTCCGACGGGGTCCAGGAAAGCTGCGTGAATAGCGCTGCCTCTTCCAGGGCGGGCATATCTTTCAACGCTATAGCAAAGGCTGACAGAAGGGGCTCAATTCTATCTGCCAGCGGTTCTGTACGGAACATGTCTGGTAGATGGTCGTCCGTCCCGGCCCAGTTTTGGTCCCATTCCTCATCTAGCTCTTCGTCCTCCTTGTTTGGACTTGTGGGGGGATAATGATCATCGGTCACCTCGAAGCCTTCGGGGTGGGGATTCTCGTCGCGAGGCCCGACAAAGTACCAAGACCCATCAGGCCGGCAGGGATGAAACTCGATGCGAAGATGCCGCATACGTGGCCACTGCACCGGAGACTTGAAGAGGTCGGGTGTCAAGAAAGCGCGTAGATCAAGCTCCTCAAGGTGCGACGTGAGTGTGCGTAGCCCAGCTGATATGGGATCCTCGTCGGCGGGGTACACCAGATTAGGCATGGCAATGCCTTGGTCTTCATTGAAGGCGTAGCGAGATTTCCAAAAGTAGATTCTCGCTTTTCTTAAAGATATGGGTATCTGCTCGTGCAGTTCATCTACTGCCCTGGCGAATTCGTGACGTGAGTCTCGCCACGGACCCTCCCACTCACGCGTATAGCGGCGCAGCTCAGGCGACTCGAAGGGAACCAGTGTACGTTCCCAGAGCCATGAACAGTCGAGTTCTTGTAGAGCTGGGAGTCTCAAGGTTAACTCCAATGGCACTCGCAGCGAAACTGGACGAGTGCGGTCGAAAGAAATCTCGTAGCTGTGGTCAGTATCTATCTCGAGCTTAGTGACAGACGACAGCGCAGGGAGCGCGGCTGCATTGGTGAGAAAGAGACGACGTGAGTGCAACGTGCGATGCCAGCACTCGAGACCGATGTCGTAAGATTGTAGCCCTAATTTAATGCAGAGATTCAAACCATCTTTGTGTAATATCGGTATGTTGGATTCAGTAGTTGAATCCTCGCAGGCTTTGAGGGCGTTGAAAAGGGCGTGGACCTGGGCAGAAAAATGCGCGTTGACGGGTTCGAACTCTTCCAGTGTCTCGCGGCACGACATAGGTGACCCTTCTGGGCTCAACATGAGGGGCATCTCCAGATCATAGCAATAATGACCCAGTGGTCTGTGTTCCGCATACGTTTTAATGACATCCAAAATCTGCGTCTCGCGAGACGGCAGCGACTCGGCCGAATGCAACGCAAGGGGATCAGACGGATTGTAGACATAATAGAGTAGTGAAGGCTTGAGTTTGGTTACAATCTTATCGTGGAAAGGAAGGATTCGGTCGTTTGGTTTGGGGTCGGACGAAGCCATGACGCAAAATATAAGATGGGGATCTCAAGAGGATGGATGTCAAGTATTGTGATACATGGAGGATTGCAGAATCTTTCGGGGACGCAAGATTTGGTATCCTCACGGCGGTCAGCGATTCCAAAAGTGGGCCTCTAGGCACATCAGCCCAAAGCTCAGCCCGCGCTCCAGGATGCTTAGCCTAAGCTCAGCGACAGCCTGGCTTAGAGCAGCAGAAGATCAACTCGAGAAGGGGAAATGAATTTTGGAGTGCTTAGGTTTCATTTTCGAGTTGAGTGGCATGCACAAAGAATGAACCTTCGCTACAGGCTCATAAAGGATACCCGTCAAATACTCATATTCACTCTCTGCAGGGATTAAGTGTGCTATATAGTTCGTCTGGTGCCATTAATATCTTGTTGCGGACTAAAGAATTGGATTTCCGGCCGGTAGCCGCATCGTATTCCCCTCGGGCCTAAACGACATGTTCCTTCTCAATGGGATCATCCAAACCCTCAGCGTCAACCCGGCCTAGGTGCAGGAGGTTGTGCAGACCAATTTCACGATTGATTTCCTCCATTCTCTCCGTATCAGCTTGGGCGGTGCCCTCAGAACCAAAAATAAGATCCTAGTTGTAGAAGCGTGAGTTGTCATGCAAATAATTGTCAATAGAAGCAAAATGACATACCATTTCCTCGAGGGAGAGACGCTTGGTTTCGGGGACAACGAACCAAACAAAGGCACCACCAATATAGGTAAGAACTCCGAATAGGATATATGTGCCATATGTCATGCTGGTAAGCATATCCGGAGTAACTTGCCCGACGCTAGTTCAAAGTTAGATAAAAGCCAAGAACTAAGATGGATTGTCTCATACATAAAGTTGTTCCTGTGTCAAATAATCAGCTTTCGTTCAACTTCAGTTGCAAAACCAGTTTACTTACATCCAGTTGCTAGACGCACCAAGCGCCACGCCATATGGTCGGGTGCTCAGAGGCCAGACCTCAGCGATAATAATCCAAGCACATGGTCCCCAGGAATCTGCCGCTGTCAGCTTATGGACGGATTGAAACGTGAAGAATGCGATGCAATATTATGACTTACAGCCGAAGTGAACCACAAAGAGCCACACCATGCATACCGCTGCCCATCCAGCCGCGGGTTGTTCGTGGAAATGATCAATGTTTTTCGCAAGAATAACTGCTATAATGATATGGCAAGTGCCCATACCGATGGCGCCCACGGTTAGTACAGGCTTACGACCAAGTCGATCAATCCATAGAACGGCCGGGATCGTAGCAATGAACATGACGATGCCCACTACACCGGTGGCAAGAAGACTAGTAGTTGTCGCACTCAAACCCAGTTGAGCGAAAATTTGCGGCGCATAGTAGAGAACCTGGTAAAATCGTCAGTTTTCTCGAATGTACGACATTAGCCGAGAGTACGCACTGCGTTGATGCCCGTCCACTGCTGAAAAAACATTGTGACTGTGGCGACAATGACACGCCTAAACATGGCACGGGTCTGGAAGAGGGCCTTGATGGCGACGAACTGGAGCTTGAAGGTGTTCCACGCAGTCTGCGCCTGTAGATGTGGAAAGTGCTCAGCAAGGCTCCGCTTCTCAAATAACGACTGAGCCTTGATCTCAAGGAATTCGAGTTCGATTAGCTCATGGTCCGGAGGAAGATCGCGAAGATTGGAAAGGACTTCACGGGCCTCGGACTCTCGACCATGATGAAGCAGCCAACGAGGCGAGAATGGCATCCAGATCATTCCGACGAATAAAAGAAGCGCCGGTGCCATTTGGAGACAAATTGGAACAAGCCAGGCGGCGTCGGACTGAGTCTCGGTCTCTGTGCCCCCAATATAGTTGCACCCGCTGGTCGATTGTCAGTCTAGCCAATGCGAGACACGGAGGAAGCTTACTAGTCAATCCAGAAACTGACCATGATGCCAAATGTGATTGCCAGCTGCTGTAAGGCGACTAAGGCTCCTCGCACCTCACTGTATATTGTATTAGTGCATGTAATAAAGTATTTCGTGCTCCCAAAAGATTTCCACAAATTGGGTACAGAGGTTAGGTGGGGAGACATACGGGGGAGCGCATTCAGAATTGTAAAGAGGAACAATCATGGAAAGGCTACCGACTCCTATGCCACTGAGAATTGATTAGCTAAAGCCGAAACAAATTGCAGAATATGATTGTTTACGTGATGAATCGACCTGCGAGAATAGCTTGATGGCCGGCTGTAATTGAAATAGCTTGGACAATGACACCAATCATAAAAACACCAGTGGCGATCAGGACGCCATACTTTCGGGAGCAGACTTCAGCAACAAACCCAGAAAGGACTGCCCCAAGCCAGGCGCCCAGCTCGAGAATTGATGTCAGCCAGCCTTTGAGGGTTGGGTTGTCGATATATCCATTCATATCTGCACTTTAATTAGTAATCTCTCCTTGCAAATTGGGACCGAACGAGCCGTACGCTTCCCGAAAGCTGGCATGGCCAAGATGCCCGAAAACATTCCTTGGTTGTAGCCATAGAGAACACCGCCAATGCAAGCAAAGGCTGCGATTCGAAAGACCTTGAAATTCTTCACGAGGGCTCTTGCGCCACTGGCGCCCATCAGGGCTTGGCGTCTCTGCAGGGCAGCATCGTAGCCGCCTGCGTTGGCGATGGCGCCCATGGTTACTGTTGTGATGTGGAGATTTTAGAGATGGTTTTGTTGTCTGGTAATGAAATATATGCCTCTGATGAAGACAGTGATGATGTCTGATGACGACAATGATGATGTCTGATGACGACAATGATGATGTCTGTATGACGGGTTGCAACGAAACCTTTGATACTGCGCTGCACTTATATAACGAAGGCTTACCCCCGGAATTTGCTACTATAGGCTAAATTCTCCCTGTAATATTCAGTAGAGACGAGCTAAGTACCGAGTTCGATAAGTACCAGACCTCTGGGCCCACATCGATAGGCTTCGTTCATAGCACCCTACCAAGCCATCGGAGTGATTCGACTACAATGTCGGCCCATGGCTTGGCGTTGGTGGTCTGGTGATTTCATGCTGTAACATAGGACTGTGCCTGGTTGGATCAAATGTACACGTAATCAACATGTGTGGATGCTTGGATATTAGGCTAAAGGGAAATTGTTAGTGAGCTCACACATGTTCTGTTTAGCATCACCATTTCTAACCCCAGGTCGCCGTTCAATGGACAGGGATCTCATCCTAGGCCTTCAGCTGAAGGGGGGCAAGATAGTCACAATTACCATGTGGATCAGGATTAGTCTCCAATCAGACAGCCTGTGTCCAATTCAGCCTGAGTTATTTTCCAGCCCGCACCAATTGTCTTGTCCATACCCATCCCCGGGTGTATCATTTCGTCCATGTGTGGGGCCCCACGTTCCCCCCCGCATTCTTCCGAAATTACATTCTTAGCTGATCAGCGCATGTCTGATTTCGTGGATGTGTTTAATCTTCCTTTCGCCCGGGACTTTTCCAGTGGGGTAGATACGTAAAAGGTCGGTCCCTCTCCTAACCTTTCACTCTTGAGGCTAGCCGGCGCGTGACGCACTAGTGA
Source organism: Cylindrodendrum hubeiense (assembly GCA_014621425.1). Taxonomy (NCBI): domain Eukaryota; kingdom Fungi; phylum Ascomycota; class Sordariomycetes; order Hypocreales; family Nectriaceae; genus Cylindrodendrum; species Cylindrodendrum hubeiense. The sequence goes on from JAANBB010000010.1 coordinate 56,218, forward strand.
TCATGCATCTACCGCGACTGAATTTTGAAAGCTGTCAGGGCTCACACTCATCACTCATCACCAATGAACATTCTTCTTTCTAATTTTAGCGTGGAAAAATGATATTTTACCACGACATACTTCAACCGGCCGGGTGTGCATCATGACGGAGGAGGAAATGCAACATTATATGGACCTGCCACGGAAAGCTCTCCTTGCAAAATAGGCCTGGGTGGCAGCGAATGTGCGCTGTGACTTAATCTAAGATGCTCTGGGATATTGACACGAAAGTCTTCTTTCCTTTTCTAACTTTTGTCGTGGCAGGGCCGCTGTGTTAATTTGTGTGAGGAAGAAGAGCAGCTACGTTAGGTTCCTTTTCCTTATTTGGGTGCATAATATAGCACACCAACTTTTCTTCTTCCATCCTAGCCTAAATTGCGGAAGTACTTGGGCTACTTTCTCGTATAGCCTTCCACTCTCTGCGAAAAGGGTTGTATTCGAGATGATATGACCCCTCCATATCCTGTTCATCATTGTATTGATGAATGAGTTCCAGACTAGGTTCGCTGTAGTGTCCCATGAACTCTAGTTCAAGCTTGAACTCGAGCCCAACATCTAGATCTCCGCGAAACTGAATTGCGAATGGCTCAGAGCGGATCATCCTACTGTTGTTTTCAAGTTTGACCGATTGCAGGAACGTGACTGGGGTGCCGTCCACATCAACGCCACCTACCGTCAACTCGTGTCAACCCTCGCTGTGAGTTTTGAGTTGAATGACGAGGCGACGGTGGAGGATGAACTGGGGAATGGGAATCTTGAGATTTCCATCACTCGGGTCATCAAGTCATCGGTGTCAGAATGGATGCGCAAGCCAGAAAATTCGTCCAATGGCGTATCCTGGAGGTTGCAAATAATCAACTTGGCATCTTTCCTCTCACCGACGATTTCGGGAATTTGGTTGGCTGGAGTTACCGTTAGGGAAGATCCGAGGACGAGACAGAGGTCTGTCTTTCCGGCATGATCAAATGCGCGTTGCAAAGGTTGATCGGGCAATGGCTCCCCAAAATTGATGATGCTGTTGTGCAGATCTCCGTCGCATAGAGCACATTTTCGCCCTGTGCGGTGGTCATGGACCGTCTTTTCGTAGGTGGCAACAGCTCGGAAGTCTGGTTTGCGTAAGAAGAAGTTTGAGGCATTGGAGAGATTATAATATACCTCGAATGTACTCCTTTCCGCATTCTTTGCAGTACTCACGGTTGTTGTTTCCATGAAGCTCTGATATGTTGCTCTATCACAATAAAGAGTCGGCAAGAGATACATCACGTGTATCTAGATGCGTTGGACTTACTGGCAGTATCCCACTCCTCCTGTGCAAGCCGTCGCAGTTCTGACTAATCAAATAGTTTAAAATACCTCGGTTCTGTAACTCAAAGAGCGTCATGTGCGTAGGTGTTGGAATAGCCTGCAGGGTGTTCACGGCTTTTCCAGTCGACTTTCTTCCCTGAGCACGCAATGTCCAGACGCCTTCGGGGCCTCGAAAGTCGGGAATGCCTGCAAATACTTAGCTGGAAATCTCCGATCGACAAGTGAGGCATACCGGCAGAAGTAGAGATGCCCGCCCCGGTGAAAGCAATGAAGTGTTTACTTTCCCATATCTGAGTGGCAAGGGCTTTGGCCTTTCGGGCGAGCTCGTCAGGCTCCTCGCGCCTTTCAACGTCGGGGACTTTGGGAGCGGAGGATACCATGGTAGTTTTACTCAGTATAATGATGAATCCCAACTCCTTGATATGGAAGATAGTGAGCTCGATGGGCTACGCTGCGTGCTGCCTTCATGCAAAAGACGATTGCTGACCATGGACCGCTGGGGTCTATTAGCATAACCTCATCGAAAATGGGCTGATTGCTTCATAAATCCCAAACAAGCTAGCGCAAGCGCCATCGCCAAGTCTTAAATTCCAGGCAGAAGCTGCTGCCTGATAAAACTTTCACTCTCTATGAACAAACTTGAAATAATACGGAATAGAGGCGAACGGTTTGAGATATGGACATCGGCGGAACTTAATCGCGCTATCCGTGATGAGAGGAAGTAAGTAAATTAGACCATCCGTGATGGAATTGAATGATCCGAGAGAGTGATCAAATGTGGTTAGCCTGAGGGTCGTATTGCACGTATCGCCGATCTTGGTCGGCCTCATACGCGTGTAAGCCACTGATGACATTTTGTACGCGTATGTTTCTATCCGCCGCGAGGACGATTGGCTTATTGCGCCCCTGCTTTCTCCATTTTCCGTACTTTTTATAGCAGTCGCCAGAGGTTGAAACCGCGTGGCTTGTTCGTTCCCAGACTAGCGACTCATTCGGCTTGAATGTACGATTCACTAACCACCTTAGTCCCTCTCGATGGCCAAGATGCCTCCGGGACCCGAGTAATACGAGAGAAACCGATGCGGGGTCGTTCCGAAGTTTCCGGTGATGACAACTCCAACATCAGATGATGACGCGCATGATGCTGGTGTTCCAGAGATCCGGTTCCCTATTGGCCTTTGGCGTCTGTGTCCCCCCTTTTATTGTTCGTAGACAATGTGATATTTAAAGATGAGCCGCCTGCCATCGCGTTTTGAGATTTCCCAGCCTTTGGAACCAACGACGGCCGAAATATTTACAGGGCGTCTTGCTGCGAACTGATATAATAGTCGACACACCTCGATTCCCTACGAGCCTGCAAGTGGCCCGTTTAGAACAACATACGCTTCGCCCGTAACTTCCCGATCGAAGCGATTTTATTGCGAATCCGGCACTATGAAGCTCGCCATATCCCTGGCATCCGTCGCTGCGGTATCAGCACTCGCTGTGCCGAAGGATGGCCCCGGATTCTTCAAGGACCAGGTCCACCACGCGGAATCTTTGCTCGGAGATGCTCAGTCGAAGCTGTCCACCTCCTTTGACGAAGCTGTCGATTTCTTTTCGCCCGGAATAATTGATGCTATTCACAACGCCAAAGAAACAATTCGAGATGAGGTCGGCGAAATACTTGCCCACAAATCTAGCTCCCACAGCAGTGCATCCACATTCGAGTACGACCTTGACGTCGTCGACCACGATCTATCTAACTTGACCATCTTCGAGATCCTTTCCAAGAGTACCCATGCGACAAAGTTTTACGAGCTTGTGAAGGACTATGAAAACGTGGTGAAGCTGCTCAATGACTCCGACACTGCCTCTACCCTGTTCGTGCCGATCGATCAGGCTTTCGAGAACATCCCCGAGCACAAGAAGCCGAGCGACGAATTCGTCGAAAGTCTACTCAATTATCATGTTGCAGTGGGTGAATACCCTGCTATCAAGGTCCTCAAGTCACACACCATCCCAACAGCATACGACGAGCCGCTCCTGGGTGGAGAGCCCCAGCGCATCCGAGTTAGCGTTGGGATATCGGGCGTACGGCTGAACGTCTACAGCAAAGTGGTCGCTGTGAACATTGTGAGATTGATTACCTGAATCCATCTCGTCCTATGCTCGTTTGCGCCTAACAACAACTACAGAAAGCCAAGAATGGCTACCTTCACGCCGTCAACAAGATCCTCATTCCACCGCCCTCGATCGGCCGAGTTATTAGCGTCTTTCCGAGCACATTCTCCACTCTTCTCCTCGCATATGAGAAGACTGATTTTGTCGAGTATATACATACCATCGAAACGGTCGGCAGCACAGTGTTCGCCCCTTCAAACTCTGCATGGAAGCGCCTAGGCTTCAAGGCAAACGCGTTCCTCTTCAACACTGAACAAGGAAAGAAATATCTCAAAGCACTCTTGAAGTATCAAATTGTGCCGAATGTCACACTATATAGTGATGAGATTTACTACGGAGACGAGAATGAAGCAGCGGTACCTGACAAGGACAATGCGAATAATGTCGACCACTTTCACTTAGAGCTCCATCCCTTGCTAGAGAACAGTAGTTTGGGAGTGGACGTATACAACTGGAGGGGATGGGCCTCGATCGTTGTCAACGGAGCCGTGAAGGCTGGGTTCATCGATGCAGTTGGCAAGAACGGTGTACTCCATGTGGTGGAAGATGTCCCCCTCCCTCCCCACAAGCGTGGCGGGAAGGAGGGCAACGAATGGAACGGGGAGATTGAAGTGGAAGATTTGATTGAGAGGCTGAGCGAGTTTGTTGACGATGCAGACGATCAAGATGAAGATTGGGTGGGCGACCTGTAGAGGACGAAAAGCTGCGAGGCTTCACGAGACGGTGAGACGGGGCGCGTATAAGAAGAACTCCACTTACACTCACTCATGACTTAAATGCAAATTAGATCGAAAATTCACAAGTAGTCAAGTTGACACACCATTCCAAGTTTCCCGCATTCTTTACGCTAGATGGTAAATTACGATATGAAAATGATGTGAACTAGCGAGTGTAATTCCTCGAGACTACTTACTACCTCTTCCCGCGCAAAGGAAGTGTGGTAGTTTGCCCAAGCTGAAACCGCTTTCTTCCCTGGCCATCTCTTTCAATCTCAGGCAAGGCGTTTCCGGCATCATCCTTAACAACCCGGTTATCCCCGTTCGGAAGGGTGATGACTAGGGCCTTCCAAGGTGCCTCAAAGCCGGAACTTTCGTCTCTTGTAAACCTGACGACCACATCCGAAGCAGTAGTCTTGTAGGCAAGCGTATACTGTGAGATCTTATTTATGGCAACGGACGAGACACCATCGTCCTCATGCCAGGCGTTCTCGTACCACTTGCCCTTGGAGTCTCCCTTGGGCGGGAAGATTTCAACAGCTCTCCAGTCATCCAAGGGGAGCTCTGCAGGGTTGGTGGTTTCACCAGGGGACAAGACCTGGACATCCCTTCCGACAGGAATGGCTGAGCCGACCCTTGCAAGCACTGGGATGCCTGCTCCGTGCCACTCCGCATCCACCGTCGCCCAAGCTCCGGCTGGGAAATAGTCGTATGGTGCATTCGTATTGAAGAAACCCTCGTCATCCTCGGTAGCTTTGGGCAAGTAGACACTGGCTTTGCTCACACCAGGTTCGAAAACTCCGCCAATCATTAGCGAATCGCCCAACCAGTACTGGGTCTCTCCGTCCAAGATCTTGGTTGTCCAAACCTCAGGATCAGCCTCATAGCCCCAGCCGGTCCATCGCTGCGGCGGAGTAGCCTTTAGATGGCTTTCCAGCATCAGGGAGTAGATGTACGGGATCAGGGCATATCTACGCTTGATGGTTTTGCGCACGAGCGGCGTGATCTCGGGGTACATCCAGGGTTCGATGACGTCGCCAATGCTGTTGTCGCTGCCCGTTTTGAAGCAGTTGATGGCGAAGCGAGGGGAGTAAATGCCCTGTTGTACCCAGCGGAGGAGCAGTTCTGGAGATGGCTGGGGGCCTTCGAAACCGCCAATATCATGGCCGTAGCACTGCATGAGACACATGCCAGCGTTCAAGGATAGTGCGTTTGCGCCCTTCATGTTCGACCAGCTAGTGACGTTGTCACCGCTCCACGAACTGCAAGCGTACCGCATCGTGCCAGGAGTGGCGCTGCGGGTGAGAATGAATGGCCGGAGATGGGGTTCATTGTCGACAAGCGCGTCGTGGGATGATTTGCCATGCAGCTCGGTGTGCAAACTGCGACCCCAAAACCCAATCTGGGGTCTGTTTTTAGCACCTTCGGGGATCTCGAGTGAGGGAAGATCCAATGCACATTCCCAGTTGTCGTCGGGGACCGTGTACTCGTTGTTGTCGTTCCAGATACAATCGATTCCCTGCTGGCGGAGCGTCTTGACTCCGTCGTACCACCACTTGAATCCCGCAACCGAAGTGAAGTCAATGTGGCCTCCCTCTCCACTCTCACCACCACCGGCACTCCACAGCCGCGTGACAGCTGTTTGCTTGGTGACAGGATCTGTGAACAGGCCCCCAGCATCCTTCAGCTTCTGATACTCGGGGTGGTTCGCGAGGACGTAGGGCTTCACGTTTGCAATCAGCCTGATTCCTAACTTGTGGTATTCCTTGATCCAGGCTTCCGGATCCGCAAATCTATGTCGGTTCCATGTGAAAACATTGCGGGTTTTGGGCGGAGTCTCGGCAACAGTGTAGCCGGAGGACATTTGGTATGCCGAGCAGGGAATGTCGTTTTCCTTCATCTTGCGGGCCAGCTCTAGAAGTGCCTCGGAAGCAGGGGGATCGTCAAGCATGGAGTACTTCATGCCGCCGGATAGATATCCAAAAGCCCATCTCGGGACCAGCAACGGATAACCAGCCATATCGGCATAGGTCCTCACGATGTCTTTGATGGTCTTTCCAACGATCAAGTATTCCTCCAGGCCGCCAAAGTCCTGGCGGTACACCTTGTAATATCCCCACATGCCGTCCATTTCAGCGCCAATGGAGTATTCTCCTCTGGCATGGGAGCTGGAGAAGAGCGCTACACAGCCATCCGGTGTCGCGTTGATCAGCAAGGGGATGTACTTATACAACGGGTCAGTTTTGTGGACATCGTATCCAAAACTGTCGGTAGCTGTCAACCGGAATCGCCGGCCAGACAAGTCCATTGGCGCAGCCTTTTCGCCCAGGCCCACGTGAAGAGTGTTTCGGTTGAATTTGGAGTAGCGGGCCACTCCTGCACCGTCCACGGCATATGAACGATGGGGAACATCTTGGTGCAGAGGCTCGAATTTGGAGCCAGCCAATGAGACAGACACAAGTGGTGATGTGCCGTCCCAGTCAACCTTTGCAGTAATGTCGCCAAGTTGAATCTTTTTGCTGGATGCAGATGACTCGACGTGAATATTTGTACCAGCCAAATCCTGCTTCATGCGAGGAACGCTTGGGTGAGGGGGCAGGGGGTGGCTATCGGACGTGAAGGTAGTCCGGAATACGTTGGAGCGGACCGCTTCAAACGAGAAGTTGAATGGGAGCTGCGGGTCTTTGGATGTGAGCTGCACCTGTGGTGCGTCATTGGCGGCTCCATCTTGAGATGGGGCCCAGTTCTCGGGAACGCGTTCGGATTGAGGCATGGTGATCCAGTATTGGGGAAGCAATAGCTGCTAGATCCTGAGATCAGGGACGAGATGGCCATATTATAACGCAATGTGCCTCCCCTCTTGTCGGTCAGGTGACAGAAAGCAACCATCGTCGTGGTGGTTTTACTCTTCTTCACTGGATGGATCGTTGGTGTCATAAGCGGCCACGACCAACCCCGCATTGAGGGGGCCACATGGGGCCATGGCACTGTTTGTTTGGCTAGCGGAGTAATTCCTACCGGCAATTGGGCAATTGAGCACTTCAATTGTGAATATCTTGAACATTTGCCCCGCGATGCCGTTCATCACCTAATAATTAGGTTGCGGGAAGTGACCGTGTGATAATGCCTTGTGGTTAATAAAGGACCCGTGGCTGCTCAAGCGGTGTGAAGTCTATACGATACTGTAGCATCAATAATGGCGCGTGCATTCAGTTGGGTACTAAAGAAGTGATGGACGAGAGAGTGTGCCTGGATTGAATACGAGGTTGCCATTGCCTTTATCATCTCAAATCGAATCAAGCATCGACCGCTGCGCGCCTCCCCGCAGCGCAATTTGACTAACTATACTAACACGACACACTGCATATCTCACACCAGTGTCCAGCTTACTGAGATTGATCAACGACTGTACTTACGTGTCGCAAGTGTTTTAATGGCATTTCCCGCAGAATAGAGCAAGTTAAATATGAAATATAGCTGTAAACCTCGTAGATTGAAGTAGGGCGGACAACACTATAGGGTAGCCACTATCGCAACATTGACGATCGCGGCGTTGTAAGCTATGGCGCCAACTTGTACGAGTGCTTCTCCACACAGGCACATGCCCTGGCATGAAGTTCAATGGAGCGGGCGCATCGTGCCGCAACCCTCACTGTCGCGTCATCGCTGCTGTGCCTGGCACGGACTGTGAGTGAGATCAAACGCTAGGTCAGGGGAATCGAAGTGAAGCTATTCAAGTGTTGACACTATCGATCTGGGCAGTGGAGATGGATGGTCTAGGTCGTGAATGTCCAACAGTCTAAGCCCCACGACGGTAGAGTCTTTTGACATGCAGGTTCAAGGACCAAATCACGGCGCACGTGGTGGAGATAATCCTGCGAGATCCGGGCGCTTACAACTGAGAGACACACTACCGATGTGTCCGGTACCAAGCTAAGGTTACGGTTAATTTTCCTAGTAGGTAGCACTCCGTATTCAGCCTTAGAACGGGTCTAGGTCGGCTGGCCTCGCAATAGGAGGTGAGGATTAGACTCGAGACCTGACTCGGCTGATTAAAATCCCCTAGGGCGGCAACTAGCCTTGCTTTTTGGTTGTGGAGGCGCTCGATAGTCTGGGTGTGGCGCTCTATCTGCAAAGGAGTAAACACCGACGAGGAAGAAAAGTCAAGCTGGATTGCCCAGTTCAGCCAGCTTAACGTAGCCGGACTTACTGGACGTGTGTTAAGGGCGATCTAACGGTGCATCTTCTTCAGCCACGTCAGGGGTATCGTCCTTAAGGCTAACGCACTTCTGACTCCAGTGTTGTTGTCTTATTGAGCTCCCACCGACGAGTTCTCCGAGAATCTCGCGTTCTCTCCAAGCAACTTTTGATTGCCTACTGCTCACGATGCGTTCTCTCGTTACGCTCGCAGCTCTGGCCCTCTATGGCTCTCTCGATCTTGCCTCGGCAAGTCGTTGCAAGCCCTCTGATACCCCTCGTATCGTGAAGAACGAGGTCGTCAACGGCAACCTGGAGCGACCCGCGCCTGGTCCCGGACAGATCTCCGGCTTTACCGTCATTGGCGAGGGAAACCAGAACAACGCCGATGGCTACAAGGGCGACGGAAGCACGAAGACTGGCTGCGGTGAGCTGACTTCTGACGCTGGCCCTGGTGTTCCGGGCAGGCGAAAGCGAGCGGTGGGACCGACGGCGGGTATATCGCAGGATCTCTATGATATGACGCCCGTCACCGCATACACTGTCCGGTTCTTCTACTCAGTTGCCTTGAACAACAAGGAAAACTCATGCCGGCTTGAGGCGTTCTTCTCAAATAATGAGCCTTTCTACTCGAGCGGCTTCCTCGGTGTCTCTAATGGCAATCCTGAACAATGGGTGAGAGTCACCGAGTCGGTCCCTGTCACTGCCAACACAGCAGCCCTCCGGTTTCTTCTCACATGTACCGATGGCGGTTTCGCTATCGTTCACATTGACTCGATCTTCGTCTCCAACGCCGTCACTCCTACAACAATCGACTCGGTCGTGAAGGACTATGGTGATGACGCGTCCTCAGATACCTCATCTAGTGTATCAGTTCCCTTGGGGACTCCTACCACTGGTGTAGATGCGCCGATTAGTGCGACACCCTCAGCGACTGCTGCCACCAGTGTAGACGCACCGGTGAATGAGACACCCTCGATATCCGTCTCATCTAATGCATCAATCCGCTCAGAGACTGATGCCCCGGCAAATGCGACACCCTCGNCGTCCGCCTCATCCAGTGNNTCANTCCACTCAGAGACTGATGCACCCGTAAATGCGACGCCGTCGACATCCGCCTCATCTAGTGCATCAGTTGACTCAGAAACTGCTGCCACTCCCTCAAACTCCGCCTCATCCAGTGCATCAATCGACTCAGAGACTGCTGCTGCACCCTCAACGCTCGCTTTATCCAGTTCATCAATCAACGCAGAGGTTGCTGTTCCACCCTCGACATCCGCTTCATCCAGTTCATCCATCAACGCAGAGGTTGCTATTCCACCCACGACATTCGCTTCATCTAGTTCATCGATCAACGCAGAGGTTGCTGTTCCACCCTCGACATCTGCCTCATCCAGCTCATCAGTCCCCTCGGAGACTGCGGCCGTTGGTCTAGATGAGCCGGTTAATCTGAGATCCTCGACAGCCACCTCATCCAGTGGATCAGTCCGCTCAGTCCCCACAGAGACTGCTGCCACTGGCGGAAATGCACCGATCAGTGCAGGATCTTCGACATCCGCTTCGCAATCGACTTCAAACTCCATCACAGATGCCGCCCAGGAAGATCTGTCGACATCAGTGCCATCGACAACCATCCCCTCAACTTCCACCAGCACGACCGGCTGCCCTGTCGGCGTCGCAGCTCCCGGTGCCTGCTACGATGCAACACCAACCGCTGCGGGATCACGTTGCGCGGTCCGAGCCTCTCCCAACGGGTACAACACCTACACCGTCGGAAGGGACCTCTATCCGGATCAATCGAGAGCGGAGGCCTGCGCCTTCATTTGCCAGCGAGACCCCAACTGCAAGTCTTTCGTCTGGGACTTCAGCGTTGGTCCTACTCAGTGCAAGTTCAGCACTGTCGCCCTCGCTGAACTCGGCATCGTTCAAAACACCGTTGCTCCCGCTCGTTGGTATGATATTGGCTGCTACAAATGCTACAACTGCCCTGCGAGCTCAAGCACTTTGGCATCAACGACGTCTACTTCCCAGGCAACCACCACGACCACGAGTTCAACCAGCTTTTCGACTTCGACCACCGCCTTGTCAAGCTCTACCTCGTCGAGTTTCACGTCGTCGAGCTCCACGTCGCTCGTACCCGTGCGTCCCACAGCAACTTGCTCCTTCACTAATGGCGAAGTATGTACGAGAAAATCGCCTATTACCAGCGACCTTAATTGCGGGCGGGTTGGATGGCTGCGAACAACAACCTACGAAGTCTCTACGACAGATTTCCCCTACCAAAGATCCGAGGAGGAATGTGCAGCCATCTGCTCAAAGGACCCCGTCTGCCGATCCTCAGGATATACACCCGTCGAAAACAAGTGTAAATTCCTCAATCGCGGCTTCGACTCTCTAAGCCCATCCACCGACCCCAAGTTTCTTACCGTCTGGAGCGACCTGGGATGCTGGAACTGTCCCGACTGCTCCCAGGCCCTTGCTACGCACACTGCGGCTCCTCCGCAAACAACCTGTGGCTTGACCAACGGCGAGGGGTGTACGTTCAAGAGTGGAGTTACTTCAGGCTATACCTGCTTCGCGGGTGGCTCAATTCAGCCTGAGACTGAAACGGATGCGTTACTCTTCTCTATGGATATTGTTCAGTATCCCTACCAATCTTCCGCCGAGCAGTGCGCCGCCGTCTGCGCCCAGGTGGATGGCTGTGTTTCCTCAACACACGACTGGGCCAATAACGTTTGCGTTTTCGCCCCACGTCTTGTTGTAGACAGTTACTTTGTTTCTTCCCCGGTGAACTTTGGAGCTTGGAGTGACCAAGCATGCTTCAACTGCCCTGACTGTTCTTCTCCATCATCAAGCTCCTCGACGACTACAACCTCGGCGGCCGCAACATCGACTCTTCCATCTGAGCCTTTCAACAATTGAATCATGATGACATGATGCGTTTTCCCATCTAACCAGGCACGTTTTAATACTCTCCTATCTGCTCTACAGAGGAGGCCGTGGTTGGAATGCCAGTTCAAGCAGCAAGCCAATCGAAGGCTTTGAAAACATTGGATTGTCGTTTACCTTTGAAGGCCTAAATAATAGATATTTAATTGAGTAATATTATGATAGTCCCTCACTGGCTTAATTGCATTCATGTCCACCATCTTAGATTTGATCTCTAGAATACACTTTATTCGCATAGGGACCCATCCAATGTATTAAGCACCACCGTATTTGATAACTCAATGTTGCAGTCGTGTTTTTATTGCACTACCTTAACAAGTCCCAGTGACATGAAGAGGTGTGCGATATTTTCGTACCCCAAGCCGCCAAGTGATACCATTCCAGGACGCCAGAGAGCAACGATGGGTCTGAAATTGGTGCAAATCAAGAACAAATGGGTTCGTACTTGGTTATTCATTTAGCCGCCTCACTGGTGAAATCATTATTTAGAACCACATAGTTTCTTTCCTGCATACGTGAGGTTCTGATGAAGATCAGAAAAGCAGCGTTTAACTACCGCGATATTAGAGTGACTACTGAACAATGGCCCTCTATGTTAGTCAAGTGGCTCCGTAAGCCGGGATCCTACTATCGAAAGTCACATATTCATTATGGACGGATATCTGCCAAGAAGCCCTAATAAGACTTTTCTTACTAGATCTCGGCTCCGGCGGGTTTATTTGTATTATACAATCAACTTCTGAAGTAAATAATAGCCTGAGCTATTAGATAGTTTGTGATATATTCGATCTAACAATCTTAATATTTAATCCAATATATTATATTAGGGATCTCTAGTCTCACGGCTTGGAATACCTTTATGGGCATTCCTAGCTGATACGTCATTTAGAATGGAAGTCCCGTTGATGCGGACTGTCCCTTTTGAGCTGTTCCGGCAGGTATTGAGGCCACTAGATAAGGTAAATTAGTCAGTCATTGAGAGATCGCGGTCAGATTCATCCGGACTCTCAACCTTCAAGTATCGTCATGAGTATCTAGCAGCAGATTTTCTAGCTAGCTCAATCTCCGCTCTCTTTGACCTATCTTTACGGCATTGTATTGTAACCTGTTTGATCAAATGATGCTGATTGATCGCATCACATCTAGTTTGTTATGTTCACTTTGAGAGTCTTTTATCTATGCCTTTACCGATATTGCGGACGCATCGCCTTTGTGTCGGCATCACCAAGGTCACAACACCTGCTTTTGGTGAATGGATTGTTGGGTGTCTGACCATCTCTCGTGCCGTTGCCCCAAACAATAGATCTAAGAGGCAATAATTATATTAACTCTTCAGAGCCTCGGGTCCCTCCTCCCTGTAAGGGATCTCGTTCCTGAATCCCGCACCCCCTGTAACTAAGACTAGTATATCGATATATCAAAGCGTTATAGAAATTTCATCTCAATCAAACACTATACTTATTATTTATGTTTAAAGGATAACACAACAACATGCAGGATCGTTAGGCTCATCTTGCACATTCATAGCTCGAACAGTAGCCGTTCTGTAACGGCAGTACGGGTGTGAGCATTTTCCCAGTGAGTGATAAGTGCACTATTTCTAGTGTTAGCTCACTTCAGTTATACGTCTCATTAGTGCTTAGTACATTGTGTGAATTATCGGGGTTGTCCATTTTATCTTGCGGTACGGCGTCTTAAGTTTTGGATGATCGTTGGGTGTGACAGTTTCCGAGTGAAGAGCTGGCCGTTCTTGTTCTTTATACACTCCAAGGAGGGCGGTGAGCACTAATCGTGGCGCCTGCTGATGAAAATTGTGGAAATTAGAAAGAAAACACTGTTGAGTGATTGGGCTATGCGGTGTTGAGCTGAAAACAAGGGCGCAGCGAGGCTGAAGATCTGGCTTGGCACGGGACAGACGCCATCTGCGGGGTTTTCATGTTTTTATTTTCCCTCAATACATCCTTTATTCTTTACATTTCTTGAACATTGTGATTGAGATGCAAGATGGACGCCAGCATAAGACCAACTTCAATCGACACTAACGGGCTCTGTTTATTATCCCTGGACGGGGGTGGTGTCCGGGGGTTGTCCACACTGTACATTTTGCGAGGAATCATGAACAGGCTGAATGATGAGCGTCAAAAACAAGGTCTCCGTACGATGAAGCCATGTGAGGTTTTTGATTTGATCGGGGGGACTAGTACTGGAGGGTAAGACATCTCTCGGTATCCAGAGAAGTCTTGTTAACATTGATGTCGTAGGCTGATCGCGATCATGCTGGGGCGGCTAGAGATGGACGTGGACGAGTGTATTGCGGCATATCAAGAGCTCAGTACTACGGTGTTTAGCAAGACAGAACACCAAACGAAATTCAAGCTTTCAGGAAAGCTCCAACCCCGTTTCGATTCTGCGAAGCTACAAGCTTGCATTGAGAAAACAATGACGGAACGAGGGTACTCCCCAGGAGTTTTACTCTGTGATAAAAGTCCCAGGGGATGCAGGGTGTAAGGCGTCATGTATTTCACTCATGCTCAAGAAGACTAATGTGCGCCAAGTTTCGTTTGTGCGGTATCGAAGGAATCAGGTGGAATTACGCGGCTCAGAAGCTATGATCTAACCGACGCACCTGGCATTCCCGCAACCATTTGTCAGGCAGCCCTTGCCACCTCGGCTGCTACAGGGTTCTTCAATGCTGCCCTGATTGACGACTGCGCGTTTATTGACGGTGCGCTGGGCGCGAACAACCCCATCGAAGAGGTTGAGCGTGAAGCAGCCGACATCTGGTGTAGTGAGACCGGCGATTTGAAACCGCTGGTCAAGTGCTTTATTTCTATTGGGACTGGAAATCCGGGAAACAAACCAATTAAAGACAATGTGTTGAGTTTCGTATCTCAAACATTGGTTGGGATCGCGACTGAGACGGAGAAAACCGCTGAGAGGTTTATAGCAAGGTGGAGACAACATTACGACCACAAACGATATTTCCGCTTTAATGTCGAACAAGGCCTTCAGGAAGTTGGCTTAGCAGAGCATAAAGAAATAGGCAGAATTAAGGCTGCCACTTATGATTATCTTAACCAGCAAGCATTGAGGTTTCAGATACGAGATTGTCTCAGGAACTTAGTGCAGAAGGAAAGTGTGTCTATCCCAGACTTTTCATAAGATAGAAGAAGAATTTACCTTTTCGCTAATATAAAGCCTTTCTGATATAGTATCGCCATCTCTAAAAGAAGCCCTGGGTTTATGTTTTGATGAGATTAACCCCCGGCATGTTGGTCGGCATGACACCCTAAAAGCTGTGCACGACATGTTCTGGGATTCCGAAAACGTTGTAGAGAAAGTGGCATTATATGGCCCCCTTGGGATAGGTAAAACTGCACTTACTCTTGCTTATGCTACCAAGTATCAAGACAAATACGATGACATATATGTTGTTTATGCATCGGATACGACGAGTCTTCCTAGTACATATGGGAAGATAAAAGGCTTGCGTGATATGAACTCTGTCTCTGAATGGCTCATAAGCCAGACAGATCAGAAATCATGGCTCTTGATCGTTGACAATGTGGTCAAAGAAGCCCTTCCTGGTATTCTACTGCTCCCGCGCGTCTACAAACGGGAGCACCAATTTGGGTCAGGCCACATGTTATTCAGCACAGTTTCCGAATCGCTCGCAAAGCAAAAGCTCACCTACAACAATAGTCAGCTGTTGGGCTCCATGGATATGAAAGATGCAGAAGCACTGTTTCTGTCAATGACAAGAACTACCGCAATGACATGGGAAGGGGCTCTCGAACTCTTGCCGAGGTTCCCTGTCGCAGTTTATCACATTGCTAGCACTGTTTGTATCGGCGCACACAGCCCGCACGATCTCAGAGTGTTACTTGACACCCCTGATGCTAGAGTAAGTCGTTCTGAAAACCCAATGTTTGTGGCCTGTGCATCCAATAATCGTGTCTAGGTCGGCTTTTTCAAACGCGACGCAAAGCTACAAACTATTGTGCAAAACTGCTTTTCAGCCCTTTCGGAGAAAGAATTCAACTTGCTTGCCATTCTTACCTATCTCCATAAGAGCCCGATGGACCTTAGAATCCTCAGTCAGTGCTTCGATGATAAGAAACAAGCTCAGACTGCACCTCAGAAACGACGCCGTTGGCATTTTAGAAGACTTTGGAATCGGCAATATCAATCGGAACAGGAGGTCCTCAATGATAAGATGGACCAACTTATGGAAATTCTGCCAAAGCCATGGTCAATGTTTGAACTGTCAAGTTACATAACTGTATATGCTGACGCGTCACTTATTCAGCGAAATGGCACTCAAATCGCCATTTTGGACGTCATGCGGGATATCATCAGCCACAAGATCTGTTCAATACAATCCGATGAGGATGCGACTGACGACGCAAGGAACTATTTTGAATTCAGCCTGCTCCTCCTTATCAAAGTATCCCAAAAGGAACCTTGGCTTCACGAAAATGAAAATCCAGGAGGTCCTGTAGCGTATGCATCGTTGGTTAACTCTTTGATGGCTCATGCCGAATATGCAACCTACAACTGGCATTTCTTGTGGATGGCTGAAGTCAACTTTTATGCAGCATCTTATCTTTGCAGTCAGCGGTGGACTTATCTTGGCTGCATACATTTTCAATTCGCTGTGAAATATTGGGCCAAACTTAAAAAGCCGGATACCTGCCGCGTCCTCCTCTTCATTGGGGACTATGGTCTCGCTCTCCTGGATGAAGGGCGCTATTTAGAGTCTGAGGAGTACTTGCGACGAGCATACAAAGGTTTAAAGAGGCTTGGTGGGCCGTACTCCCTTGATTCTCTCAAGGCAGAATACAGGTTGGTGTACCTCATGCAAGCACAGGGGCTCTCAAAGCAAGCCGAGGGTACCTTGAGCGATATCATCAAAAAGCATGAGGACCTACTCCGGAAAAAGAAGATCAATCCATTGGAACTGTACAGTCTTCATTTGGCACTGGCTCAGATCCTGAGAGAGCAAGGTCGATTCAAAGAGTCAGAGGCTCTTCTTCGACAACTGTTGCTGGATTTACGTGGCGTCACTTGCAGTAGCATCCACATCCTCGACACGATTTCAACGTTTGGTTTGTTATGTATGAACATCGGTTGCCATACTAAAGCCGATGCTATCTTTCGATGTATCATGAGCAATCCAGACTCATGCACTCCCCTTGCATCAATCATAGAGGTAGCGCTTGGGCCAATTGAAGATCAAGTGCCATTTGCCGAGCTTCTCCGTGATGCTATCCCTGAGGCAGTACTTGGGCTGGGGGCTTCTCTTATTGAACAAGAAAGATATGGGGAGGCAGTTACTCATTTGAAAAGGTTTAAGAAACATATGCTCGATACTGGAACAATGCTTACACAATCTGAGCGCCTGTTGCTTCAAGAAGAAGTTGCTCTGGCGGGGTTGTTTTCTGGGGATTATGCCCAAGCAGAAATATCATTCCAGTCCATCTATGAACAATACTCTGAGCAATTGAGCCCTGATACATGCCATCAGCCAGCCATTCGTGCCAGAGAAGGAGTGGCCTTAGCAATGGGCCTGCAAAATAAAGCTGAGGCAATCAACAAGTTTGAATCTGTTATTCAGCTTGCACTAAAGAATTTGCCTGAGAACCACCCCTATCTATACACAATTTATCACCGGTTCGGACTGGTCCTAGCAACGCAAGGCCATGGAATCTCAGCGTCAAGGTGGTATTCTAAAGCATTCGAAGGGAGAAAACAAACGCTTGGTCCAGATCATATTCTGACATACCAATCACAATGTAGAATGGATAGTCACTAGTAGCGCATATAAAAGTTAATGCAGCCTTTGAGCTAGACTTGGTTTGATGCTATTGCAGTAAGTCAAGACTACATGACATTTTTGTTGTCGCTCGCTCAGAGACTGGCTTGTTCAGTCCAGCCTACTGCCAGGAAATCCTGGCTACGCCGGTGGACGGGTGAGGTTAGCCATTGTGGGAAATTGGATAGAGTCCACAGATACAGAAATCATTGATATCAGTATCAAGTACCGTGGCGGATGGGGTGGTGAAGGGCAGCAAGGGTGAGATCAGCTCAAAAACACGCTCAATCCCAATTTAGCATCCAGCGGAAGTGGAGGAGATGGCGGAGCACCAGGGACTATAGCCAACTCGGAGGTTTTGGCTCTCAAAAGCAAGTGGCCAACGGGCTGGAAAGTCTATCTCAATGTCGGAGAGCCGAAGGTCGATATGAGAATGCTTAAGACTGAAGAGGAGATGCTCCGCGAAATAGCGTCGGTAGACTGGAGATACCTGTCGGAAATACCCTTCCTCATAGAATATGCTATTACGAAGTAGGGGGGTAGGGGGGGTTGGCTAGAGTGGCTCAATTTTGGGTATGGTGTAACACATGTGGCTTCCCCCACAGTCGAGTTTTCATACAAGCCTCCAATACTATTTAATTACATTGTTATACAATCTATACCCTCTGTCATTTCTGTTCCCAGAAGCAAATCAATTCCTAGGCCTTGAAACTGGCCTGTACCGACTCGGCAACCCAACCGTACTCCGTTCCGACGGTGGAATTGATTGCGCATAACCTCCATATGTAGGAACAGCACTGCCGGACCCTCCAGCGGTGGCGCCGTGGTTCTCTGCCGGCTTCTGCGAAGGAAATTGGTTCCATGATTGACCGGTCTGGTGTTGACCTGGCCAAGTCATCCCTTGCAGAAACTGCGCTTGAGCCTGTAGAGCATGCGACATCTGAAGAAGGTTTATTTGGGACCCTGACGTAGCAGTCTGGGGTCGGGAGGACTGCTGCATTCCAGGCATCCCATTTGGATAAGCCATTTGACCAATTTGATACGGTCCATTCGTCAATTCAAAGGGATTGTTGACGGGTGAAGGAATTGGCTGGAAACCACCACTTGGACTTCCGCGCCGCGATGCTTTGGCGCGCTCTTCGCTTGCAATCACGCCTACCAAGCCGCCAGAAAAAGGCTGCTGAAAGGAGCCGTTATGGCCTATAGGGATCGGGTCCTGGAATGGGTCCTGGGGAAGAGAACGCGCAAATGAGGGTAATTGCAGATGTGAGCTATTATTGCGGGATTGGCTTTGTGCAGAGCCAGGTCTTGAGAACTGTTGCTGAGCAGTTCCGCGCAGATTTGGATTTGATCTCACACCAGCCAACCGCGACATTTGATCTCGTTGTCTTTGTGCTTGCAGCATGGCGAGTGGAACATCATCATCGTCGTCATCGTAATCGGGGATATCCATCCAAGGGCCCTGTAAGGTTGGGACCCGTGTGTGCTGTATTGGCTGTGGTGGTCCATTGGTAGTCTTCATCATTTGTTGTCGATAGCCAGCGATGTGAGCTTCTTGGTGCCTCCGCTGATCGGCCTGCTTCTTTGACTCCTTGTTGTCACCCTCAGAGTCATAATCAATGTCGTCCTCTGTGCCATCGCTATCATCCGATTCTTCGTCTCTCTGTTTCCGATATGCTTCCAATTTGGCTGATGTCATGACATTGCTGCGAGGAGAGGGAGGGGCGGACATCTCGGTTGTGCGGGAAGTGAGAATGAAATGTGATGGGCGAGATGAAACTTGTGACGTCGCCTTCGGTGAAACAGTGATGAATCCCAAGTAGTGTATGCTTTTATCCCAATATCCTATGAGAACCAGCCAAGGCCTTTGGTGCACTGTAGATGCAGAGTCGAGGCTAGATGTTATGATCTATCGTGAGAGCCTCGTCATGAAGATGTCGACTAGTCCAGGGCCATGTATATGATATAGCGGTATCGGATGGGGTTCGTCGTAAAATAAAGCAAAGCGGCATCAATGTACTCTAGATATTGTGAAGTTGCGTAGCTGTCCTTTTGTATGAGCTCCTGCATCGATCCACGTCGCAGTGTTGCCGGGGACTGACAAGGTTGACCCTTGTCAAGCCCGTAAGAGAAAAGCAAGTTCGGCGTGCTTACCTCATATCGGGAACGGAACTTTAGTAGTGGACATCCTACAAGAAGTTAGACTGAGATCGGAATAAACTCAATAACTATGGAACGTAAACAGGACTTCTGAACATTTGCAAATACGAAAATCTCGAAGTTGTGAGCCAGTAACGTTCACCAGAAGCCGCCTTCGTCTGATTAAAGGGGGTCTGCGCGGGAACCTCGGCTTTCGCCTAACGGTTGGGTAGCATGCATTGGCTCTACTCAGCCCGCCACAGAAAGCCCACCCTTGACAACGGTTATCATCCCGTCTTTTTCTCCACCTTGGCGTAGGGCTCGGCCTTGCGCTAGAAGCAAGGTTGGGTCTAGGTGCTATATTTAGAAACCCGACCCTCATCCTGACCATGTCTGCAACTGCCAAGAGCGAGACTAGCAAGCAGAACATGATGCTCTCGGCTGAGAAGACATTATTTGAAGCTGACTGTCCATAAATGCTCTCTATGTTGATATCATTGAGCTGGGTGAACGTATCTGAACCTGATATTCTTTTGTCACCAGGGACAGAAGACAAGAAATTCCGAGTGCAATGCGCGGCAAGAGGACCAAGCGGCCCCACGTAAGCAATTCGGGGGGCCCGATTTCCAGGATTAGCACTGACATGTTACTTTTAGAGTGTGTCTCGTATACTTGAAATCGGCCCAATATATTTCCTCCAACCGGGGAAGCGGCATTTTCGCCAAGCACGGGCTGGCGTTGGGTTTTTGAACCCAATGCGACAGGGTGACGTCCACCTTGATCAAGGTTTCGATCATCCCGTCCTATGTTCAACAAAGCTGCCCTAATTTATCATTTTTTCTCATTCGAGATATTTTCTGATTTGCTTTCCTTAGACTCAAGAAGCTGACAATTATGAGTCCGTAGATTTGTCAGTAGTTTAGCAGATTAAAGCGAGAGGCAAACTTAGGGTCTTGCGTCAAAAGACGTTACTTCTAAAGCTACAAACAAGCCCAGGTCCGTTAGATAAACCATCTCTTTAATTCAGGCATAGCAAACAAAACAGACACCCTCTGCTAGCCCCTATGGAAACAGAGAGATAGAGGAAGCAAGTCGAGAGTTTTCCGGAGCACATGTGAGAAAGCCCTCACGCTCTCTCTATAGTATGCCCCAAATTCCACATTCTTCGGACTTTTAACGAAGCAAGGCCCTTAGAGAAAAGTCAAACTAGTGATCTATAGAAAGTGGAGCATATCAAATATGTTGATTGACGAGATTGTCACCTACTGCGTCTGGGACTGCTCTCCTCTTTCCACCTCATTCCCCCATGCCCATTTGTGTCGGCTCATTACCGGCTGATTCTTCGGCCACCGCCTGAACGCGAAATCACTGTGTTGGCACTGACTCCCTTTCGATCGTACATTCGCCAAAATCGCCGCGAAGCAGTCCCAAGTTCGATAAAGGTATGCTTGCTACCCGTATGATTGATGTTCATTCTCGAACAGTTGTCACATGCCCGGATGAATGTGATTATCCAGCGCTTGCCTACGTATGGAGTGTGATCCACGGTGCTCCTAGAGCTTTGGATGCCGAAACACTTCCTCAAATGATCGAAGATACCATTATTCCCACCAATAAATTAGGCAGATGGTACTCAGAGGAAGATTGAAAGAGAGACAGAGAGAGAGAGACAATGGAGATAGACTATTGATTTTGTATCTTACTGGTCTATCTATTTAGGCTATCAAGCTAACCTCGACTCTTCCTATAACAACTTCTTATAACCTCCAATTATCAATACAATATCACGATCTCTATCGTCCAACCGCTTCAACTCAATATCAAGATCATTTTTCTCCTTTTCTCCCAGCTGAATTTCCTCTCTATCCGGCTGGTGTACCTGAAGTAGCGAATCTCTCTCACCCTTCGAATTTACCCCAACATCCTCGCTGCTCACAACGTGTCTACTGGCCCCACCGCTCATAATACCACCCCGGAAGCTGGCAAGTAGTAGCCACGACAGGTCCGTGTAGTCAAAAACTGGCAGATGGCGCCAACCTCTTGTCCTGACTATCTCTGTAACAACGGCAAATACAATAGCTGTGTTTAACACTGCTACGGCTACAGCGTACTGCCACTTCCCGATCTTTAGGATGGAAATGGCTACGCGAGCCGTCGTAGGTTGTGAAAAGTTGCCGACCATGAGCTGCGCTGCGCCGTACATAGTCAGCATGTCGTCAGCCATGGCGATTAGCGTGTTCTTGACGCCTGCGAGTGTGGCATGGGCCTCGGAGACGGTTTCATCGGCGTTGTTGGAGGTATTCCACGCAGCGACGCTAGAGAGAAGCGCGTCGCCCAGCACTGAGACGTACAGGTTAGTCAGATCGGTAGAGACGATCGGGAACTGCCGCATCAATGTGCTGGTCAGGCGCTTTGTTGGTTCCATGTCCTGGACCGCGGCTGCTGGTTCGCTGCCCTCACCCTCGGCTATAGTGACTGAGATGTTCCGGTTGTCCATGCTCACCGCTACACGGAATCGCGAAGTCAACGGCACACTGAGTGGCGTTTAGTGCGTGGTACGACGAGCCGGCCGCGATGCCAAGGAAACGTTTCCCAGTGCCCATAGCCACACCCATGGCTACAATGGCGTCTGGTGAGTGCCCAAAGTAATCAGAGGTCTCCCCGGTATCGCTGTCGGGAAGGAAGCCACTAGCGGGATAAATCCACGTCGCTGACGCCTCCTTTATGCTAAACGTAGTGCTGGTGTTGTGGATGCAGCTGACGACGGTCTCATAGCCCGTCTCCATGTATTCATAGCCCATGACATGATGGCCGGCACCGACACCAAAACCATGATCCTTGATCCCCACCGCAGCACCGGTGCCGTACGAGCGGCCGATATACACAAACTGAGTGTTGTCCGCCTTGGAGTGCTTGCGGACGGACCCATCGGCTGTCGTCGCCGAGTTGGCTGAGGACATCAAGGCGCCGATGTACTTGATCCCTACCGAGTAGCTGAACAAGCCATCGGAGGTGTATACCTGAGGCCCCAACAAGTTTGCCTCGGAGGGATACTCCATAATTAAACTCGTGTTGCTGAAGGCTGGGATAGCCATGATCGTCTCGATAGTTGTGATGCTTTTGGTTGGGGTCATAGCTCCGACCCAGAGTGCCGACGAGCCAATACTAACAGATGCGAACAAGCTGGCAGCGATTAAGTAGAACAAGGGAACATCCAGATCGATACTGGGGCCTACCATGCTCCCCCAGCCCCTGAGCTGCGCCATTGTAATGGACTCCTTGCCAGCGAGGTAGATCCTTCCCCCATTCTGGACCAGATGGCAGATGGCAAGGCTATGAATCAGGGAGAGCAAAGTTGATATTAGCTGGATCACCAGCTGCACAGTAGCGCGATTGGCGAGGATGTACTCGGATGCACCTGTCGAGAAGGGCCATTGCTGTACCGAAGCGATAATAAGGATGATACTGAGAGCAGTTGGGATAGGGAGGCAGAGGAAGATCCACCACTTGGGCCAGAATCCTCTAATCATGGTTACTGGACTTTGGTTTGCATGGTCAAGAAAGTCAACAAGTGCTGCTTTATTTCTATTGTAGGGATACACAACAGCCACGTCTCGGGATTCCGGAGATTTCCGGCAGATTGCTTTTGCATCTGTCTCACAAAAGTTCCTGAGCAACCAGACACATTTCCCAGGGCGGGGTCAACCCGCCACAAGGCTGTGAGACACATGATCCTGAAAGATCCTTGTGCCTCTTCCCCATACCACGTTCCGTAACAATTCGCCACGTATCCAACCGTCCTTGACAGCTATGTGCGAAAGTGCAATTAATCCTAAACACTATCGTTGGACAAGTTAATAATACAGCTCAGAGCTTCTGTCTACAAATGTATATCTACCAAAAACCCCTGATAATACTTTTCATTTTTACTCCGCTTGAATTTGAACCTGCTGATTGTTCAGTCGGACCTAATTAATAGATCAACTATGTAGGATCGTAAAGAATCATGGGCCGGAATCGCAGGATACGGAAACTGGACCAGCCAGACCAGGTTCAATGGGTAACTTGGGGCATTTTACTAAGGTAGCCTTCGCGCATTCCCACCTTGAATTGGATATCAATCACTCAATCATGGTTCTTCGTAATGTACGATGATGTAATATCGCTTGTGGCTATTTGTCAGAGCAAGTGAATATTGCCCTTGAGCGGTGCGTGAGGCCAGCAGGCTATATAACAGTATCTTTTTGCACATTCAGCATCGGACAGGAATAAAAAATGAGATAATTATGACAGCCGCTGACTGCAGTCCGCGAGGCGTATAGTGAATCCGCTGCAAGTCATCTGCTACTCTAAGTCCACCTCCATTGGCTACCCTCGTTATACGTGGTGCGAAGCTGACCGCACCTGTCCATGCGTACACTTGTGCCCAATCATCCCTACTTATGTATAATCTGAATCGATATGTCATATTGCACTGCTAAGCCATGTACTACTCCGAGTTCACTTCCATTGGCTGCCCTCGTTATACGTAGCGCAAAACTGAAGAAACCTGCACTTTCTCCTCATGGGTGCTTTTGTTGAAGGAGCACATGCATGTGCTCCTTCAACAAAAGCGAAACTACCTATAATTAGCCCAGCATCTCTAAAATTGGAGAACTCCCAGACAGGCTGGACATCAATAGCACCCCTAAGAAGACGCGTTCACCTATGCATACCAGGTTGACTATCCATCCGAAAAAGTCAAGTTATGGACGTCTTGCGGCGACTCCTTCTGGTTTGCGAATGTGCTTCATAAATTGATTGCACACGGCCAAACTACCTTCATTCATATATGAGCCTTGCTGAATGAGGAGACCGCTGAGATATCCAATGCTGAGCATGGTCCCGTTAAGCGAAATTGAGCTGTACAACATGAAAAAACAAAGTCGACAAAACCTCGGAAGTGGAAATGGACTTAATGATTTATTTAAGCTTATTTTCACGACCTGGGACAACTTTATACAGCAAGCTATAAGACCTGGCGACATGCTTCTCCACAGAGACATGTTGCAATACTGATCATTCTCAGGCCATTAGCGTATGGCCGGAACCCGAACATGTGTCGCTCTAATGCATATGCCAACTTAATATAGGTGGTCGTTTGAGAAACAGACGCCAGCTGACGAGGGCTAGCAGGGAGTTGTGGCTTCTTAGTGGCCAGTAATTGGGGAGGGTGGCTCATCTAAAGGTGTGTAGCCCCCGCACATTATAGACACTCTGTTCATGGGTGGTGTGAGTGGGCATGCGTCCCTCAGCACGTTCAATAGAGAGTCATTCGGTAGGAGGGCGAGAATCTGGCGCAGACTTCATTTTCTGCCGTACTTCATCCTTGACACTACGAAGGTTGATTAGAATTGCTCTGCCACAAGTTTATGTAGATATACTATAAATGGTTCAGACGCGGCTCACATTCCTGAAAAGGCATGCGTTGCGCTGTTTTGGAAACTTTGGGGGCCAAAAAAGACTGTTGCCTAGATTTAGAAGCCTCTGATTCTTCAGCCGAAACGTCATGTAACATCGCATTCGCGGCCTTTTCCAATGCTGACACCTTGTTCAATGCTAACGTGCGGGGAATTCAGCTCGAGTCCCGGGCTATCCGGCTACTTTTCAGCATCGACAACGAGATAATTATCAACCACAAGTACAACAAAACGAAGTCAGATTTCAGAGTCTTCAAATTAATCTTCAGCAGCAATATGACGCCACCCATATATCCGGCCCAAGCCTACGCGCATGGCCTTTGGAACAGGGCCTTCGACTCTCTAAGCAATGACTTGAAGTCGAGCCTGAATCAAGCTGCGACACACAAGCGGGACATCTTGGCCGCGGTTCTCAAGGTGGCAGAGGACAAGAGGGAGATCAGTCTCCGCAGACGCTGGAAATTCAAGGGGCGGAATAATGAAACGGTGGTTATCCGTGACGTTCTCGAAAAAATCGCAAAGTGGGTTGACTGTTTCAAGGCAATCGGTGACGTGGCTGTGCAGTTTGACGCGAGCGCCGCTTCGCTTCCTTGGGCGGCAATGAGGTTCCTTTTGCAGATCACCGTCAATGATGTTCAGCAATTTGGAACCATGGTTCAAGATATTGAGATTGTCTCTCGGATCATTGCTCGTTACAAGGAGTTTGAACTTCTTCATCTTTCCCGAAAATCTCCGGTTCAGTCTGCGCTGGAGAATGCACTTACTGGTCTTTACACGGAGGTCTTGACGCATTTGGCGCGGATTATCGATTTCTTTTCAAAGTCAACACCGGGTATGTCTAACAGAAATATTGGGCAGTTTAATATCTAACATATCCAGTCCGACTCGCCAAGGGCCTTGTTAGGATGGGCGACGAGGATTATGTTCAAAGAATCTTGACACAAGAGGATGAAGTGCTGAAGCTGGCTAAACTTCAGGACACCGAGATTTTGCGTTTCTTGGAGACCGCAGTTCTCCGTCTGAGAGATCAGTCCAACATGAATACTCGACTGCTTGATGAAGAAAGTCACACGAAAATGGTATCGTGGCTGTCAACGTCACCTTTTCCCGTCCATCATGAGACAATCTCGCAGTCGAGGACGCCGAACTTCGGCCAATGGCTCCTAACGCACGAAAATTACCAATACTGGTGTCAAACCAGCTCCTCCTCGGCTCTTTGGCTACATGGGATTATAGGTTCAGGCAAGACACACCTTTTCTCAGTGGTAGTAGACTCGCTCCTAGCTACTGCAGCCTTGAATAAGGATTCTACTCCGTTTGCGTATTTCTATTGTCTCAAAACCGACACAGAACCAGAGCGGTCATCCGCAGACGAGATTCTTCGGAGCATTCTCCGTCAGCTTGCTGTAACCGAAGCTCAGGCGAACGTTCATGCCCTTCTCTATTCCGAGTTTGAGCGCCGATCAAAGTCGGAAAGATATAGGAGACTGGAGATACCGAGATTGACGAGAAAGGAATGTGTGGATTTCATTGTTGAGGTTGCCAATGATGATCCCGTCACCATTCTGCTTGATGGTGTCGATCAGATCGAAGAACACGACCGTTTTACTCTGTTGGATGCTCTGGATCGGGTTATTTCGGAGGCTGCCAACGTTGTCAAAGTATTTTTGACGAGCAGGAATGACAATGAGATGCCGTCTTCTTTCCCTGCAACCAGGAAGATTACCATCACGCGTCAGAATACTCACAGTGACATGGTGGATTTCATCTTCCAGGGTATCGACGATGCGAGGCTCCTTGGCGGGAAAATGTCTCCCGAAATGCGAACTTCACTAGCTAATATGCTCCTGAACGGTGCCGACGAAATGTAAGTCGATGGTGAAAAGTCTCTCCTGTCCTCAATCATGAAACCTAACCCTTGACAGGTTCCTCTGGACTCGGCGTCAAATACAGCAACTTCGACTGCGCAAAATCAAGCTGGAAGAAGATTTGCTGCCAGCATTAGAGACGAACATTCTACACGATCTTGACACACTCTACGAGGAAAGTTTGAGCCAAATATTCGATGCAGGGAATTCGTCCCGCCAGTTTGCCATTCACATCTTCTCGTGGCTACTGTATATGAAAGGTCCCCTGACTCCCTCAGCTCTACTGGCTGCTATTACAACTGCCAGTACTGGTCCTGTGCCAATCTCGCCCGGTGATATCTCAGACCTATGCTCAAACCTGGTAATCGTGGATATAGATCGGGAGGTGATTAGGTTCGCTCACCAGTCGATCCAAGAGTACCTCCTGCGCACCAAGCAGGATTTATTCTCGCCCTCCATATCTCACACTCTTCTAGCTTCAACATGCATCAAGATTAGCTCTCATGGTCCACCCAATGAGGAAGCGCTAGCTTCGCAAGTCAAAGACTTTTATTTCTACGCCGCAACATACTGGGCAACACACTTCCGAAGTGCCAAAGCCGAACAAAATGACGACATATTCCAAGAAATGGTCTCTTTTGTGTTTGAGGAAGAGGATTGGGAAACCAGTCTTTCCTTTGAGGCCTGGTTGGATATTTGCACGGATATTGTCTCCTTGCTACCGAATCACCACCTCATGAAGCGAGCACTTGATGCCATACCTAACGAACTATCATCTCCGCTATTTCTAGCGGCGGTGTTTGGACTCGACGGCTTGATCACACTTCTTGCAACCTCGGATAGAGGGACAGATTGGAACCAGAAGAATACGCTCGGCCACACAGCGATATACCTTGCTGCTGCTTTGGGGCATGTCTCAACTGTGTCGCTACTTATGCACCACGGTGCGGAGTTAGATGTTGAATGCGGTAGATACGGAAGCCCAATTAAAGCAGCTTGCTTCGGAGGGCACGCAGAAGTCGTTGAGAAGCTTCTTCAAAACGACGCCTCTACCGTATGCGGGTTCACGTTTAAGAATGCTCTCGACGCCGCGTTCCATGGGAGGCATGAGCACATCGTGCTTGATTTGATACGGCACGGCTCTTCTATCAAGTCGGAGACAGACTATGAGCAGGTAGTACAAATGGCTGCCGAGTATGGGTTCATTCAAGTCATGGACGAGCTCCAGAAGCCGGCCTTCATCTCATTCAGACAAGAGGATGGGCCAAGTAAGCAAAAAGCAAGAATGGCGAAAGCAATCAAGGGCGGACAGCTTGGTGTTCTTAAGCAGCATCTCCGCAATAAATTGAATCCTTCAGAAGTCCTCCCTGAAAGTGCTATCGCCATCGCAGCATTATATGGACATAACGACCTCGTCCAGTTCCTCTTGAGTAAGGACATGTCTGTCGAAGCTGAAGGGCAATTTGGAAGTCCTCTACGCTCAGCAAGCCTGATGAATAGGAAGTCTACCATTCAACTGCTCTTGCAGAGTGGAGCAGATGTCAAGACGGGAGAACGGAGGGGTAATGCTCTGTATGTCGCTGCGGTCAAGGGACACAATGACATCGCCAAAATTCTGATCCAAGAAGGAGCAGATGTAAACCAGGCTACAGGGTCGTTTGGATCAATTTTGCACGCCGCAGCCTACTTTGGTCACCGCAATATGGTAGAGATCTTGCTTGATGCGGGCGCCGACGTGC
Organism: Cylindrodendrum hubeiense; assembly: GCA_014621425.1. Lineage (NCBI taxonomy): Eukaryota > Fungi > Ascomycota > Sordariomycetes > Hypocreales > Nectriaceae > Cylindrodendrum > Cylindrodendrum hubeiense. Next base: position 84,607 of record JAANBB010000010.1, read on the forward strand.
ATGTCAAGGGTTGCTCCGAAGATGCTTTCCATGCCGCGGCAGAAGGCGGACACCATGACATCATTGTGTTGTTCCTAGAAAGAGGTTATTCATTTCACCGTTCACCTCCACAGCCGATGTACGCTTCTGGACCTAGGTCTTCAAAGTATAGGCAGCTGGTCCGTCAATCGTCCTTTGAGCAGGAGGAAAGTCCAAGGTCAATGAGTAGAGGGAAGAGCTTCACAATTCCCCAACAACTCTTAGTCGAAAGGCAGTATGACGAAGACGGCTTGATTGAGACTGAGATATGTCTATTTGAGACATCCGATTTGTCTTTGCGTACAAACTCCTACATCGAGCGAAACCCGAGGTTGAGGGGTCTTCAAAACTACCAGCTCGAAGCGAGTGCTGAAGCTGGAAGGGAAGAGGTGGTAAAGATACTACTAGATCAACAAAGAACGTTAGGAATATTTGATGACGCAGTTACGAGGGCGATGGAGGGGTCCGTACGCAATGGTCACCTCGGCATTGTGAAGCTATTCATTGAGTCAGTTGCAAAGCGCAAACCCATACAGGACTACATTAGCATGATCCTCAAGACAGCAAACATACGGAGTTCTCATATTGTGGAGTATGCTCTCGATAAAGCATCAACGAGTGGCCTCACAGAAGACGAGATTGATCAATTGAGGTTGGACATGCAGCCTGGACCGGAGAAATACAAAGCTACCTCCGTTGACGATTATCTCCTAAGATCAGATTTCATATCATGCTGCACCCACGGAGATCAAGAAGCGCTTTCGAGTATTCTCGAGTGCAAGCACAAAGCTCTGCTGCAGACCAATGACGTCACGAAGGGGCTCGAGCGAGCCGCGGAACGAGGCCATGAATCTGTTTTGAAGCTTTTACTTGATCACCGCCCCTTTCAACAAACACTTATGATATCAGATGATGCCTTAGTTTTCGCCGCCAGTTCTGGCTTCGCCGTTTTCAATATTCTCATCCAACGAACAGAAGACCTGTCGGAACGATCAGGTGTACTAAGCCGGGCGATTTTCGCGGCGTGTCATGAGGGGCATCCAAAGGTACTCGAGTACCTGATAGAAGGTCTAGGTGTAGGTATCCCTGAACTTGTACTTGCGGAACAAAGTGAAATCCAACGACACCATCGTGAGCCCAAGCAAAAGCATCTGGTCAGTCCTTTGCAAGTAGCGTTGCGTGGATTTGAGAAGACCTCAGTGTGGAAAACCCCGCTACTCATAGGAGATGAAGAGTGCTCTAGACGCCAGAAAGTTGTTGAACTGCTATTGAAGCATGGAGCTGATCCTAATTCCCTCGGTGGGCAAAATGAGTACCCCATCCGGGTTGCTGTCGGACTCTGTCCAGAATTCGTGGTCAAGGTTCTAATCGAGGCCGGGGCCGACGCCACGCTTGTACATGATGGTGATTCGGCTCTGACAACTGCGGTTGAGAGGGAGTTGGAATCATCCGCTATCACAAGGACGCTCCTGGAGGCTGGAGTAATCTTCCCAGAAATTCAGGATGAACGAGTCAAGCTCATGGCAAGGGTGTTGAAGTTCTTTGAGGGTGATACAGAACGGTATGACTATAAAGACGCTGGTCGTGACCCTGATGGTCGCTTCCTGCACGCGCCGTCTTTGAAGTACGTCTTCGACGAGGGGCCGGGAGCAGTCCTCGAGACTCTCATTCGCCATTACAGAGGAGAGGAATTGAGTGATAAGCGTTACTCGCTGGTTCTGCAAATGTGCTGTTTGCTTGGAAAGAAAGAGTTCGTGGAGCTCCTCCTAGCTCGAGGTGTGGACGTCAACGGGACTGGATACTTCTACGGTTGCCCGATTCAAGCTGCAGCGCGTAGTGGACAGGTGGATATTGTGAAGGTTCTGTTGGAAGCTGGCGCGAATGTCAATACACTGCAAGGACGGTGGCATACGCCCCTTCGAGCGGCTATCGTGGGTGGCCACGGCAAAATCGTGCAACTCCTCGTTGAGCACGGAGCCAGAGTCGATCTCAAATACAAGACTGAACGACCCTACTACAACGAGGCACCTTCTAGTACGTTGCAGCTTGCCATTCAACATGGAAGCGCTGATATTGTCAAAACGCTCCTCATGGCAGACCCCGCTTCGATTGAGGATGGCGGTTATATGTCACATCCATTGACTCTTAGTTGTCAGCAAGAACGCCTTGACATCACAAAGCTGTTACTGGAGGCGAACGCGACCATCAATTTAAGCGGTAGGCAGAGACCGCATGAATCCAAAATTCAAGGAGAAGATGCAAGTCCTCTTCACGCAGCTGTTGCAAGAGGTCATGCGCCACTCGTCGAGTTGCTTCTGTTGAGGGGTGCTGACGTGAACCTTGAAGTCGGCGGCTTGACGCCACTTCTCACTGCAGCTGAGAAATCGGATCTGCACATTGTACGACTATTATTAAATGCAGGAGCCGATGTCAACCACTTCAGTGACTCAGCAACTGCTCTATCGCAGGCTGTAAGAAGAGGAGGAAACATAACGGTTGTCACGGAGTTGATCAGGGCCGGCGCAACGGTGACAGGACCAAGTCCCCACCCGAATTGCCTCAAGGAAGCCTGTTACGGGGGACAATACGACATCATCGAGCATGTTCTTGAGACTCTCTGCAGTAGCAATAACAACGCAGAAGCCCTAATCGACGAGGCTTTGGAGGCAGTCGCTCGGCGAAAGCACCCGCAAAACAGAATCATGAGCCTCTTGCTCGACTTTGTTCCACCAACCCCAAAGCGTTTCCTTCGGGTCTGTTCCTCAGGCGCTGTTCAACCTGTCGCACACATGCTGAAGCAGGGAATAAATATCCATGGAGACGATGGAGGAAACGAACCCCCGCCATTGCACATAACAGCTCACCAGTTGAGGTCGGAAGTGGTCAAACTTCTAATCGAGCAAGGCGCAGACGTCAATTACGAGGGATGGCAACACGTAAAACCGTTGACGGTTGCACTTGAGTCTTGTGCAGCCCCATTACTGAGTTCATTAAGTCCGAGACCCAAATCAGTGGGAGTCAGAGCGGCTCAGTTTGCCGCTTACAATCATTCCGACTCCTCTACTCTCAAAGGTCGAAAGGTACGACGATGTGAGAGAATTGTCGAGCTTCTTCTCGATAACGGTGCGGTGGCGGGTCCCGATGATTGTGATTTTGGACACCCTCTACATTTGGCCTGTTTGATCGGTAGCACGGCTATGGTCACGCTCTTTATCAAAAACGGATCAGGTGTCAATTCTGTGGGTGGTGGTTACTTTGACACGCCTCTCTTCACAGCACTGCGCAAGGATAACCTCGAAGTTGTGACATTGCTCCTTGACAATGGGGCCGATGTGAATTATGTCCACCAAGATCATGGAACACCGCTTCACTTTGCTTGTGGAGGCCGGAATCAAACAATGGTCTCCATGTTACTACAATATGGAGCCTCAGTCACAGTACAAAACCGAAATGGCGAGACTGCATTCACGGTTGCACTAAAGGCTATGAGCCATGGGTTCGATGGTGACTGGAGTGTATTCAGAATCATAGAGCAGGCTTCACGGGGTATCACGGTCAGTGAAAACGATATCCTTCTGGCGTCAAAGATCAGCTCGAGCGATCACGTACTGGTGGCTCTTCTCAGCGCAAACAAGGACCTAGTCATTTCCGAAGATTTGATTGTGCGCTTTCTCGAAGAAAAGGATCGGCCGGATGAGGAAAACTTGAAACTACTGTTTCAGCATAGTGGTGGCTTAGGTATTACCAAGAGAGTACTCCTGACCGCTCCCCAGGCGAGAACAGTAGAACAAATGCTCCAACATAGCCGGCTCTCCTGTAAGATTACTCCAGAGATTCTGGAGAATCAGACAGATGTGGACTCTATGAAGCTACTCCTGGGGTACTATGAAGACTCTAGTATCACTGAGGGTGTGGTAATCAGGGCACTTCAGGATGATGGACGCCATGACAGGTCGGAAACCACGTTTCTAGATGCTCTCTGGAAACACGACCCGCTGCTCGTCGTCACCAATTCCATGCTCACAGCCGCTAAATCCGTAACAAGCCTCGAGTTTCTACTCCAACGACTTGGTCCAGCACCGGGGACACTGCAGGACGTCGCTGACTTCATATCTGAGAAGGATCCCCCTTACTATGAATCACAAGCAAAGATGTTGTCCTGCCTCATCCCTTACGACTCAGAGATGAAACTCACAGTCCGTATGATTGAACATGTTATGCGAACCGGGGGCCCTGGGCCTCTTGAAGACTTCCTCACGCATGAGTCCACTCTTCCTATCACGGAAAAACTGTTTATGACAATCTTTGGGCAGGGCTTGCCTGCCAAAGAAAATGCGCGGTCTGAGTTTGCCGAGATCTTGCACAGGCAAGGTAAGAAGATGATATTCACAGACAAGATCCGTGACGCGATAGACAGAACATACCAGAAGCAGACCGACATGCAAAGAAAATGGCGGTATTATAGCTTGAGGGAAAGGGATGAAACCACGGAGGAGGCGGAGAGTAGAAAAGGGGACATCGGCGATGAGAGTAACACCACTGAGGGTAACGGCAGAGATTGGGAACTTCAAGTCAGTACTCTGAGGGACCGTCATGTCTACTACGGTAGTTCTTTTTTTCAAGATGGTGATAGTAGTGGTTATGCCAGTAGTATTAGTGACTAAGGAGCAATAAAAACAACATCAGGGAAGTTGAAGATTGATCAGCGTAGAAATCTTTTATAGTGTAAGATGCACATGATGAGTACCTTGTTTCCCCAACTACCCTATAGAGAAGGGTCCGGCAGCTGCGACCACGCGGTCAAACAACTTTCCACCCATACCAGTTGCTGCCCACAGTTCATCATCACAGCTACAGGTTAATTTCTGACATCCTCATACTTAGAGCATTCAAGATTCCTTAGGATAAAGGAAAACGAAGACCTCGCCTCACCCTCGTCTTCCGTGTGTAGTCAAATCGACATGCGGCTCTAATTGTTTCCAAATATTAATATTTTATAATTTAAACTCGACTTCATCTATTTACATATAAACCCTATCTAAGATGATGCTTTCGGGGACACTGTTGTGACATGTGTCGAGTAGAGCCCGACAACCACGATGAAGTTTGAGAAATCACATAAAAGAACAACGGCCACAACTGAATTTACAATTTCGTGTCCAACGTTCATAACAGAGACGGATTGGATACCATAAATTACAAAATAGAAGCCATCGACTCGCCTGACCTCCAGGGACCCCAACAAATACTCCAATTGCGCTGAGAGTCAACGCTTCGCTCATTCACCACTGCCCAGCATACCGAAAACCCAGGTCAAGATTACGCACAATCAGTTATCTCCACTAAACTTCGAGAGGCTCTACTCTTCTATCAGAGCAGCGGTTTTGTCTGTGCGTGCGCTAGCGCAAGTCAACTGGTTTGCAAAGTTATCTAAAATCGGTATGGTGGTTCTGCTGGGCAACTGCTCATATTTCAGGTCTCGATGAAACTTGTTAAAGGTGTCTAGGTATATATCTAAGTAAACAGATTTAAGTACCAAAAAGGCTAAACTGCTTTTCTATTATATCAAATTCGAAGTTTTAGAGTTAGTTTAGTCTAGTACATAGAGGAAAGGTACAAGATATAGTGAAAGACCCAACAAACTACACACAAAACGCAGGTATTATAATTATAATAATACCAGCATCAAGATAATATATACATAGTATCGGCAAGAGCATAGGTAAAAGAAAGCAAACAAAATAGACGAGACTGACTGATACTGCTGATTAGTATTTCCTGATCAAACAGATTATAGTACAATACCGCAAGAATAGACTAAAAAGAATATAAATTGAGCTTGCTAGAAAATCCGCCACTAGATGTTCATGATGATAGTTCGCAATATATGAAAGTTAAGAATCCAGATGAATCTAACCGCAATACCTCAATCCTACCCTACAGCTATTAATAAATGATTAATTAACTAGCGTAACACACGCGGAAGAGTGGGTATCGCTACCCGCGTTACATATAATAACTGATATATTAGCTAGGAATGCGTTTACGGGTATTCTACAGAAAGAGACTGGTTATTGCCAATATGCTAGTATATATTTTGGTCTATCTTAATAAATAACTATGAATCTTTACTACGCAATTGCTCTAGTAGCATAAGTAGCCTAGAAAATGCAATTCAGATAGAGCTTTAGAGATAGCTTGATAGTATATTCTAAAGATTGGTACGGAATACGACAGGAGTCTCATACAATCGCTAACAACCCTAGTCAATAGAAAGATAGCCACGGAAGCTCGCCGGGGAAAACCAACCACGACCACCAGTCACAAAATATACTAGTTTTAGTATAAAAAGATTAATCTCGACTAAATTCAAGTAATAGAACTATAACCAATCTCATAAACAATTGGCAATCCGAATGCGTAGAGTATGTAATCATATAGTAAGAAGTAGAGTCTTCAAGAAATGGGGAAACACAGTTAAGAATTAAAGGCTATAGTAACAGCTGGGCTGGGCTAAGAATGTGAAAAGAAAAACTGTAAGTATATACTAAGCTGTCAAGTCCGACAAAGATGCCCTATAAAAGAGAGAGTCCGGCAGTACCTTAGATATCTCTTATCGCCGCTTGGGCTCACGTGTCATTCCTGGCCAGTCGACCGTCTCCACCCGACACAATACGATTAGAAACATAGAGAGAATAATATGTATAGTAGCTATGATTATAGCTCATCAATTTATAAAACATGCACTCTATATAGTATCCAGTCTAATAGTTGTAACTATTACAGTGTCAACACATTCTATCCATCTTCTTAGTCTACTAAAACTTTGTTCCAGAAATATCCCACTTTATACAACCGTATTTTCCGTTATCTGTATAAAGTCCGCCATAAGTTGTGTTCGATGAGGGTGCTGCGTTACAGCTAGCAATTATTTCAAGCGACTCGCGACAGTAATTCCCCAGTTTGAATGTCGTCACAGGTTGGCAACCCGTTTGGTTATACGCGGAGTAGACCTGTATGATCAGGTTTTGGTGATCATCGATGGGGAAGATATTTGAAGTCTGAGGAATTGTTCCGTCTTCGCGCAACGCCAAAGTAGAGCCATTACAGAAGGATTCAATGCTTGACTGCTGCTTCTCTCTCGTGAGTTCAGTCCATACCGATCCGAAGCGGCATCGGCAGTCGAAATTAGATCCTATGCCGTTCACCAACACTGGGCCTTCACCATTCATAGGGCAGGTACCCATTGGTGTGGGTGGCAGCGTTGACGTCGAATCTGGTGTTGGCGTTGATGTCAGCTGCTCGGTGCTGGCTATGATCCCAGTCAGAGAAGAGGCGGACTGAGTACTGGAGACGGCGGACGATGACACGGTCGAAGCCGTTTGAGTCTTCGTAGGAAGAGTGCAAGCACCACCTTCTGAGGTATCGTCCTGGCGCTTTACCACATGGGTCCATTCCCAGTCGATAGACACAGCCCATTTGGACCGCGCTTTCAGAACGTTGTATCTGCGCCGCCAATCGTTGACATCCTTATTCACTTTGTTTGGATGTCTCCTGGCGGTTATAATATCGGCGTCGATCCTGGGAAGTATCTTGTCCTGTGCATCGTCGATAGCATCATTGATAGACCAAGACTTGCCGCCGTCGAATCTGTACGTCATGTAGTCTTGGTAGCGATCCGCAAATGACCAAATTCCGTCAAGAACAGCCGAGTCAAGCTTGCAATTTCTCGCATTTTCATCCATATCCTGACTGTATATTGAATATTAGTGAATCTGGTGCCGTGAAGAGCATGTGAGGTTAATATATATCGAGGACTCACAGTCTTGACCAAACTCGTTGGTTTTGTCGCTTCATGGCATCTTTGGCTGTTGGCGTGTCCATCAAATCCACGGCAAGAGCCAACTTTTCGAGGAATTCAAGCTTGCCTTTGATCCACTTTTGTATAACAGTCCAGGATTGTTTTCGCGTTACGACAATTCCTTGTCTATTATGGCTTGTAGTTTGGACTCTGACTTTATCCGGATTGGTAGCAGGGCCCTGCGAAAAACATGTTAACATCTCCATTGATTCAAATAATGTTGGGACGAGAGTTGGGACGTTAAAGTGGAATTACACACCTTGCATTCGCCGTTCGTGAACTTGTCTACACCCATGAGGTCGTCCATAAACTGAGGATCCGTGGGCTGAACGCGGTCGACAATATTCTTCTGGGCTCCAGGGAAGGTGCTGTAAACCTTTTGGAGCCAAACAGGTCCTGTCCCGTCGCTGCTGTAGAAATCTAGATCATCACAGTTGATCTTGGTTGCTGGAGTGGTGCCTGTAGTGCCCCGGACAGCATTGGCACCAGAGGACAAGTCAATTACGGATCTAAAGTAATCTTTGAGGAAGCTTTTCTCATAGATGTGGTCAATTGTTGGTAGTCGCATGCCGGTCGCTGATTGGCCCTGATGATAGATTGCCTGTGTTGTAGGCCCTTTGAGCGTATAAACGCAGTTGAGACGTTCAGACCAGTACCATCGAGCGATCTTATCCAGAGGTGAAGCCGGGGAGGCCGCCGCAATTTGAGCCTCCCATTTGAATATATCATTTCCCGAAGGATACTCAGGAAACTGGATACTGGGTATAATACATCCTCCTACATTCTTCTCCTTTTCTGCGGTGGGAGACCATCGTTTTTCGAGAAGTTCGGAATCATCATCGTCGGCATTATCCTGGTCGTCGGGAGCAAACCCGTCTCCACATGATTGGCAAGATCCGTCACCAGTGGCACTGCATGCCTCCACCTCAGTTGTCGAGGTGATCCCTGTAGCGCTACAGCCCTTATGTGTCTGAGTACACCACGTAGTGCATTCATTCGCTGATGGGTCTGTTTCACCTGTGTAGGTTGTGCAGGCTACAAGACAGTCACTGGCAGTCACCTCTTCAGTGCATGTGCTCGTTGTCGACTCTTCTGTAGAGGATTGATCATCCTCGGTATTAGAAGAGTTGTTGTTGTCACCGTCGTCATCGCCTTTTTCGCTGTCCGGGGTATTGGGGGGCGTGATGCAGCCAGGTGGAATGCAAGGGAAGGAGAACTTGGGGAAGCCTGGGAAACTGAATAAGGTACCAGTAATCTTAGGCCAGCCAAAGATGACGATGCCAGAGCCACTTCCTCCACACTTAGCGCAGCCAACCAGAACTGGAACGATAGTAGGCTCACTGGAACCGTCTGACGTCGTTGTGATCCATGTGTTGGTCGTCCACTCGGGGTGGCTAGATACCGTTGTGGGGGACCAGCCAGCTAGAGGCTCCGTCATAGTAGAAGTGATGAGAACACCGCCGGTACTAATTGAAATGGAGGGGCCTGTCGAGGTAGGGCCCTTATCTCCGGTGGTTTGTGAAGTCTGTGACGTCTGTGAGGGGCCAGAAACAATGCCTGTTGGCATTGTAAACAAACTGTCTGAGCCAAAAGTATCCGTTTCAGCATTGCTGGTCTGGCCAGAGGGAGCTGTGACAGTAGAAATAGGCTCTGTGCTCGAGGTCTCGCCAGTCATATCGAATGAACTAAGAGAAATAGTTTTTGAGCTGACTTTAGATATAGGTACCGAGTCAGATATTCCGTTTGAGCGATCAGATGCAGTCATAGTGCCAGTAGGGGTTGCTCGAGCACTACTTGGATGGCCAGGAGTCGAAGTCACTGATTCCTGATCAGTGCCAATTTGAGTATCGATGGCTGGGCCAGAGAAAATTGGTGTCAAGGTGCTGTCAGCTGCAGTATCTGATACAGATGGCGTATTCGATCTAGATGGCGCATTCGGGTCTCGGACTGTGGTGGAATCATTGCTCTTAGACTGGCCAGATATGGTCGTGGCAGCACTGGGAGGTCCTTGGGGTACTGTGCCTGGTCCTGATTGGGAACTCAAGACACCTTGAGATACGCCAGTCGAACCAGTTGAGCCAGTTGACACCTGAATATGAGTGTTTTCAGTGTTACCAACCTGTCTAGATGTCGAAGTTTTGGTAGATTGCAAGGACGAGACGGATACCGTCTCGGAGCTTTCACCAGGGGTTGTACCTATTTTTGTACCTCCTGGCGTAGTGTTGGTGCTCATATTGCCGGGCCCTCCCAAAGTGAGCCCTGTGCTACCTGGCTGTCCAGGCGTCACAGCGGATGAAGCTCTTGAGGGTTGAGATTTGGTGCCGGAGACGCCAGTAGACGAAGGCGTCGATCCTAGAGGTGCTGATGGAGCGTCTGTGGGTAAGGTTGTAGCACCAAGTCCTGGGGTTGGTACAATATCAGTCGATAGAGCTGGTGTGTGATGTATCGATTCAGATTTTTTTGAGGCTTATCCAGTGGTTGGAGTCTCTTCAGAGAGATGGCCAGAGGTGCTGGAGGGGCCTTCAGAGTCTAAAGGCGCCAAGGGTGTTTCTGAGTCCGGGACACCTTTTGAGCCAGATTTTGCAGAAGTATCTGTTGACTGTTGGCCATGAGATGTTGCAGAAGAAAAGGTATCGGGTGTTCCGGCGCCAGGAGTGTTGCTAGGGGTATCTCCAGAAAGCCATGTAGTCCAAAAAGAAGGCTCCAAAGGCGTCGACCAGCCCGGAGTACCGGTGGAGCCTCCAGTAAGCCAAGTTGTAGTCTCCGATGAAAGCCATGAAAGAGAATCAACTTGAGACCCAGAGTAGGTAGACCCTGGAGGTGGTATGTACCCGGAGTATCTAGTGGTTGTGGAATCTTCTGGCCTAGTCTCTACTCCAGAGGTCTCATATGGACCAGAAGAAGATTCGGATTTGTCAGAGCCGGGGCCGTTAAATGAAACGATGGACGACTGGGATGGGCGACATCGACCAGCGAAGGTACCAGTGCCCAAAACAGAAAGAAGAAGTAGATACTTCATAATGAAAGGAAGGAAGAGAGCTATTCAGTACATATGCTTTGGAACGGCGGAACGAAGAGCGAGGGACTGGTGTCTGCGGCAGTGGGTTTGCAGGCTACATTCTAACTCGGGTGTTCGAGTGTATTTATATTTAGTTCTTTAGCTTCACAATTAATGAATGAATCAGAAGGACGTCATCTCTTCTCTTACGAAATGAATGCATACAATTCATCATACTAGAACCATCGCAGGTTATTCCCAGCAGATGGTGGGGAACACAGCGTCCGGGGCTCGGCGTGATACGCATCACGGTGACCTCGTTTCGCATGGATGAAAGAATTAGTCCTTGCTCAGATAGCTCCAGAAGCTGAGACTTCTTCTTACCCCTTTCTATGCAAGAGCCAACAGAATTATGTGGATGGTGTAATAACCCACAGCGTCGATCTTGTGATGAACTTGCACACTGTGCAGTTTCTTTATACATACGCATCTTAGTTTATTGGCGAATGCCTAAATCGCAAAGGGTGTTTCTGCGTTACCGGGGGCAAAACAGAGTCTTTGATCTGGTCACAGTTGGCATAGTAGGACGGTCGGTGAATGGCAGAACTCAATAGCTGTGTGTGACACATTTTGAGACTAAGACACAAATGGCGGTACCCGGTGTGTATTTCGTTTAGGAACATAAAATCATCCAGACACGGTTAGTGACATGACACACGGCCGGGATAAAGCATGGACACAGATGCAAAATATTTTCCCGTATGTTGTTGGTTGACGCACATTAAATGAAATTGAAGGGGTAGAGAAAACTCCATCGCATCACCAGGACCGACAGATCCTTCCACGGAAACAAAACCTCGTGTTCCCAATCTAAGCAGTAACGCCGAGTGCGTGTTGGTTGTAACCATGCATATACGAAGATGCTATCCCACAAAACGCGCAGTACGAGAATATTGATGAGTCTTACTAGCTGCTCACAAAGTCACAGCCCCCTTCTTCTCCGCTCTTCATTCCTTCGCTCATGCATCTGTGGATGCATTTATGCGGCTGTGCATATTCTGTTACGCGCCACAGGATAGCGCCAACAAACACCTAACGAGAAAGCCGACGTGTCTGGGCGCTTCATTCCCTCTCATCCTGCCTCAGTAGCCCAATCCTCTGAGTCTCTTGGGCATTCCCTTCTTTTACTCGTTCAATGCAAACCAATATGGCTCACATGCATGAGTATTCTTTCTGCACAATATGTGGCATACCAATACAAGAATTTGACTTCAGAGAGCCAGTTTTTGGGCCTTCCCGTTGGAATGCTCACATGTGGGAGTCCAACGCTGTTATTCTTACCGGCCCCCACTGGCCGTATACTTTGCAAGGACCCGAGTCTATGGAAGTATCATCTGAGGCTGTTACTCGTCAGCCTGCCGTCGGAACTCGAGGTTCATATCTGCAGGTCATACCCAACGGGCAGAGAGTCATCCCACAGTTTGAGGACTATCCGAACTATCAGCGGATTTCATTTGGCATCCACGCTGTCTGTGACGCAATAGCAAATCAGGTTATTGAGATGTCTTCCACGGCCCGGATCCGATCCATCGGCGACCTCTGGATGACACTCGAGCGACGATGCACAAAAACCGACCAGGATGTGGACTATATTTCCGAGGATTTCCTTCCTGATATTCCGGAAAATAATCCTGGCGAGCCACCCCGACTGGGACTCAGTGGCTATTATCTTCCACCAGAGTGTTTCTGGGAGGATCCGTCGTCAGGGTGGGTACGTAGCTACCCTGCGCTCACCCAAATCGTCGGTCAATGCTAACAGAGTAAAAGTGGAATCATGATCCCTCCCATATTCCAGGGCTTACTACTACACTCATATCCAACCTGGAGCAGGTGCATGTTATGTGTTCACCATTTGCAAGGAACCTAGCATCTTTCCCTCGAGAGATCGTGGACATGATCATGATCTTACTTCTATGCGAACCCATTGGCATAGAATGCAACTATCTAGTTCCACAAAACTTTTGGAAGGATCTATTTCTCCAAATTCCATTTCTGTGGGATCTTGATCGAGAGATTATTGCAAGAAAAGTATCCTCTGCTGCCCCAGCAGATGAGGAATGGAACTGGGAGAAGCTTGCTCGGCAGGTTCTTAGTTCCCCACATGCTGCAATACCCAAGGAGCAAGGCAGTTCTCACAAGGCATGGGATTATAAGAGTGTGGGACTGTTGATTCCTGATGGGTTTACAAATCGTCGACGAATATGGCAGATCTGTGAGGATATGTATCCGAATGATGTAGGAATGAGGCATTCTTCATATGAGCCCCTGTCTACATCAGATAGATTTGACAGTGATGAGAGTCTTGAATTTACAGAAGTTGGTAGTGATATGGAATTTAGTGACTTGGAGGAATAGAAGTTAAATAGTTATTGTGATTGTTATTCTTATTTAAGCATTGCAATCCGAACAATCGTTTGTCACATCTCCGATGTTTCCCCGTGAAAAATAGCATTTCTGTCTGTCGGGCTATTATTCCGGCCATGACAGCGGCTCTGGCAGCATAGCTGGGATAACCTTCTCCACAACTAAAGACACGGCCACCGATACCCTACCCCCTCTCACTCATCACCCTCTCGTTCCTCTACCCCTAGGATTTATACGTCCCCGTAATCTTAGTGTTGATATTTACAATCTGGTCTTAGGCTGGTCAGTGTCTCGAGCTCAGCCTACGATGATATGTGTTGCATACTTGGATTGAGATGCCGGGTTGTCTACTAGATTCTCCGGGGCTTTTACGCCCGTAAGGGCTATATTTACTGTGTTGACTATATTTTATGTACTTATTTATTACATCACAAGTCCATTAAAACCTGTGTCATATAATATAATATAGTTCGATTCTTAGTAATTTCATTTCGTTATTAAATTGCATTTGAAGAAATATATGTAATTCTTCAATGGGATGCTTGATAATAATTTAAAATATCTACTACTCCTATGTATACCATTAAACATCTATAGTATATTTCCATCCAGAGTCTATTAATAGAAGCACGGAATCGGGACTTAGAACCCCAATGCTCTCCCTAGGATACGAATAAAAATACTATGGATATAATCTTTTATTTCGCATGATAAATTTTAATCATAATATACACCTTTCGTAGTACTGTAAAGTCTCCTATAATCCTATCACTATTGTAAAAGAAGTGCCTATAGATTGTATTATCATACTCTACTGTTACTATGAACTTGAGATATTGTATAACCCCCAAATGAGGTCTAAGACATCCCACTTCGGGATCCTTGGTGAGACTCAATCCAGGTAAATTTAGATGCCTCAGACACCTTCTCACCTACTTTCCAAGAACTTGGAACTTAAATAATGACCGTAGAGCGTGCTGGCGTGGGTCATGGCAGCTGCGAAACTTGATGCCACATGCATTTTGCTGTGAGACCACAGAGTAGCGGGGTGTTATCCCTGACATGGTGGGCTATGTTGTCATTGGTCTCGGCATCACTCTTCCTGTGACCCCTCTATGCGTCATTCCTTTGGTGCATTGATTCGCTGCATGGCGTAATTGACAAGTCATTGTACGGTCAATTCGCAAGACACGGGTCACATTTGTCTCATATCCAAGGTCAGTAGAAGACACAGAGGCTATGCATCAGTAACTTCGTGGCACGTGCGAATCTATTTTCACTACAGAGTTTGGGTTAGGGGTAATTGCAAGCCCATTCAACCAAGCATTGACTACTTTGATTTCCGATACTGCGGTCAGTCTTAGGCAATACCATGACTACTACTTTCCATTACATATGAACGGTGAGTTTGGAGTTGTGTATCATCTTATGCAGTGGGACGAAAATAAACTGCCGTTTGTCTTAGGTCTCAGCCTCAGTCACTTTCCAATCGGCCAGACTCCTGCGGCCATGTCTTAAAAGGGAATTTAGATCGGAGATGGGCAGTCAGGAACAACCATTGGAAATCTGTAAAAGCACTCGAAGTCCATTTCTGGTCTCATTCTGGATTCAACCATGTCTACGGAATAACCGTTGTCAATAATTATCCCCAATTTGACATTTCCTTCTTTCCTATCCCTCACCATCAATATGAAGGTGTCTATCGCCCTTTTTACTCTTCTCACTGGGCTGGCTGTAGCTGGCCCAATCTCAACCCTGGATTTGGCAGAGCGAGTACGTGTCCATGGAGGCAATTTATGCCGAGAATTTATTAAGAGCTAACGATGCTGTAGGAGGTAGTTCCCATTTTATAATAACCAGCCTTATTGGCTATGATGTACTGATGCAGATTGCAGACGCAGGAATGCGGGCGACAAAACGCTTTTTGCGTTGGGAGTGGAGACTGCTGTAGCGGTTTTGAGTGTGTTTCACGGCCAAGCCTTTCTGTGTGTAAAAAAGAAGACTGAACGCAAGTTCAAAATGAGTCGAGTATAGTGGTAGAGGGAGCTTTCGGTCGTGGTATGGGCTTCTCCACTGGAGGCCGGCTGACTGATCGCGGGTGTTTTTTGCTGCCTCAGATGTTCTAGCCTACTGAATTCCAATGGCTAGATTCGGTTTAACTGTATCGTTCCGGTGCACTCGCAGGTATTGAAAGAGACTCCCATGGCTGGCCGATCGCCCGCGAAGTACAAGGGTAGCGGCATTTGACGACGGCAACGTTTGGGACCAGAAATCATCCATTATTAATCAGCACCCCCGATTGTCGGATACTCTGCTTATCGTTGTCAGGTCCCGCCGTCTTTATCGTGGGGGTCGGAATGGGCCGAAAGCGCCAGTCTAACTGCCGCGATGCAGAAGCCAGTGCCTGAACTGGGAAGCGCCACTTATCTTCGTTATCTTCCGGCTATTACTGAGGCATTCTGTGGAAACTAACGAGCACTCGCGTCCACCTTATCTCCGTTGCGCCCTCGGCGTCGTCCAACCCCACTTTTGAATCATACCCGGGTCTAACCAGCTTACAGGCGTCCTAGACGCTAATTGACTCGTCACTTGACTGTGTTTGGATGTGATGATGAGTGGGAGGCAGCATCCCTGAATTCCATCCCACTCACTCAATGAATATAACATTCCTGCCCTTGACGGCATAATCAACCTCACAATAGCCATCAACAGCGACAAAGTCTACTAGCTCTAAACAACTGCTCTCTCCAATCACTACTTGCTTCGTCGAGTTCAATTACATTCATCATGTCCAAGCTAGAAATCCCAATCATTGACTTCTCGGGTTCGTCTCAGTCTCTCAATCCACTTTCCTTCGATTCTGGATACCATAAACCAAGCTTAGCGTCTAACAATTGGAACCCCGTGTAGGCTTCTACTCCGGAGACCCCGCCCTGAAGCAAAAGGTTGTGGACCAGGTCCGCGCCAGCTGCCTCTACAATGGCTTTTTCCAGATTGTCGGTCATTCTGTTCCTCTGACTCAGCAGAAGGCGGTTATGCAAGGCGCAAAGAAATTCTTTTCTATGCCACTGGAAGAAAAGAAGAAGGTTGCCAAGGAAAACAACACCTGGAACCGCGGCTATGAGATGCTGAGGTCCCAGATCCTCGAGGAGGGAACCAAGCCTGAGTTGAAGGAGGGTTTTTACATCGGCGCCGAGATCCCCGAGACGCATCCCTATTTCATCAACAAGAAGCTTAACAGCGGGCCTAACCAGTGGCCCGAGGGTCTTGGTAGCGACCTACCGAGCTTCCGTGGAGACTCCATGGAGTACTATTCTTCAACATTGAATCTGGCCTCAGACTTGATGAAAGTACTTGCATTATCCCTGGACTTGGAGGAAACCTACTTTTCCAAGTTCATGGATGGTGCTGTCGCCACTATGCGTCTCCTCCACTACCCGAGTCAGCCCAAGGATGGAGATGACAAGCTCACCCGAGGAATTGGAGCCCACACCGATTTTGGTGCCATCACCATGCTCCTTCAGGATACTGTTGATGGTCTCCAGGTCTGGGACAAGCAGAACGAGACCTGGATCGATGTACGTCTAATGATCCCGTTCACCCGAATGCCCCGTTCGGTTTTCATCAGTCACACTCCCGTCGTTCCACAGTTTGCTAATACATTAACAGGTTGCTCCTACCGAGGGTGCATACGTTGTCAACCTGGGCAACCTCATGGCAAAGTGGACCAACGAAAAGTACAAGAGCAACATCCACCGAGTCATCAACAAGTCGGGCAAGGAGCGTTACTCTATCCCCGTGTTTGTGTCCGGAAACCCCGACTACCTTGTTGAGTGTATCCCGACCTGCCAGTCTGCAGAAAACCCTGCCAAGTTTGGGGCCGTGACAGTGGAAGACGCCGTTTCGGCAGCATATGCGGAGTCATATGGAAGGGCGCAGCTCTACAAGCAGGGACTGGAGAAGATGGCCAGTCAGGCCACGGCCACGGCCTAGTAAGATACCACGGCGTGTATTGGTCTCGTGTGAAAATAGTCAAATAAATTGTGTCAATAAGAATTTGTACGATCATATGTTCAATGTCCTGTAAATCACTACATCGTGATAACAAGCTATTCTATGCTCGCAACAGTGTCAGAGTCAGAGCCACAGCGATAGCTGGAGTACGCAGACCGAAAGTGGGGTGTGGCTCGTGACTCTTCTGTCACCCCCAATAAAATCCAACTTTTTGCTATTTCTTGTGGCGATCACTGGGAGATCAAAGTAGAACAACCCACGCTGAAAATTTACAAAGAGCGCACAGAGTTTGACAGACAAGATCATATCAGTGTATTTTTATTCATTCAAGTGGCTAA
This sequence comes from Cylindrodendrum hubeiense, assembly GCA_014621425.1. Classification (NCBI taxonomy): domain Eukaryota; kingdom Fungi; phylum Ascomycota; class Sordariomycetes; order Hypocreales; family Nectriaceae; genus Cylindrodendrum; species Cylindrodendrum hubeiense. The sequence continues at coordinate 102,260 of JAANBB010000010.1, forward strand.
GTCTAATTATGTGGTGTACTCGTCCCATCAATCTTCATGCATGTTAGAATTTCTCATTAAACTTCTACCCAGGCTACCACTTTGTAACACCTCCATCAACCAAGATGTCGCTGCCTGTACAATAACTATTGCAGAATCTAGTTAGCATTGGGTTCGGGTCTGCTGTAAGTCGCGGCGAATGATGGCAAATGATGGGTCAGCATCCACGTACCTGCTAGCGTCGCTGGCTAGGAAGACACAAGCTCCCTTAATATCGTTGGGCTGGGCAACCCGATGGTTCATGATCTCGTCTTTCCATCCTTCGAGGAGATGAGGGAATGCGGCCGTCATATTTGTCTTAACATAACCAGGGCTAATGGAATTAACGCGAATACCATGCGCATTCAACTCGGCGGCGATTGGCGCGACCATAGCGCGAACAGCTCCCTTGGTTCCGCAGTAGGCTGAGGATCGCTGGGACCGAATTGCAATATGGGATGCAATGCTGGCTACTAGGATGATACTGCCGCACTTGGTTCCATTCGCAATCATGGCTTCAGCTGCGAACTTGGCCGAGAAGTAAACGCCCTTGCAGTTGACGCCGAATAATCTCTCAAAGTCCTCCTCCTTTGTGTCGAGAAACTCGACATTCTTGTTAACGCCCGCGCATGCTACGAGAATGTCAAGCTTGCCATTGAAGTCGGCCTTGACGGCGGAAAACCCGGTCTCAAGGCTCGACATGGACGTCACATCGACGATGTAGGATTTCACCTGGACACCGTACTTTGATGAAAGTGCCTCCATTTCTGAGGCCGCAGGGTGCGTCATATCGAAAATGGCGACATCTGCGCCAGCTTCGGCAAGCCCTTCGGTGAAGGCAAACCCGCAACCTCCAGCACCACCGGTGACGATGGCCACACGGCCTGTAAGAGAGAACTATATTAAACCCGAATCAGCCTCTATTATGTTTTGGTGTTGACATCACCAAACCAAGTTGATGGGCAATTGGTGCAAGACTAGATGAGTCGGCATTTGACATACGGCAGACATTGGTGGTTGTTTGGATGGTGCAATTGGTGAATAGCAAGTCTAATTTGCTGCTGTACGGACGGAATCTTCTGTTGATTGCGTTCTGGGTAACCCGGGTGGCGAGTAAATTGCAGGAAGGTAGTGAAGTGGGCAGATGGCTTGAGGCTCTTGGGAACGATACCAGATGTACGTGCAGCTATCTCGCTTCTACTTTAGGCCGGTCTCTTTCTCAAGAGGGAGATACAACGGGCGTGGCTTATCACCCCCGACTTTGAAGTGGGTCGGCAAGGATGGGACACGATCCGTTGTCCGATCTGCCGGCTTAAGCAGAGCATGCCGAGTGCGCGGGGATCTTGCCAATGAATCCCATTGCGGCGTGATGCATTTCCTCGAAATGTGGAGAGGACATGAAGAGTGGAAATGAGGAAGCTAGAATGGAATGGGAGTGGGAGGGAGTGAGACTAGAAACTCGCTGTGCGACTCTTCGAGAGTGGGGGGATTTCTACGTGCATGAATGGGATTCTCAGCGACCCGGAGAGAATAAGTGACGCCTACATCGACAGTGGCGCAGGCCAGATATCCCGCTAATGACCACTCACTAAATGCAAAGCGCCAGCTCCTTCGGTCTGCGGAGGCATGTCTGATAAGGTACAGGAGTGGGGATACTTAACAAAAGGGCCTACTACGTAGCCTACATGATCCTTCTCAAGAGTGGGATACTAAAAACAGTGGTTTAAGAGTGGAATACGAATAATGGCCAACAAAATTAGGCCGTCTTATCTATGTCCGTAACAAGTAATTGCCCCTCGATAAGCAACTTGGTCAACTCAGGTGGAATATCTGTATCGAAAATTAATATTGAGGATAATTAGGGATTTTTAATAGCTGCCAGTAAACGGATATTGCTGTAAGGCAAAGGGTCGTAATAGTAAAAATACCAATACTCACATTAAACTTGATTTTATCGTAATACAGGGCGAATTTCTGGAACAATTCGGTTGGGGTGGCTTTTACAGCTGATTCATGTTAGAACTTTGTCTAGCTCGAATACGTACCATTATCTTCCCCTCATTCTCACTGTAACCGCCAAGTACACGTTATCTACGATAAGTGAATTAATAGCTGTCTTCACTTCCTAACATATAAGGCCCAGACCACACACAGGTCCCTTGTCTCTCTCACCCCATACCATCCTATACCCTACAACCATACGCTAGTATTTCATTACCAACCAGCATCTCACACCATTTTGACAACTCTCTATTCGTTCATTGAACCATCATTAAACTCCACTAAACCCAAATCGTTCTCAAGAAGTCAAGATGGGCAAGAAGAAGGTTCTCGTGTGGTAAGCAACAGTCACAAAGAGAGTCAAGGTTCTCGTACTCACAACTTCTGTTCAATCAATAGCTACGGCGTGGATATTGACGCTGTTGCTGGATGGCTCGGCTCTTATGGTGGCGAAGATAGCACAAGTGACATTAGCAGAGGTAAGACTGCCCATGCTACCCTAGAGCAAAGCACACGCATTCCCCGCACCAAGAACCTTTAATCTCAAGGAAGAGACACGGATCATCAAAGTTTTTATACTAACATGGATTGTTTTTGACAGGCTTGTGGGCGGGAACAATTGGCACTCGTCGTCTCCTTAAGCTCTTTGAAAAGTACAACATCAAAGCGTCATGGTTTATCCCGGGCCACTCTCTGGAGACTTTCCCCGAGGAGTGTGCCATGGTGCGCGATGCAGGACATGAGATTGGTCTGCACGGCTACAGCCACGAAAATCCCGTGGACATGACGCTAGAGCAGCAGCGCGATGTTTTAGACAAGACATGGAAGATGCTTACCGAGTTTTGCGGAAAGCCGCCGCGTGGAAGTGTGGCCCCGTGGTGGGAGACTAGCGAGGAGGGTACTGAGCTGATGCTGAGCTACGGCATCGAGTATGACCACTCCATGTCGCACCATGATTGCCAGGCGTACTGGCTACGAACAGGAGATTCGTGGACCAAGATCGACTACTCGAAGAAAGCCGAGACGTGGATGAAGCCCTTAGTCAAGGGACAAGAGACTGGATTGGTGGAAATCCCCGGCTCGTGGTACATCGATGATCTGCCCCCGATGATGTTTATTAAGAATTCGGCCAACTCACATGGCTGGGTTAACCCAAGGCAAGTCAAGCTAACTTTGAGAAAGATGATTAATGCTAACAGCTATCCAGAGATGTCGAAGACATTTGGAAAGACCATTTCGACTACTTTTACAGAGAATACGGTTCGCATTTGCATTTCCTCGCTTGTTACTCTACACTTGAGCTGACCTTGAAACACAGACGAGTTCATTTTCCCCATGACAATCCATCCCGATGTTTCTGGAAGACCTCATGTTCTTCTGATGCACGAGCGCATCATTGAGCACATCAACAAGCACGAAGGCGTTGAATGGGTAACAATGGCCGAGGTAAGTTTCATGCCCACTGCGAGTTCCTGAACATGACAGTTTGCTGACCTCAATCAGATGGCCGATCACTTCAAGAGCAAGAATCCTGTACCGGAAGGAGCACTCATGCCTGCGAGTAGGGAAGAGGTTATGAAGAAGTTTGATGAGTGGAAGAAGACACAGGCAGAATAATTTGGGAAATCCATAGCTTCGATAATAATGAACTGAAACGCATACCATCTTTTACTTTTAATATGTTGATTGAATCGTATAATTGCGTCATCGCATAACATGATGTTGGTCTACGGTCAGAATATGTCGCATCTGACGACTACGGTAAAGCGGAATGAACACGCCGCTAATGCGTAGTGCAAAGACGGCGTATATAGTTGTGACAGAATAATCTTGGCGCAGAGCTGAGACGAACATTTGCAATGATCGAAATTCACACCGTAAAATACACAGGTTCACGGAGGGGAAAAGGCAAATTCTGTTTCTGCAGAGGAATATGCATCATTGATTTGTTCTTCTATTTTCTACCAGCCGGGCCTCTAAGAAGATCATCCAAAACCTTTCCAACAGCAAGGACCTTTTCCTCCTCAAGTTTGCGACCAACGATCTGCAACCCTACGGGCAAAGCAAGAGACGCCATATGCTCTCCATTTTCCTTCCATAGCTTTTGGTTCCACTCATCCTCTGGCCCACGGGTCTCGAAATCCCAAGGTGCAGAGAGGTCGTCCTTTTGCACCGACCCACCCGGTATCACGAGAGCGGGATAGTCGAGGAAGTTCCACACCTTGGTGTAGCCGACCCAACGGCAACCGCCGTGCGGCACAGAGGTGTGAGGCATAGGCGGCATCAGAATGACATCAACCTTCTGGCCGGAGTTTGGCGACCGGATTGAGTCCCATTTCTCCAGGTAGGCTTGCTGCAACTCAACCTTCTTCTTGTTGAGCTGCCAGTACTCGTAGACAGAGATTGGCTTCCCACGGTTCACGAGACGCTCTACGTGGGGGATGAAAGGTTCACCTCCAGCCAGGACGTCGTTGCGAATATCCTCGCCGCCATCGACCGTGTAGTATTGATCCTGTGGATGTTGTTAGTTATCGTTGGTCATCGGGGATACAATTTAGCGTACCATGATTCTGACACAATCTTCGTGCAGGTCGGCATTCCACTCTACAATCTCATGACCAGCATTTCGGAGAACGTCAACAGCAGATTGCAGAACGCGGCTGATGGGTGGGTGTGCCCGAACAACCTCATCGTCAAACAATACTCCGATAATCAAGGGACGACTGAAACTTTCCCTGTATATCCCTTCTCTCCATGTGAGAGGAATGCAGCGAGCGTCAAACTCCCAAGGCTTCGCGCGAATGAGCGAACTCATGGTTAGATGGATGGTGTCGAGACTGCGAGCCAATGGACCAATGGCCGAGGGCACATGTTCTTGCCCTTCAGTGGAGACTGGAACTCCTAGATAAGGCAAACGAGCGCTCTGTGGCTATTGTTAACGGCCGGGTTGCTTTCTGGGTAGTTGGTTTGCCAAAGATAGGTTACGCACACTTGGTTTGAAACCATACAGACCCATCATGTGAGACGGAATGCGAATGCTTCCTCCAATGTCGGTACCCCAGCCCAACATGCTGGCGTTGGAAGCGAGAAGCGCCGCCTCGCCACCGGTTGAGCCACCGGGAGTATAATCTTTATCCACGGGGTTGGTTGTCAGGCCCCAGAGGGGGTTCTCAGTCTCGCACCACTGCCGTAGGGTCAGTGATCTAGCTCTCTCATTTGAAGCTCCATACATAGGTTGTAGCCTGAAACTCACCATGATGCTCTGGGGAAGATTCGACTTTGCGAGGATGATTGCACCTAGAGAGCGAAGCATCTTGACGAGTGCGGCATCATCTGATGCAGGTGCAAATGCCCTTCCTACATAGCCGATTGTAGAATCGAGTCCCTTGACGTTGAACTGATCCTTCAACGTCACGGGGATTCCGTGTAGGGGAAGCAGAAGCTTCTTGCCCTCGGCGAGGTTCGCGTCGAGCTCTGCTGCACGTTTGAGCGCATCATCGAATGCGATCTCTGTGAGACTGCAAGATCACAAAAAGTAAGCTAATAAGTCGATACAACGCTTGACGTTTATGCTAGGCATCGGGTCGTGCTAAACCTTGGACATCTCAAAGGGTGGCTTACCAGTTTGTCTGTTTATATTTTGTTAGTAACAAGATCCTTGCAAACGACTGGGATGGTGAATAACATACCTTGCTGTGCGCTTCAACGGCTCTATCAGAAGCAAGTTCAGCGTAAGTTCATTGACCAGATGATAAAGAGGCAAGCATGAAATGAGACATAAACAAACCGTTTAATGTAAGCTTTCGTAACGGCCACGCAGGTTCTGTCGCCGCGATCGATCAGGTCAACCAATTCATTGGCACTGTGGATGAGTGTGACATCATGACCCTCGTCGCCTTGGCCTTGTTCGCCCGTGTCGCCCAGAGTCGACGCGTTACCATTATTGGTTCCCGTGGTGAAGGGGGCCAATAGCTCCGCCTGCTCGGCCCTCTTTCTGGCGACAACCTCTTGCCAGGGCTGCTTATTGACGATAGTCATAGTGTCGATTACGCTCAATCAATACAAATCTTCCTGTGATGCAAGTAATATTCCCTAAATCAACGGTAGGCCCTTCTGCGGTTCCAATCCACGCCAATTGCGAAATGTGCGTTGACCCCTCTCCGGCGTCCCACTGGAGCGAAATCGGCCCTGGATTTCCCTGACTAGCATCGTCCGGCAGCCGATAAGCCGGATAAGCAAGGCGGGGAACGGGCACGGCCGGGTTATCGAGGACGAGCCGGGTTTCCGACATATCACCGGTTGACGTGAGTGGAGGGAGCTGCATTAACTGGAGCAGTTGACTGGAGCAAGTGACTGGAGCGATTAACTGGAGCAATTACCTGGAGCAGTCAACAGCGAGCCGTGAGGCCCTGAATCACGAGACTTTGCCCAAAACAGCCCACCGCGCAGGAGTGGGGGACTTCGCGATGTAGCCAAAGTGGGGGGGGATACAGCGCGGCCTTCGCTATCTTGACCCCATCTATGGCGTCCCATCTGCCACTGAGCCATCATGGCTTAGCAAGTGCCGCCGCGGAGCTGGCCGAGTCAGCCCAGGCGACGCGCCTACGCTCTGTAAGCCGCCAGATCTCCATCCGGCTTGCTCGCCGCTGCCAGCCAGAGACACGAAACCATCGTCGGCGTAGTTGGGGTAATAAATGACGGCGAGACTGCCCGCTTCATCCCGCTGGTAGTAGACTAAAAGCGGACACTATTTGATCATCAGACGGGCACCTTATTAAGCTTCAGACATTACATCTTCGAGGCTCACCCATCTAGAGGCACACGCGCTGCAGTGCTCATAATTCACCATGACGACATCAGCTAGCCCGGTAAACGGGACCGCCAATGGAGTAAACGGAAAGCATTCAGATGCGAAATCAGATGTCTGCGTTGTTGGTGCTGGCCCTGCTGGCTTGATGCTCGGGTGAGTGCTTCATCAATACGTCATTGCAAAGTGAACCCAGTCTAACAGCATTCTAGCGCTCTGGTTGCTAGATTCGGCCTCAACGTCGAGGTGCTCGATGAGCGACCCAACCAGACATCCGTCGGTCGCGCAGATGGAATCCAGCCCAAGACAATTGAGACGTTCCAGATGCTGCGCGTAGGCGACGAGCTGTTCCGTACGGGAGTCAAGGTCCACGATATCTGCATGTGGCAGAGCTCAAGTGATAAGAGTCTCCGTCGCTTGGGCCGCGAGGTTCACTACCCACCCTCCATTGTCGACGTATTGCAGCCCTATATCCTACTCTGCCACCAGGGAATGGTGGAAGGCGTCTTCCTCGACGACTTGCGCACGAGCGGCTTCGAGGTGAAGCGCAGCCACAGCTTCAAGACCTACAGCTACCAGAGTGATGATCCTCAAAGTGCACTGGAAATCAGCTCCGACTGGGCTGAGCACGGAGAGAAGACGACTCTAACCGACTATCTCGTCGGCTGTGATGGCGCGCGCTCACTAGTACGCAAGAGCATTCCTGATACCTTCTCTCAAGGCACGCCACACAACTCCGTATGGGGAGTGCTAGATGGAGAGCTGGAAACCGACTTCCCTGATCTCTGGAGCAAGACGGTCGTGTTTTCTGAAGAACACGGTTCTGTTCTCATCATCCCTCGCGAGCGCAACATGACACGCTTCTACATCGAGATGAAGACGTCTGAGACTTCAAAGGACCTGGGAGAGGAGTACGTGAAGCAACAGGCGCGCTTGATCCTGGCGCCGTACCATGTCGAGTGGCGCTCCGTCGAGTGGTTCGGCAACTACAAGGTGGCACAGCGCGTCGCCGCTCGCTTCTCGGACCCTCAACGAAGAGCCTTCATCGCAGGTGACGCGAGTCACACGCACAGCCCCAAGGCCGCCCAGGGCATGAACACAAGCATGCACGACTCGTGGAATCTCGGCTGGAAGCTCAACCTGGCGTCCCGTGGCTTGGCCAGCGAGGCCCTGTTAGAGAGCTACGAGGAAGAGCGAAAGAAGATCGCACACGACTTGATCAACTTTGACTTTGAGCACGCCAACGAGATTGCCGCTGGAGATGCTGCTCGACTCGCAGAGAACTTCCGCCAGAATACCCGTTTCATCTCAGGCATTGGCGTCGAGTATGGTCCTAACCAGTTGAACCTGGCATATGACGGCGTCGTAAAGGGTGCCGCCAAGCCAGGATGCAATCTACCTCCCGCAAAGGTTACCAGATATATGGATGCCAGCCCCGTTGATATCCAACTTGATATCCCGGTGCTGGGCCAGTTCCGTACCTACGTTGTGTTGGGCAGCGAAATGGGAGCCGCTGAGGCTTCATTCCTCGCCGGTCTCAACAGTGGCTTAACTTCAGAATCGTCACTAATCTCTCAGCTTTCAGCAGCGGCAGCAAAGTCCTACCAGGACAAGCCGCGGCCGCAACGGTCTGATGACATCTACGTCCGACCGGAGAGATATACATCCGTCAGCCATCTCATCACATACTCTCTAATCTGTAAGTACACACAATATTTACCCGAAATACCAGGTGACTAACCCCAATCTCAGCATCTGCCGAAAAGAAAGACTTCGAAATCGCCTCTCTCCCACCCTTCCTAGCTAAGAGCGGCTGGACCATCTACTTGGACGACGTGCCAACTCTAGATACCCAGGGTCGCCGGTGTACTGAAAAGTGGCTCGGGGCTCTCGAGTCAAATGAAGCCGCAATAGTAAATGTGCGGCCGGACGGTTACGTTGGAGCGGTGAAGCGATGGAACACTTCTGAGTCTGACTCAGGACAGGCAGCGGCTAAATGGTTAGATGCCTATTTTGGAGGCTTTCTCAAGACCCCTGGCAACTGATCGACGCCTTGGGAACGCGGGGATGGATCATGGGTTGATGCTTATGCGACACGGTCTCTGGGATTACGCTGCTCTGTACGAATTAAACGGCTGCATACAATGTTTCCATGGTACCGTCTATGCGCGACCTGCATTTGAACTGTGCATCTCTGCCTGAAACGTGACACTGGAGAATGTTGCCCTGCCACGAACACGACGCCCGGCATCTGCACAGCCAACTCATCCCTCCCTGTCCACCCGCCGTAGTGGAATTTGTTTATACTCTCTTATTGGCCACCTAAGTGGCTAGGCTTTGAGTGCTTGCTTTTGTTGGTCATGCCGCTTTCGTTGGTCATGCCCTCTTATGCAGTGGCACGGCCAGGGTGATGATGGTGGGCATCTAGCGCAGAATCCTTCTAGAAAGGCGTGAATCTACCACCCTCTTGCGCCTTAGTTTTGTCTCTGATGACTGTCACTCTCATGGCCCGGGCCAACGGCGCAAATGTACCAACGAAACTCAGTTGCCACCGGAAGATACCCGCGGCCACAAGCGGTGGTAGCTGAACTCTGCCGTCTCCCCCATTCTAACATGGCAGATTGCGAGACTGCTTCTCCCACTCTACGATACTGGACCGTAATCTGCTACTTCAGCAGTTCTGGAATCGCCCTAGACCAACCCCAGATTACGGCTGGCTGCCCCGGAGCCCCGGACCTTGCTGGTTTGGCCCTAGTCCCCCAGCTTTGGCCACGGCTCGATATAGAGCCAACACTCCATGATAGCCACTGTCCAGGGCTCCCCCGCCATCGACTGACTCGTCAATCAATGCCTGCCGCAGCGGCCACAAATATCCACGGGCTCATTGGGCAATGCGGCGGGAGTGGGGGTGGAGCCGTCGCAACTCTAACGCTTGATCCTGGCACAGGCACAGATAACTGCGGCTTGGCCCTGATACTGATAGCGATACTGATACTGCGACAGACGATACACCCGCGTCGCCCTCAGATAGGTTGATTATCGTCGTGGCGTGTTAAGGTGAGCCTACAGCAGGTGTCAGGCCAGAGCATGGATAAGCGATAGGCTCGGTCAGCGTCTGTCTATCGCGCTCAACTCGAAACCCTAGTCGCAGGCGTCACGTCCCCGGATTCCGGCAGGGATCGAAAAGGTATATGAATAAATGAAAAGGCGCCGCCCCCAGACCGCTCAGAACGTCCTTGAATGACAAGTCACATCTTCTCATACCCCTCCAGTTCCAACACCGCATCTGTCCGACGTCTTCGCCATGTCTAGCGATAGTGAGAAGGGAAATTCCACCAAGGGGACGCAGTTGGCCCAGGTCACGACCTCCAACTCTATCCAGCCTGGCGAGACGGTCGTTGTCGATGATGCCGTCGTGCGAGAGTTCTACGGTGCTTCCGTCGACGACAGCTATCGTTTGAAGTCGGAGCTCGTCTCCCAACATCTGACCGAGATTGGCATGGGCAAGTAAGTTCTACCACCAGCTCCATCCCAGCGAACCAAGCACATTGTGCCTTCAAATGATGGATGGAAATTAATCATGCCCGTCTCCAGGTTCCAATGGATCCTCTTCGTCGTAAATGGATTCGGCTGGATTGTCGACAACTTCTGGTCGCAGGGCATCACCGCCGTCCGACCCCCCATCGCCAACGAGTTCAGCGACGTGACGCGTCTCAGCTTGAGCTCCGTGGCCTACTACATCGGACTCATCCTCGGTGCCTCATTCTGGGGCACCATGGCTGATGTCATCGGCCGCAAGCCCGCCTTCAACGCCACTATTCTCATCGGTGGTGTCTTTGCTTGCGCTGTTGCGGGTACGCAGAACTTCGTCGCCTTCTGTGCGATCTGGGCCGTCATCGGTACTGCGGCCGGTGGAAATGTTCCCGTCGACAGCATCGTCTTCTTGGAGTTTGTGCCCCAGAGCCACCAATGGCTGCTTGTCAGTCTCTCGGCTTGGTGGAACCTCGGACAGGTCATCGTCTCTCTCCTGTCCTGGGTTTTCATGGCAAACTTCGCTTGCTCTAGCGAGGATGCGCCTTGCCCGGCTCACAGCAACATGGGATGGTAAGTCATCATCTATTTGGATCTCGGTTCCTATGGTACAATGGCTAACATACTCTAGGCGGTATCTCATGATCACTCTCGGAGCCATCGCCATCGCATTCGGCCTCTGCCGTGTTCTCCTCTTCAAGATCCCCGAGTCCCCACGCTATCTCATCTCCAAGGGCCGCGATGCCGAGGCAGTGGAGGCCGTCAACTACATTGCCCGATACAACGGCAAGGAAGAGACCCTCACTCTGGACATGCTCCAGTCAATCGACAGACAATGCAACAGAGCCGCTGGAATCAATGGCAAGTCTGTCGCTGATGACACCACCATTACGCAAACAAAGACTGGAATGACCTACATGCAAATGCTCAAGGAGAGCTTCAAGGACTACAACGCCGACAACTACAGGAAGCTGTTTGCCGGTCGAAAGATGGCTCAGCACAGTTCGGTGACTTTCCTGATCTGGCTCACTATTGGAATCGCCTACCCTCTTTACTTTGCCTTCATTACATCCTACCTCGAAACCAAGAAGTCTTACAATGCCAACACTGGCTTCGACTACACGTACATGGTGTACTGCATCGTCTCGTCTGTCGGAGTTCTTGGACCTGTCGCCGCAGGCTTCTTGGTTGAGACGCGCTTCGGCCGCAAGTGGATGATGGCCATCTCGGCCGTCCTGACGGGAGTTTTCCTGTTTGTCTACACCGTCGCAGGGACCCAGGCCGCAGATATTGGATTCCAGTGCGCCACCGGTATCCTGGGCAACTTCGGTACGTACCCCATCATCCTGACCTTTTTATGTTGGCAATTCACTAATATTTTGCACAGAGTACGCTGTCATGTTCGCGTTTACCCCGGAATCTTTCCCTGGCCCCATCCGTGGCACAGGAACCGGTGTCGCCGCCACTCTGCTCCGATTTGGAGGTCTGATCGCCTCGTTGATTTCAACCTACGCAGGATACACTACCATCCCAATTTACGCCAGCGCCGCGCTGTGGATTTTGGCTGGCATTTTCTGCTTCGGGCTTCCCTTCGAGACCCACGGCCACGCCTCCCTGTAGTGTGGCACCGTGTTGGTGGGGTTGCGGGATAGAATGGGATATGGGATTTTGCGTTGACATGGCCTTGTGGCTTTATTATATTTCACCACGACTGCTATTTAGAAAATACAACATTTTGTATATGCACACTCTACGTTGATTTGCTTTTTTTGTGACATGATGATTGTTTACGCGTGGAGGGCATCTTGCCACAATGATGAAGACGTGTTCAAGCGAGCAGCCACCCATGATGCTTCTGTTGGCGCCATGGAAGCACTGAAGCAGGCTAAGATGGTCCGGCCTAGTTAAATTAGAGTAAATACGCTACCCTATCGGAAGCTTCTCCTCGCTATCCGCGCCAGCGCCACAAAGTTCAACTGCTGTGTCAGAACCATGGAGGTGCGGCCGTAGATTTACTACAGCGGCTCGGCGCGAAACCCCGCCCGCCTTCATCCAGGGACCTTCTTCCAGGGATGCATTAACTGGTTTCATTCTAGGCGCAATGTCCACCATGGTCGATCGTCCATGGTCCCAATCTCAAGAGTTCAAGATAACACGTAATGTTTTGATGAACTCGACTCTAGACGGAGCTCTGAACCTTCACTGACTCGACTGAGCGATGCAATCATCTCGGTAGAGGCGCAGATCCACTCCCGAGCCGCTCACATCGGCAGAGACGTTCGATTACCCCCTGACGGGATCCACTGATTGCTTGATCTCCCCGGACGCCATATCCACCTGCTGATACGGGAGCTTGAGGGGTGGAATACGGAGTACTTGCCGGGGCATGGTTGATCGGGAGTGGGACGCCAGGGGTGAGATAGTCGGTCTGGCCCGTCCCCCACTCTCGCCGATCGTCTTCCACTTCCCACTCCCAGTTCCACTCCAAGCTCCCACTCCAGGAATGGGGATGGAGACAATGTCCACAATTGGGCCCTCGACACATGGATGCCATTGGATAAAAATCGGCCTCAGATTTAGTACACGGTATCTCGATTCAGCATCTAGATTCCGAGATTCCATCCGAGCCTTCAAAACACCTTTAACTTGCTCGAGATCACAATTCCAGACTATCTAGAAACCATTCATTGCAGTCTCATCACACACCGAACCAACCATGCCTGCAGCCACTACACCCCCGCCGGCGATTGCCGCGCTCAAGGACTCTGTTCTCTTTGTCCCCATGAAGCTGGGCAACATCACGCTCAAGCACCGCATTGTCCAGGTACGCCGATATGCTGATAACACCACGGAGAGCGATGAGACATTATTGAGCCAGTGGGGCTTACACTGCCATCGACTTCGTGACCCTTGGCACGATTCAGCTCCGCTGACATAATTAACAGGCCCCCAACACTCGCATGCGCAGTGACCTTGAGTCCCGCGGCATCCATGTCCCAGGCCCGCGCGTTGCCAAGTACTACGGCGACCGCGCCAGTGCCGGCGGTCTCCAGATCGCCGAAGCCACCGACATCTGCCTCAATGCTAGCGCCTACCCTGGCGTTGCAGGTGTCTTCACCGAGTCTCAGCTTCAGGGATGGCGCAAGGTGACCGATGCTGTCCACGCCAAGGGCGGCTTTATCTTTGTCCAGCTGTGGCACACCGGCCGTGCTTCGTCTGCCGGACTCCGAGGCGGCGAGGCCCCCATCTCTTCAGGGACTATTCCCATGGAGGGAAAGTACCTTGACGGTACCGATTGCAAAGACGAGCCTCCTCGCGGCATGACTGTGGAGGAGATCCACGAGTTGACCGCTGAGTGGGCTGCCGCATCCAAGAGGGCTGTGGAAGGCGCTGGCTTTGATGGTGTTGAGATTCATGGTAAGAAGCCCATATTAGCAGAGTCGTCTTTGCTCCTGCATAATTATATCCTCTGACACATTTTCCAGGAGCAAATGGTTATCTGTTGGAGCAATTCCTCCACGACAACATTAACAACCGCAAGGATGAGTACGGCGGTACCCTCGAGAACCGGTGCCGTTTCGTGCTAGAGGTCATCTCTGCCGTCGCTGGCGCCATTGGCCCCGACAAGGTCGGCATTCGTCTGTCACCCTTCAACTATTTCCAGGATACCAGGGACAGCGACCCCAACACCCACTGGTCATATCTCTGCAGCCGCATCGCCAACCTGGCTGCATCCCACCGCCCAGTTTACGTCCATATGTAAGTCTACACTAGAAATGAACTTTTTACGAAATATCAGCTAACCACTTGATTCACAGGGTTGAGCCCCGTTTCGACGAGGTCCTCGATGAGGCGCAGAAGCTGGCCTCGCTTGAGGGTGCTTCAAAGCAAAAGACACAGAACACCTTGTCGCTATTCCGTGACATCCTAAAACCTGCTGGCATTCAGTTCCTTGCCTGTGGTAACTTCAACGCCAGTAATGCCGCACCCAAGGTGAAGAGCAACGACGCCGACTTTATCGCCTTTGGCCGAAACTTCATCGCCAACCCCGACCTTGCCGAGCGCCTCAAGAACGGCTGGGCTCTTAACAAGTACGACCGAACGACATTCTACGGAGCGAGCCCTCCTGAGAAGGGTTATAACGATTATCCTTTTTACGACGAGAAGACAGAGTCCACCTGATGCTATTATGTCCAGGAATGATTATGGCGACGGAAGCACCTCATTTGTGATAGTGGGAATGGATTTCCATCTATAAAATTAGATTAGAGTGAATGCCTTGCGAAAAGTGACAAGGCTTTCTCAAATATTTTGATGAATAGACACGTTTACTCATTTATTACTTGCCCTGATAACTATGTCACATTTTAAGATTTTGACAACGGAAATGAAATCGTAGAACTTTTTACACCTTGGTTCCCTTTTCTTGACTTCACATCGCAGAGTTCAGTGGAAAGTCTAGATTCAAGACGTCGTATGGGAGTGCATCATCCAAGAAATGACATCACCTCCCACTCTCATTTACTTGCATCAACACCACATGCAATCAGGTTATGTGGAAGTGGGAATTATTGTTGTGACGCGCGTGAACGTGCACTGGGCAAAACCAACCCCACCCACCAGCAACAAGAGCTTGGTGTAGGGTAGCATAATTGGTCTCGACGAGCATCCGAGTACAGAACAACCACACGTCAATCGTGCAAGCAATTGACAATTCGATGCACAGCGAGTGTAATAATTTAGAAAGTAAAAAGACTGTTAATATGTCTGCGCTGTAAAGTGTGACAAAAATGCCCTGTGACAGAAAAAGTCTGGCAACGCTTTAAACATCCCCAATATCCGATGTAAGGGATAATTACAACTGCTTAAGATACGTCAAGCCAAGCATAAACACAAAAGTGTCATGACATAAAAGGAACGCAAGTAAATAGAAGGCTAGGACTAGCAGTGGATACCTGGTTTGAACTAGTGCAAACGTCAATGTCTAAGGCACGACACGAAAAGCAATGGTGATTGCTGGGAATAGTTATCTCATTTAACGCATACATGTAATTTATAAACTCGCTCTAGCTGGAGCAATATTCGAATCCAGGGGTGTAGCCTTGGCCCACTTTGCGTCAATATCCTTCAACATATCATACGTCAACAGCCACCTGCCTACTCCATGATATCTCCATGGGAACGGATCCTCTCCGGTTTCTTGAGACACTGGGAGGACAGGTGACTCCTCGCTCAACCACTGTTCATCCTTTTCTCCAAACTGTCTAAATTTCTCATCCCGATCCTCCTGCTCCGGGCCATCAGCGAGATGGTAGATCCACTGGTTGTAGGTACCTCTCTTCACCACATTTTCGGTCCTCTCTCGCCTGCAAGCCTCGTAGACCTCCAGGGCCTTTTGCTTCGAGGCTGGTGACTTGTCTGTCAATCGTGCCAAGCAAAGTCCAAGAACACCACCGTCTTCGAGGGCCATTCCGGCTCCACTGGCCAGGTATGGAAGGGTCGCGTGGACGGCGTCGCCGAGCATGGTGAATGAGCCCGACGGGTGAGACCATGTGGGCTCAAGACCTGGGCGAATGCAAAGCCGCCATTTAAGGACAGAATCGCTGAGTTCAAGCATCTTTGCGATGCGAGGGTCCCAGCCGTCAAAGTGGGCCCGCATCTCATCAATGTTTCCCTCCAGCAGGTTGCCAGCCTCGAGAGGGATGTCATCAGGAACCAGAAGAACCATGTTGAACAGCTCGCCACCTTTGAGGACATAGTTGACGGCATGCTTGTCCGGGCCAACCCAGTAGTTCACCTGAGGGTTCTCCACAAACGGCCTCAGCTCCGGGTCCTTGAGCATCTCGGAGGTATTGAGCAGAAGTCGGTAAGCCAGATCTCCGGTCAACTCCGGTGGGTCTGACTTGCCGAGAAACTCTTCTCGCAGCTTTGAGTTGATGCCATCGGCACCGATGAGAAGATCTGTGGTCATGGAGCGCCCGTCAGCTAGGAAGACGGTCGTTGAACTGCCATCGGGCGACACAGTGTAGGTTTCCACTTTAGCCTTGGTGACCAATTTCGCTCCGAGTTCGATTGCGCGATCCAAGAGACACTTGTGAAGGTTGGCTCGGTGGAAATCCCAGAAGGGATACCCTCCGGCCGCGGCGGCATATCCGTGGTAGTCCATCTCTGAGAGATGGTTACCCTTCCAGCCGATGAAATTGCACTTCTGGGGTTTGGTGGCGAACTTTTCGAGCTTGTCTTTCAAGCCCCATGAAAAGAGCACTCGTGCTGCGTTGGGAAGCACCTGGATTCCTGCACCAACCTCGCCGATGTTTGACGCAGCCTCGAGTACTGTGACATCATGACCGGCGAGTAAGATGGAGATGGCAGCTCCCAAGCCGCCCAGTCCAGCGCCAACAATAATTGTCTAGATGGAAGTTAGCAAATGGTTCAAGAGTCAAGTGCTACTGCTTTGAGGATATCGTACATCTAATTTGCTTGATGCATCTCTTTGCATCTTTTCTTGCACTGTGAATTTTGCTGATTCGGCCATGGCTGAAGTGGCCAGTTAAGGGATTAAAATAGGTAGCTTATGAGGTACAAAATATCAGACGCTCATTAGAGTCGATGGAGTGTCGACTTGAGTCACTGATAGAAGTGCTATGGGGTTGATGTGCTTCTAACAAGTAGAAGTTGTTTCACTTGGTCATGCCTCTATAGCTAATTGCTGGGGCCACTGAAGATTTAATGCTAATGCCGTTTCCGTGGTCCGCCTACGGACGAAGAGCGGCATTGTGTCGAGCACTCGGAAGTGGAAGTGATAGAGCGTCCAAAGCCGCACTGCGGGGCCATTTCAGATCCGATCCCATCCCCGCGTCGTTCCCTTTGCGTGTCTCTCTTTGGAACATGTGCTTCCCGCGTCACATCTATCTCTCCGACTGCCCCAATGCCGGGCATAGATAAGAGGCCCGATAACGGGGAACCGGCCTGCGCGGCAGAACAGGCCTCTCCCTGTAGGCTTCCCCACCTCTGAGAGTCAATAGCCACGTCACTTGAAACGGCTTAGCGCATGCAATCCACTCTTGGCCAGATGCCTATTTGCGTTGGCCTGTTCGGCTTATCTTGAGGTGGCGGGAGTGGGGGGAAGTGAGGAGCAAGAATGGGGGAGATAAGGAAGTACTCGCGGCCTTATCTCAAAAAGGTCCAAATCCAGGCCTTCTGCTATTAGGAGACAGTAAACTGTGAAAGACGGAAGCATAATTCACATGTCATTGGAGGCATTGGAGCAGGATTTAATTCTGAATTAGGGGTTGAATTCGTTACCTCAATATCACGTAGTTTTGTAGAGTTGTAACCTGCTATTCACCAAGGGTAGCATTCGGATATTGTTGTCCTGGCCAGGCCATCTCGTTAGTACACTGCCCTGACTTGTACCGGCAATATAGTGCAATGCCGGCACCGATACGAATACTAATGGTGTCCTTATCGCGCCATCTTATCCATGTCTCTCCATGTCTCTCCATGTCTCCACTTCTCATGATGCGAGTCAATCGCCTGAGCATCTCGAGCGTCGGAGTAAAACACACCTCCACCCCTTCCCTCCACCCTCGACGAGCCTAAGCATTGCTCATCCCTTACCCCATTTTTACGCTTTATCACACAAAAAACAAGTACTTGCAATTACCGAGAGCTTTGACTCTCCGAACAGAAGTGGATAGAATGGACGACTCCTGGCGATCCACGAGCACATCAGACAAAGCTGAGCTGGCGCTGGCCGACGACCCCAGTATGTTGACAGTCGGTGAGAAGTCATTTGCATGCACCCACCAGGGCTGCACCAAACGCTTCACCCGTGCAGAGCATTTGCATCGTCATGCCTTGAATCATACGTCTGGCGGGTCGACTTGCACTCTCTGCCGCGCGCACTTTAAGCGGCCTGATCTTTTGAGTACGTTGCATGTCGTCGTGAAATCATCATGTCATCTCATAGGGTTGATCCGTGCTGACATTCCCTGTTAGAACGGCATATGGACCGCCACAGACAAAAGGATCTTGAAGCAGGCGGCCCAGGCTGTGGCAATCTCGACACCAGAAAACGATCCTGGAAAGCTCCAGACGGATCCGTTGTTGAAAAGCGTCCTTGTACTCACGCTTCTGGTCAAAGAAGATCCTCAACTGAGCGCCACCAATCCGAAGCTCAGCAGGAGCCCTCGCCAGAGCCTGAAACCACAGGGCTTGACTATGTTAACTCGGCATTCGAACCAACAGCGGTACAGAACATCGGCGGAAGCGTCGACACTGAAGCACCTATAGTCCTGGACATTCGATCTGGTCACACTAATAATACCACGGGGCCTGAAGATCCCATCAACTCCCTGTCTTTCTCGGGTGTTATCCCATCCACCCGGCAACAGGACCCCACCCTAGGTTACAACCAGTCCTGGACTGATCTCCTCCAGTCCAGGACCATTGAAGATCCTTTCTGTGGCACTGAGCCGCTGCAATACGATAGAATCTTCCAGCCAGACACAGCCAGCTCATTTAACATGCCATATACGACCGCCTTGGATTACAACTGGCTATTCAACGTCGAGAAGTCTCCGGTCGTGTTTGGGGGGAGTGACTCTACTCAGTCTCCAGAATTTTATAACCAAGATTTCCAAGGAGTAAGCATGCAGTCTGGATTGGCTATTACTCCTGAATCTATGGGAACGTCCCAACCTTGGTCAGAGACCATGGACACCGACCATCGCGAACCAAGGAATCAAGAACAGCCTTACATTGATGTCAATAATCATCCCCCGCCGCAAAGAATGATGGGCCATTCTGCCCGTCCCGGCTCAACGGAGGTCTACCCTGAAAGAGGGTCCAGAAGAAGACTGGCAGATGGATCCGCAGGTACTCAAAAGAACCGCAGCGGTGGAGCCCATGCTATTCCTATCGAATTTGAGAGACCGCTTTCCACATTACGGAAACCACTTCCGCTTCCAATACTCACCGAAGTCATTCGAGAACGTCTGTTGAAAATCATCGATAACGCAAATCCTTCTCTCCCGGATCAGCGACATTCTATCTGGGATCATCCATTACTCTCAGTCGCATCACTTCAATCCTACATGGAATTATATTTTACCCGCTTCAACACAGCGTATCCGCTCATCCATTTGGCCACTTTCAACGTCCATGAAGACGAGCCCCTACTCCTTCTGTCAGTTTGCCTGCTCGGAGCGACATATTCAACCAAGGACGCGCACCAGCTTGCGGTGTGCATTCACGATGTCATTCGTCCAAGCATCTTCGCGCATGCTGGCTTCTCGCCTCGGCCAGAACTGTGGACTTTGCAGACCATCTTGTTGGTCGAATGCTTTGGCAAGTCGAGGGCTGGCCAGAAGCAACACGACATGAGCCATCTATTCCACGGACTCCTCATTAATCTTATTCGGCGATCGGATTGTCAGTCCATCAGGCCTGTTGGCCCCCCTCAGGGCTCAGGGGAAGACAATATTGAGGGTCTAGAGCGCATTTGGAGGCGCTGGGCCGAAGCTGAGCAGAAGAAAAGGTATGTAAAGATGCTTTACTCTTGAGATGTAGAGAAATATGCTAACCAAACTGCCACAGACTCGCCCTGCTCTGTTTCATGTGGGACACGCAACATGCAGTGCTTTTCTGCCAGAGCCTCTGTATGTCTTCATTTGAATTACGGTTAGAACTTCCATGCAGTCAAAGCATATGGGAAGCCCGTGATCCTACATCCTGGGTATCTGCCTGGCGATCTACACTCTCTGCCGACCACAGAACACTGTATCTCCCGACCCTCAAATCCTATTTAAGCTCAACTATCCCGCGACCTACTGGCCTCGGCGCACTATCTCGAATTCTTATCCTCCACGGGTTGATGTCCATTGCCTGGGATATGCAGCGGCGTGATCAAACATCTCTTGGTGTCGTGTCTGATGGAAATGCCGAGGTTTCTTGGCGCACACTTATCAGCACAGCCTATGATCTTTGGAAGGTCGATTTCGATTGGTATTGTGCGGCTGTAACTTCAAGATTCCAAAGAGGACAACAGGGCCAGCAGCCTGGACGCGATGATTCTGCTATTGAAGAAGAAACACAACGCAGCGAATTCGTTGCCTTCGCAGCCGCCTACAATGCCGTGTACCATTCCGCCCAGGTACTACTGAACGTGGACTTTTTGGACGTTCAGATCTACGCCGGAGCTCGCCATATTCTCGGTCGACCGGTGCAGCAACGGGACTACCTGAGATCAGCCCAGGTTGTAAAGCGATGGGCCGCCACCCCTAATCAAACGGGGCCCTCCAGCCGAGAAGCATCAAGCTCAAGTGGGAAGGAGGCTGCTACCACTCCATCAAGTGAGAATCAGGCCCCTCAGGGGAATCAGTCCGCAGCGACTGCAGCCTGGCATGCGGCGCGGATGCTACGCGACACCATGAGAGTATTGATTGACTCGGAGGCTATGAACTTGTTCCATGTCCCTTGGTGTCTCTACTTGGTAACCCTGACATGCTGGGCTTTTCACCACGCGCGTCCAAGCCGGGGCCGCAGAACCTCTTCTCGCACGAACCATGCTGGATCGGACGATGAGGATGACGATGCCTATAATGAGGACGACGAGATGGTGTGGAATCCCCAAGCCGAGATGAAGTCACTGCTATCCAGCATGGCTGGAGGGATAAACCGCAGTGAATCTGTCCTGGCCTGGGAGCGTCGACGAACAAATGGCCTTGTCTGGATCATGGCAGATGCACTGACCAAGGTTCGATGGGGTATCGTGCACTCTGGCGTTGTTGTGCTGAGAGGTTTGGTGCCGCAGCGCCTGATCAATCAGTACGACGAGTTTGAAGATTGAAGTAGATTTCTTATTACATATTTTGATAACGCGAATTGAATTATGATGAGATGGTTATGATATTACACCTTTGAACATTTATTTCCACATGTGCTTGGGATATGAGAAAGTGCCCACGCTTTTGACCCATCACATCAATGCCCGGCATGTGACAACTCAACACATCTAAACATCACCGATTGTGTCAAATCAAAATGGCATCGAAACCTTGAATCTCGGGGAATGGTATCAATTTTCCATCACAGACTAAACACTACACTCAGAGTGCTGACGATTCCTACGTACAAGCCTCCTCAAGTCTTTCTCTTACAATAAGTCCATTTTACCACGCCAATTCCTCTTTCGCTCGGCAACTCGATGCTTCAAGCTCCGAGCAAAACATCTCTTCCTCACTCAACTTGCCCGTTTTCATCTCTCCCACTATCTTTGGCGTAGCGGGCCAGATCTCTCGCCCGCCTTGTTGCATCTCCTTCTTTC
Source organism: Cylindrodendrum hubeiense (assembly GCA_014621425.1). Taxonomy (NCBI): domain Eukaryota; kingdom Fungi; phylum Ascomycota; class Sordariomycetes; order Hypocreales; family Nectriaceae; genus Cylindrodendrum; species Cylindrodendrum hubeiense. The sequence goes on from JAANBB010000010.1 coordinate 123,946, forward strand.
GATGGCTCATGACCTGTTCCCTGACAGCATTTTGGAAATGGATTGGACCCTGTTTGTTGTAATTCTCGTCAGCTTGATTTCAAAGAGATAGATTCTCCAAGGTGAGAAATATGAATGACTGAACTCACGTTTTCTTTGTCGGGATGCAGCTCCCCGTTTATGAACACGCCAGCGCCGAGGTTCTTTTGCGCCTCATCACACAAGTGCTTGTCTTCCTCCAAGACCTGCTTGTAGAAGGCGTTGATTGCAGCAAACTCTTCGTCGGTTGCAATTTTGTGACGATAAATCTCATTCTCAATCTTTGTCTTTGTTGCACTGATAGGAATCATGCGTTGAATGTAGAAAAAGTTCTTACTGCAATGGTGAAGTTTGTTAGTCTTGTGTCAGAGCCAATTGAGCGGGGATATAAGGTGGTTGATGCGCAATATTGTGATCGTAAACTTACGTTATTGTAATCGAAGTGCAGGGGAACGCAAACGTGATAGAGCGGCGAAACTCATCATCTTCTGTTTGCGGCTTCTTATTAATAATCTCGTGCTCCAGGCAACCGCCGCTAGGTTCGACTCGATACTTGGACAGATCAGAGACTCCAGCAATCAACGGGTGGGACGTTGGACAGTGATAACACTCGTTATAGTTCTCCATGACCGACTTCCAGTTGGCGTTCAGGTCCATCTCCCAGACGTGGTCGAAGGAGTAGCCACCCGAAAAGTCAAACTGCTTCATCCTGGGCTTGTCCTCCATGCCTCCAAACTCGTCGTCCCACTTTACATCTGGTTCCCCTGCCTGCAGGTTCACCCAGATAAAACCAGCCTTGTCGATGTGCACGTTAATTGGCAGTAACCCATGTTGACTCTTGTCGAAGCCCTTCACTGTGTCGAACCTAGGCGCCTTGGCGAGGTTCCCGCGAAAGCCGTAGGACCAGCCATGGTATTTGCAGCTCAAGATCTTGGCCTCGCCGGCAGGAGCCTCAACAATGGGATACGCACGGTGCCGGCACGCATTGTGGAAGCCATTAACAGCGCCTTCCCGGTCTTGAACGAGAAAGAATGCAAAGTCGGCATATGTGAAGGAGAGAAAGTCGCCGGCCTTTTGGAACCTCAATGAATGGGTGATGAGGATCCATTTCTTAGAGAAGATGGCACGTCTCTCTAGCTGAAACAACTCGGGAGATCTGTACCAAGACGCCGGGATGCCTCGAGCTGGAGGGTCCTTGGCGCTGCTTGAGTCGCTTGATGAGCCGAGGCCGAGAATGCGCCACATTTCTTAGTGAATTGGTGGTGTGTGCTTGACTTTGCTTGACTTGTGTTTCTTGTATCTTTGTTTGCGTATATCTGTCGCGTGTGTCTAGATGGGAATCATGAATTAAGCGTCTGGGTGGTAATATAGTGCGAGTTACTCGACTCCGCATCATCAGGCAGTGCTGGTAATTGCCCAACGCCGTGGTTCCCAGTGGCTGATCGTTATCGAACGTGCTATCTGGTCTAGACGCCAGCCGTCTGCAGCCTCACTCGCTGGACTGAATGTGAGGCCAATCAATAGTGGGGGTGGGGGACCCGGAAGTGCGCTTTGTGGGGAATAGTCGACAGTGGCGTCCCCATTTACATGGACGGAGACGCAACCCAACACGGCTAAGGTTGCCTCCAGGTGATAGCACATCCATTCTTGACTCGTGCAGTCCTATCACACGCCACGGCTCGTGTGATAAGACAATCCCATCGGCAGTTACCCTGTTGATGCGGCATTGGCGGCATCGCTTGACGAGTCATATTTCGTCCAACAGACGAGACGCTTAGCTGCGGGATGTCAGGGCAATTGAGGGGAATGGAGTGCAAGAAGACGCACGCAACGTTCGGAAACCTCGGCAAATGAATCAACCAAATCCAAGGCCAAATCAAATGGAGTCAGTTCCCCCCCATCTTCCATGTTTCGGGTCGAATTGGGGACCGAGGAGAATGGGTGCTCTATTTTGCTCTAGCGCTCCGGTCAATCGCGCGACCTAGGGGAGCCGGGTGAGCTTCGCCGGCATGAGCTCATCCACCCAACCATGTCTGGTGAGCCAATGTTTGGGTGAGCCAGGATCCATGCAGGCTGAGATGGTAGCCTCTAAACAATTAACTATTTCTATTCATCCTTAACCATGGGAAAACTGCCATGCTGCTAGTTGTGCCATCCGTATGCCTAAAACCGCTTCAGGCAGACCCAAACCAGCTTGCATAAGATCCCCGTTTGCCACGGCTCGATCTCGCTCAGCTCCGACATTGGGGATATCGATATGTAAGAGCCATAAACTAATGCCAGCATTCATGAGTATATCAATGATGGCATAGGCTATATTCTCGAGATCGGAGGGGAACATGCGTCCCCTGGCCCACAAGAACACTCTATGACAATGTTAGCGTCGCTCGGAACATCTGTCAACGGAAAATACTTGCAATCCTTGCGTGGCATACAAGGCGGACACATATGTCGCCAAGGAAAAGAAGAATTTGCGAGCCCGGACGTCTGTATGAGTGGCCATCTGGTAGGTACTCCGGGCAATAAAGAAAGCACAAGTTGCCCCAAGCCATAATTTCTGGAATAGATCCCACTCGTATGAACCAGATGAGTCGTAGATATCCAGGGCTGTGATAATCCCATATGCCGAGAAACCGGTCGAGAGCGAACCTGCGGCGTGAGTGACGAACTGGCCCATCCAGAGCGAGAAGACGAAGCGCAACTCGCTCCCACTAAGCCCGGCGGGCACACGGCATACTTCGAAACCTGCACGACCTTCGACTGATCCCGGTTGCCAGTCATCTGGCTCATCATTGGCCAGTGGATTCGCCAGATGGTAGTGTTTGCAGGTCGATTTCCCGAAATACCCCAGGGCCATAATGAGATACCAGGCCGCTGAGTAGAGTGTGATCATGAGGGGCAAGATGTGGAAGCGTCGCTTAGGCCCCTGGCTCCAGGTAATCTTGTTCAGCGAGATGAGAAACACCATCACCATTATAGCAAAGGTGGCCCATAGAGACACTTGCTTCGCTGTTCCATCGTGAAATGGTTCGGCTGCGTTCGCTAGCCAGTCTTTGGGATCTGGATCAAGCTTGGCGGACAGAATGGACACCCGGAGCTCATCAGAGTCGAATTGGGACATTGTGGTTGACCTTGTCAAGGGAATGAATGTGCGCGATGCTATGATGACATGATGCTATCTAGGCTGCAGCCTGAGTAAATGGTGTCGTATTACGTGTCGGACACGTGACCCAGTAATTACGGGGTTGCGGAGCGAGTTTGTTGTGAAGTTAGGGAGTAATTATTGTGCATTGCCCACAGAGAATTTGATGACCTTGAGGAGGCCAAGTAGGCTTTTTGAATTAATGATACTAGCAACGGTATGACTATTATCTGAAGACCGCGGGCTTTTGGGATGGGTGTTCGATGATAAAACGCGATTCTTTTCCTCTTGGACATGAGGTCCCTGCTTTTGGAGGGGTCCACGTCATCGTCACTGGCGATATTTCCCAATTACCCCCAACTAAGTCGTTCAAAAGATGCGTGCAATACGAGGAGGACATGATTAGTCAGGCCTTCAAATGAAGAGTCCAAGATGCTATTAGAAATTTCATCACATATTAACAGCATCATACAAATCACGTGTCTGAAGAAAGAGGTCAGGCAGACCAATGACGCTGAACTGGTCCAGAGGAAACCACAAGTCTGTTGATGCAGAGCCCTTGATGGCTTTGAAAAGTGGTACTTCTTGCTTGGCAGGCAAGAAAATGCGTGTATGCGTCGTTTCAATGAGAAGGGACTGGAAAACTGGGCAATCTAGGGTACCCCCAAATATCACAGCTAGCTAACTAAAGACCTGTGACTCCAAAATACTGCTTCAAAATCTCCCGCTTAATTGGCTTCAAAGACACCGTCTGCGGTACTTCTTCTCCGTCCTCCATGATTCTCAGCTGCTCTGGAAGCATATAATCGGACAGCGTTGTTGAGAGATCGCTTCTGATGCGATGCAGGGTAAGAGCATCATGAGATATGGAATTCATTTCCAAGCCTATGAGGGCGCCACATGTCTGACCTACCTCGCCACTAGGGACAGCGACTACATACGCCTGAGAGATATATGGGAGCTCTGTTAAGGCCTCTTCTACCTGCATCGTGGAAATTCGAAAGTTGCGATAGTGAATGACTGAGGGGATTTATTAGCGACGCTTGAATAAAGAGGAGAGACAAAGTAAATATACAAAGTAAATATACAAAACTTACAATCATCAGTTAATCGCCCATTGAAAACATACTCGCCTTCGACAAGATGCGCATGATCCCCAGTTTGACGTAGCCTTCATCATCGAAAGCAGCTTCTGTAGCCTCCTCGTTGCCAAGATAACTTCGGGAACAGACTTGGTTAGAATTGAAATGTGGCTTGAAGGGCGCAAAAAACCACGCAACTCACTAGAGGAATATCATAGGATGCTTAACGAGGATCTCGCCCTCATCGCCTTCGGAAAGCTTGATACTCACTCCTGGCCATGGGGTACCGATCGAATGCTTGATTGCAATATTTAGCATAGCTGGTAAAATGTTGTCGGACACGGTTTCCATACCTCAAGTTTACTTGGTTTCTGAGCATCTGCTTTCAGCGCAACAAGTCCAGTCTCAGTCGAGCCATATAAGATCTCAAAAGATCTTCCACTGAGCGTGGTCCAGAACTGCTGCAGCTGAGGGGGTAGCATCGATCCGCTGCTTGACATTTTCACAATATTTCTGAAGCCATTCAAATATTGTTCCCTTTCATCATCTGGAAGGTTCATGAGTTCGTATGTATATACGTCCTTGAGCTGGCGAAGCAATCCAGGGTTGAACCCCATGTGAGTAATCTTCTTGGTCTTTAACAGATCCCAGATGCCTCTTGCATTGTTCGTTTCCTTCATAATATAGATTTTGATACCATTGAAAAGACACGAGAGTATACTTACTGCTCCACCTATCCAGTGTGGTGGTCGATGGCTGATGCTGGCGCCATCAGGCTCAAGCCTGCTCGGAATGTTCAACCAGCATTTTGGGAGTACGGCTCCTTTGGGAGGACCCGTAGTTCCCGAAGTACATATGACCAGCCCGGGGCTTTGTGGGTTTACTTGAAGAGATTCGTCAATGTCAACTTCGAGAGCTGCCAGCGACGGCGCATCGCTCGAGATGGGCAAGACCGAAATGGCTCCATGTCCATCTTGCTGGATGTGCTTGGATATTTGATTCCCTTTATCGATGAGGAATCGACTGGAAAGAATGCATTTTGATTTGGCGCTTTTAACGAAAGTCTTTGCTTCATCCAGCGGGATCTTAGGAGCTATTTGTCAAGGGTTTAGCAACTCGACTTCATGGTGAGGCCTGAGCCCTGTCTTACCGAATGGCATGCCAGCGCCACCAAGTGCCCGTACGGCAAGTAATGCCACGGTGAATTCGTACCCACTACTCGTCAGAATGGCTATGTAGAGGTCGTCTTGATTCAACAGGCCCTGGGAATTTAGTGAAGCTGGGGGCAAGCATGCTCGAAGAGAATCTCGAGTTTTCACAATATCTCCTAGCAACTGCGCGTATGTCTTGTCAAACCCATATGCATCGTGAATGATATCCTCATCTGTCGACTTTGCGGTGTTGAGAAGCTTAGCTAGCATATGATCGTTTGGGAACGTTGTCTGCCATGTTGCGGCCATGGCTAGTTCTGCTTGTGGGAACGTGACTTGGCTAGGTTGACTGCAATCGTGGCAAAATGGTAACGACAGACTGACTGCATTTGAGGCAGCAGAGTTGACTACCCCTCACCTTTCATGGAACGGCCTCGGAAGAAAAAAACAGCGGGTTGCTACGTGACACACGTAAGACATGGCTTGCAGCGATCCCACCATAACTCCCAATCATGATGCTGCTGATCTTGACATGTTGTTGGAATCAGACAGGACTCGTATAATCCTCACATCTTAGTCTTAGTCAGATGGAAATCTCCGCCATTCAACAATATTATTGGCAGGCGCTAGGGACTACAAATAACGCGGAATGATGGGATCGCGTAAGAGTACAAGTATCTGTGGGAGATGCTGGGAGGTGAGAGCCTGATCACATCTCATTGGGTGTTAATCCATATGCGGCTGAGCCCAGTCTGACGCGACAAAGACTTCCCCGCACCACACAGCCGTTTTCAACAGGCATCACAATGTCATCCTCGACAAGAGATCGATGCATGGAATCCCAAACGAGAAACTCTGCTCGAGTCATTAGAGCCGATGGCCACGCGAGGGTACAGGTCGGGCACACAATCAACGTCCAAAACCACCTTGCCGACCCCCACGTCGCCGAGAAAGCACGCATTAAATTTCTCCTACGACTTCGCACCTCGCCGTATGAGGAACGCAAGAATAGGAACCCGAAGCGAGCGGACGGCACTTGTGAATGGTTCAACACCCACAGTCTCTTTCAAAACTGGCAACAGGAGATATCGGCATTTCTTTGGGTCTCCGCAGACCCGGGCTGTGGCAAGTCCGTTCTGACCAGATACCAGGTGGACGAGGTTTTCCCTTCAACAGCTACTAGAACAACATGCTATTTCTTTTTCAAGGATGACTTTGAGGATCAAAAATCACTAGAAGGTGCTCTTTGCTGTATCCTACACCAACTCTTTGTCCAAAGGCCTGCTCTGCTCTCCGATGAGATCCTTGACGAGTTCAGTGAAGACGGAGACCAGCTGTTATCATCATTCAGTAGGCTCTGGGAAATTTTGATCGAGGTAGCCAGCCACCAGGATCACGGCGAAATCATCTGTATCCTGGATGCTTTGGATGAATGCGTGGGACCGACACGCCTTGCTGTGGCCTTGACGCAACTTTATAATAAAGGCAAGAGGGTGCCTACAATGAAGTTCATCGTGACCAGCCGTCCATATCTTCGAATTAGGCGAGAATTCCAGAACCTTAAAGATTCTCAGCCTACCATCCACCTTAGCGGAGAGAGCCCGAAGGAGGTAGACAAGATCGCGCAGGAAATTACCGTCTTTATCAAGCATCGCACAGAGGAATTATGCAGGAAGCTCCAACTGTCCATGGAAGAGAAAAATATCTTAGAGGATGGACTCACCACCGCTGATCACCGAACATATCTATGGGTCCACCTAGTCTTTGCTGTAATCGAAGAGGCTATCTTTCTTACTAAAGGTGACCTGCGTGCCAGCACCCGCAACTTGCCCCATACAGTCGAGGAAGCATACGAGAAAATCCTTCGCAAGAGTAACGACGCCAAGAAAGCCAGAAAGATCCTACACATTATTGTTGCAGCAGACAGACCACTTTATCTCACGGAGATGGCCGCGGTGCTAGCTCTCCGACGACAGAGTCACCGATCCCACAAGGACCTCGAGCAAGATCTCGTGTCACCAAACCGTCTGTATACCGCGATCAGAGAAGCCTGCGGGCTTTTTGTTGTTGTCCAAGATTTGCAAATCTTTCTTCTTCACCAGACAGCGAGAGAATTCCTGGTTCGATTGCCACCTTTATTATCTGAAGCTCGAACCCCTTCCCTAAAATGGCAACACTCGCTTGACCCGAAGGAGTCTCACCGTTTACTTTCAGAGATATGCATTTGGTATCTTCTTCTGGCCGACTTCGAAAAACTAGGCAGTACAGAAAGGCCTTGGGAAACAGATGACGAGCACGATTTTGTCTTCTTAGAATATGCTGCAAGCAATTGGGCAGACCATTACCGACAAGCACACGGCACATCTCACACAGAACTAGAAAATTTGGCCCTGCAGCTTTGCCAGACCAAATTTCCTGCTTGCTTATCCTGGCTGAGGGTGTATGGAAAAACGCGAATGCAAGACCGCCACTTTCTCCATCAACTCCCCACTTCCTTACTGATCGCATCCCACTTTGGTTTGGAAAATTTGGTCAATCTCCTCCTCCGAGAGAATAAAAAAGGCCTCGATACGAAGCGTGCCTTCAGCCAGCGAACTGCTTTGTCATGGGCCAGTGAGAAGGGGTATGATTCGATAGTCCAATTGCTCCTTGATCGAGTACCGAAGCATCAGGTGATCTTAAGAGACTGGTCACCGTCTCCTACTATCATTAATCGAAAAGATCAGCACGGTAGAACACCACTTTGGTACGCTGCGGCAAATGGGAATCAAAGTATTGTCCAACTCCTGCTTAGCAAGGGCGCAAAAGTTGACGCTAGAGACGAAAATGGTCTGACGCCTTTGACTTGGGCAGCCCACCATGGGCACAGTGATATTGTGGCGCTTCTACTTGAAAACGGTGCTCGACAGAAGTCCAAAGCCAGCCATCTGGAGACTAGGGATCGACGTCACCGTACTCCACTTATAAAGGCCGCCACCGATGGGAACGACGTTGTTCTGCAGCTGCTTCTAGACCGAGGTGCCAATATCGAAGCTAAGTGTGAGAATGGCGCCACAGCTTTAATACAAGCCTCTGATAATGCTCACGATACCACTGTAAAGCTTCTTCTGGATCGAGGTGCCAAAATCGAAGCTTCAAATAGATGGGGTGACACAGCGTTATTAAAAGCCTGTAAAACCGGTCATGGTACCACTATACAGCTGCTATTGGATCGGGGTGCCAATATCGACGCTAAGAATGAGGAAGGTTACCCAGCTTTAATAACAGCCTCTGATAGCGGTCATGACGCTACTGTAAAGCTTCTTCTGGATCGAGGTGCCGAAATCGAAGCCAAGGACAAGGATGGTACCACAGCGTTATCCTATGCCTCACATTTCGGCCATAACGCTACTGTAAAGCTGCTTCTGGACCGAGGTGCTAAGATCGACGCCAAGAATGATCATGGTTACACAGCTTTAGTTAAAGCCTCCATGACCGATAACGATACCACTGTGCAGCTACTTCTGGACCGAGGTGCTATGCTCGAAGCCTCAAATGTATGGGGTGACACAGCGTTATTACAAGCCTGTCAAATCGGCCATGGCACCATTATACAGCTACTTCTGGATCGCGGTGCCAATATCGAAGCTAAGGATAAGGAGGGTAACACAGCTTTGATAAGAGCCTCTGATAGCGGTCACGACGCTACTGTAAAGCTTCTTCTGGACCGAGGTGCCAAAATCGAAGCTTCAAATAGATGCGGTGGAACAGCGTTACTAAAAGCCTCAGATTCCGGCCATGATACCACTATACAGCTGCTTCTAGCCCGGGGCGCCCAAAGCAGCTGACGACGAGGCCCACGCCGCGCCCGAGAAGCCCAAGTCCAAGAAGCACAAGAAGAGGGACAAGAAGAGCAAGGCCGATGCAGGCGACCAGGAAAGCCACGGCGTACACCGACCCCTACAACCAGACCATAACCCTCTCCCAGGTTCCCCAGTCCGAGATCGACGAATTCCTAACCAAGAAGAACGAAATCACCGTCACCGACGCCAAGATCTCCGAGGCCGCCTTCCGCCCCGTCCTGGAGTTCCGCCACTTACAACCTAATGGGAGATGCAATCTTGCCCTGGACTGATACAGACTGGTGGCCAGTACTTGGCATCGGATGAGGGGACGACCTGCACTCGCCAGGTGAACGCTCCATAACAGAGTGATTCCTACCTTCAAAGCACCTGTCCAACACCCTGCGACACTAGCTTATATTTATCATACCATATTTGCGCGTTTTTGCATTCCTTTCAATCACAAGATGGGAAATGTCGCATGTAGCGGCTAATAAGGCCTTAAAGTGTTCGCGTGTAGAAATCTCTTATGTTTGAAAAGAGGACACCAATTCCCAATTTCACTGTACTATGACCGCGAGTAGAAGGGGTCTGTTGTTGCTTTATGAGAGCGAAGCAGAAAGTCACTATCATCGAACACTGGGGGATATCGATACTGTTTTGTTTGGCGCCGGACTGTCTGGCATACGTGCTGCTTGGCCATTTCTGGCTTCGTTCTTCTCCCCATTGCTCATATGTGTATTATACATTACTGATTACTTCGCATGGAAAGACCAGAATGGGAAGTTGGAACTGAGGCGGGCCTTGGAGAGGGGATATTAAAGTCGCATCTCGCCGGCCAAGTGTTCAAGACAAACAAATCAGAGCTGTCGGTTATACCAATGGAAGTATGTCGTTGAAACCTTTAGCTGGGAAGGCTGTCAAGCAGGGCTTATTGAGGTGCGTCAGGGATGGTTTCGCTCCAGGCACAACTACATAAGAATCCGATGGAAACATCATCCCGTTTTTTGCATCTCCCAAAGTATTTCTCTATGCTGTATATATTTATTAGACAATAGCGCCAGTTAGCTCTATACTTTCGGGAGATATATTTCCTGCGGCGAAGTCCTGCATAGATCGTTTCTCGCTTTCGTCAAGTATTGCGAGACTAGTTACCCCTTGCTGATGTTATTCTCTGAGATATTGTAAATTATATTAATGGTGTCCGAGGGTTATATCAAGAGGTTGATACTCTATTATATATGGGTAAGAGTATGTCCCTTATATTGTGTAATACTAATTACTGAATATATGAGATAGTTGTAATATCTAAATGTAATTTTTGTAAGGATTGGGGCGGTAGGCCCAGCCAAAGGTGAAGTTGTACACGTTGTGCTTCCTTAAAAGAACCAGGCTTGGCTCTATTCTTGAATCTCCTGGAAAGCTGTGAAAGAGTAACAACATGCTTTATGGGCATCACTAGAAGCATCTTCAAAATACCCAGGCATCATGTATTGCATGCGCGGATGTGGAAATGCAACTATTGGGACCATTTACATTACTCCGTCATTTATTCTTCGGTGGCTGATGCAGCCGACGTTACAATGACTGGGAAACAAATAAATCGTGGTGCGATCTAATTATTCATCTATATCTAGCGTAAGTTATCAAGCTATAAAAACGGTTCGTTGTGTTGGGATAGGATTGGTTGTTCGCCTTCCTGCCCTCCTGGGGTCGGTTCTGCGGAGATGATTCCCACGTCGCGCTTGAAGCGTCGCAGCCATTGTTCATTATCAGCAGCCGTTTGGTTCCATAGGTCATCACTAGAAGTACATTATTAGCCTCATGTGGAAATACAGAACACGTAATCCACTACCAGAGTTGGACTCTACATACCTGTCGAACAATATACATCGAGCTTGATGCTGAATTTCGGCGTCGGTTGGGACATGACGGTTCGGGTTGTTAGGTGACATGGTAGATGTGACGAAACGGGTCAGATCCTGCGCCAGGCGACGGTAGCAGTTGGTGTCATTCAGGAAGAAGGTATTCTTCATCATGCCCTCGAAGTTCCGTGCATTACTTGAAGGTCGCCCAACATTCACAGCTTGCACCAGTAAATCGGAGCTGGGGGTAGATAATTGTTGCATTCCTGTCGTGGGTTGAATATGAGAAGTTAATCCATTCATGGCCCCAGTGTTCTGGCTGTGGTGATGCTTGAAGGCGGCCAGCCAGTCGATGTTGTCAGCAGTTTGATTCCAGGTCTCCTCGGATTCGCTCATGATTTTGCGCGCCTGCCGTTCCAGATCTCCGTTGGATGGCCAGATGCCCATGGCTCGCTGGGTGGCGACGTACTCACCAAGACATCTTTCGAGCCCACTGTAGTTGTAGATAGTCGAGTCTATGTTTGTGATGTTCTCTAGGTTTGACCCAGGACCAATAGTATTGTCGCTTGCAGGAAGATTGGCTCGTCGGCGGAATTTGACCAGCCATGAAGTTGACGACATGACGAGCCTGACGAGCCAGTTGGAAATGAAGTCAGATGGCGTCTTCGAGTTGTCTTCGACGCGGCCAATGATGCCACAACATTCTTCCTGTAGCTCGTCATCCGTGACAGTCAGGGAAGTTGATATCTTGGCGCAGACGAACTTGGTGAGCTCCAGCTCCAGCGGACATTGCTCGAACAAGTTGTCCTTGCCGTTGATTCTGAGGATGGCGAGCCTATTTTCGGCACCCTGCCGTAGAGGTGAGAACCGCGCTTTCTTGGAGATTTCCTCGGTCATCAAGAGGTCGCGTAACCAGGAGGGTTCGGCCGAGAAACCTTCCAGTGATAATACCTCGGAAGCGAAAATGACACGACAAGCTTCAAGTTGCATTTCCGCATTCCTCGGCAAAGAGCCATTTTTCTCCTGGTAGTTTTCCATAAAGTAGCTGAGTTCTAAAGTAATGAGCTCGTAGGCAGTGCGGGGAGACTCGGTCGGTGTGCAGGTGGCAATGTATGGATATGTTGAGTTTCTTTCCATCTCAATTAAATCTGCAGCACACAACCAACTGTTAGACACCACAAGGGTTGAATACGTGGATATATTGAGGCTGCTTACAAGGTGGGATGGCATTCTTGAGCATATCGAGAACTTTTGGTTCAAACCCCCAGTCACCTTTCCACTCGGCTATAGTATTGCCACTCTTGAAGTGCTCTGCTAAGTGCTCTACGCGGATCGGCCAGCTGTGCATCACGATCCCGCAGAAACCACACTGTGACTGAATATCCGAAGTGGTGACTTTCCAGGGTTCCATACACCAGTCGAGGAACTTGGCTCCGTGGACGAGTCTCAGATGCTGATTCAGGTGATCTTTGCGGTAGAAAGTCCTTTCATCAGGGGATCGCATCTCGCACGTAGCGTGATTGTGGCTATCCACATGAGCATCATCTGGGTTTACCTTGGCGCAAAAGACGCAGCAGATTTGGTTTGTTTTGGGATCAACAGCACGAGGCCCATCGGGCGCGCAGACCCAGCTTTCGAGGGATAGGTGAAGCGATTTCTCATGCCGTTGCCAGACGTGTTTGGTCTTGAACGTTTCCGTGCAAAAGGTGCACTGGTATGGCTTCAAGGGCTCAATTAGCGACGTCTGCTCTTCTCGCTTTGGGTTAGCTCTACGCCTGCGGCGCCGACGACGGCCAAAAGATGTACAGGAGCCGCCGGAATTATGGGAGTAAGCCGAACCGAGTGAACCGCCACTAGATGTGCCAAAACTACTCGCGGATGAGCCGTTGCAGATGGAGCGGTCAGAGGCCTCATCATCAAGGGTCGAGTCATGAGGCCCGTTCGTACCCGGCGAGCTCTCTCCCGTGGAGGCGACAGCTTTGGCAATGGCGTTGACACAAGCGGGCTCGTTTTCGGGCGGCGACTCGACCCAACGCTGGAGCGGATTCAAGTCAGGCATGTTGCTCTTGACAGTTGGCGTCGGAGGCCGGCGAGGAATATCGATGGGTTCGGTGCCGGCGTTTCCAGCCCGATGCACCGTGAATTTTGCGGGCTGGACTTTGCCTCTGCGGCGCGCGTTGGAAAGCCAGTTGGAAATTTGGGTCTTGTTGAGCCCGGTCTGATGCTGGAGCATGGCATTCTCCTCTTCGTCAAGGTAAGGGTCATGGCAATGGAGAAGTAGCCATTTCTTGAGAATCTGGATAGATTGCTGGGAGAACCGTGGTCGAATCTTGGTAAGAGGCACACTGTCGTTGGGATCGGGGGCTGAAGTGGTGATGCTGTCGGACGTGCAGCCTGTGGAGCATAACGGCGCGGGTGTCTCGGACAAGCCCCCAACGGGAGTGACATGTTCGCCAGAGTCGAATGACGGATATTCGCAGTCTAGAAAGAAGCTGGAGCCATGGTTCGATTCGTCACTCAAGTTGGGGAGGGCACCGAAGTTGAAGTCATGTACATTATTGGTCAGTGACAACTCAGTGTTCAGGTCGACAGCGGGCGCACGAGGCAGTGCGGAAGGCTCTGAGAGCTCTTCTTCCCATGCGACCCAGTCAGGGGAGTGAACGACATCGCCCCAGAGGATGAAATCTTCTAAATCGTGCATTGCGGTCAAGTTCGACTAATTGCGTGTCAAGTTGTCGGGTAGAATACGCGGAGGTTGGACTAGAACGAGTGAGGGCAAGCGGATGTCAGAAGATGCCGAATATGCTTGAGGTATGATTTCGGGCGGGCCAAGACACGCAAACAAGATCAATGGAAAGAAAGTTCTCCGCAAAATAATCCAGCAGAAAGAACAACAGAAGGGAGAAAGTGCAAAACCACTTCCAGCTGGTGGTTTGTCCACGATGGACTCAGCCCGTCTGTTTCAGCATCTTGATTGGCCACACCCTTCATGTCAAAAGTATGTGGGTCACATTGTGACTGGTGAAAATGGCCAAGGCCTATTAGTCAACTGGAAGCACTGAGCGGGGCTAGAGGAGAGAGAGGCTTGCAATTACTAGATACTCGAGCTAGCTGCGACAGACGGTGTGAGGGCGAAGCCAACGTATTACTGGTTGCTCCCATCATTTCATCAGATGCACCGCCGATGACGTTGTTGCATAACCAACCACCTGGGTATGCCCTCTCCACCTAGAACCGTTTGTGGCCATCATCCCGTACACATAAATCAGTATTTAGGCGGCCAGAATTGAGCTATATACTTTAATGAGATCTCGCTAAATGATGTAGAGACCCTGCAAATGAATCCTTGTCCCAGAAGAAGATTAATAATCGGAGCGTCGCTCGCCACAGTCAATCCCAACTGTGCGATACCATCCTTGAATATGATAATATACACAGAAGTATTCTTTCACCCTGTACCTTCTCCCCATCCAATCGATTTATATACAGCTAGACTATGCAATAGCTATATTAATATCTATTGTACATGCGTGTTGTCATCACCACTTCCACATCTAACCACGCGATAAAAGGACTCCACTAGCAGCTGACGTCGGGGTAGGTATCCGGAGCACAGCGTTTAGGAACGGCGAATACATCGTATGAATCCAGCTCACGGGCGAACGATCAATCAGGAATACGTGTAGACGACATTTCCTGTTGCTCAGAGGCGATTTTCGCGGTGGTTCGAATGTTGTTGCTAGCGGAGGATCGGCACGCTGTGAGATGTCGCATTTCATCAGGGTTGAGAGATTCGTGCTTGGGTGCAAGGCCGCATTCGATAAGGCAATAACGGTAGGCAAATTTTCATCTTTGCAGGCTTCTTAGGCATTCGGTGGAAATATCGATGTCCGGATTGTACAGGTGGGTGTAAACAATATCTAGTGGTCAGTGCCGCTGGACTTCTCCAAGCGGAATTCTACCAGGCCATGTAAAGAAAAGAAAAAAAGTCCACCAGAGGTAGGCTCACCGTCCAGAGGACGGATGCAGCACCTTGCTAGATACCCGGTAGGTATTAGACGGTGGTTTCCTCGCGGTGGGGAACGTCGGCTCGAGTGGCATAAATGGTCGGATTGCAGGACGCCGGTGCAGGGCCGCCATTGAAGCGCACCCAACTAATGGACGTAGACGGAGCCGTGCTAGCATACAAAAGGCAACGATTGCTCTGGATGCTCCATTTGATTGATGAACTAGGCGCAAAGGCCAAGGCAATGTGTCAAGCATGGGAACCCTCTTGGGGACTCCGCGTTATTTATGGTCGTCTTCCAAAACCACTCACTTGCTTGCCGGGCAGAGATCAGTCGAGATGGTGACGCTTGCTCATCGAATGAGATTCAGGAGCGCCAATCCCCGCCGGGGCAGACTGTATCGGTGAGAAATATTCTGCAGCCATTGGCCTCTCAAAAGTGAGGCGGATTGGGCTGAGCAAGAAATGGCGAAGCCAGCGCTAATACATCCGGCGTGCGACACACCGCTCACCCTCGTCGCTCAAACAAGGCTCTTTGATTGGATGTGAGCGATGATACGTAGGCTGAGTTCAGGCGCAGTGCTAGTCCTAGGCACCTATGTCGACGCCTTTCTGATGCTGGCCGGTCCGCCATGGTTCGCCTCCGGTTCGCAGCGGAGCCTGATCACAAATGTGCCGTCACGCTCTCCAATAAGCCGCAAAGCACTCTCGGCTTGGGCCAATTCCATGTGAACGGCAAACAAACTTCGTAAGGCATTCACACCCATGACCTATGTGCATACTCAGCGGTCCATTGTGGCTGGGCGTTGCAGCATGCTCAGACCAAACGTTGCATTCGTGAATGAGGCCCCAATGGCTCGAGTCTGTGGCCTCTGTCGTGTGCTAATATGAGCCGACGGAACTTGGCCGAAGCTGGTGCGGAATAGCTTGTACACGTTGAGCCGCCAATGGGTCTTCACGGGTGGAATAATCACAGCCCTCTGACATTGCCACCGCAAGGCGTCGTCATCACACTTCACACATTAAATAACATATCAATTACCTCTTTCGCCTCAACTCTTGGTCGCCTCACCTCCCAACAAAAATATGTCAGGCGCCTACTGGCGATATGAATGTGGTGTAGTACGGGATGTATCACGTCTTGGCCCGTAAAGAAAGAATAAGTCCTTCATTTCAGCAACTTGATCATCACGCTTTTGCGATTTTCAAAGGCAAAGTTCCAGGATCCTAGTTAAGCCCGTTGACGCAGGCGGAGGTTGATCTACGCTGCCGACGCCGGGCCAGTCACGCCCTGTGTCACATCGCTCCGTCCTCGAGTGACGGAAACCCCGGCTGCTTAACTACTAGCCTCCCCTCTTGGCCAGCTAACGTCGGTTTCGCACGGCTCCAGGAAAAGGTGGCTATTTTGGATTCAATGGCAAGCTTGAATGAAGCGCTGCCGTCATGAGAGGTATGTGCGTGTGTGCTTGACAGATGGGTGTCAGAAGTGGACATTGTTGATTGGGGGGTCTTGGCCCGTGACGTTTGCCTGACGCCGTTAGACTGCGCGGTGCTGAGTTCCGAATCTGTGGTTAGACTTTAGGTTGCACGGCGGCTTCGCTGTGTAGATGAAAGTTCGTCTTGGCATTTCGAAAGAGATCCTGACATGCAGCGCGGTGCGATGGTGGTGGTTTCATCCGTGCCACGCTGCATGAGCTGGGATTCCGCATCTTCTAGGGAGTCTGATATATATCAATGCGTATTACGGCAATTTGAGTGTCTGAGGAACGGGATAAGTGCCGCGAAACACGCAAACACGCCTCATTGACACACGGCGCCCACCCCTCGTCCGAACTAAGCAGTCCACCCTCTACTCTAGAAAGATGGCCAAGTAGATGCAGCGGGAGCTCAAGGGGCTTGTCATTGACGTAAAAAAGATAGATAAGGTCGCCCGCAGCGACAACCACCCCAAGAAGATCCAGTTCATCAATAATAGCAGAGACTTGATTGAGACAAAGGTTGAATTGCATGATGAGGACGAACAATACCCTATTTCCTTGAATTTTCCCATTCTATTTGCAATCCTTATTTTCCTAGTCATTAAAGTTGTTCAACAATTTCCTTTTCAACAAGGATCATATTCCTACTTCTTCATCTTGAATCTCTATTCAACCGGGGGGGAGATCATATCAATCAGCTTCTAGCAATCAAAATTGTTAGTAGAGAGAAAATGCGACTCTTGACTTGGCCTCGCTTTCCGAAAGTAGAATAGGGACGTAAAATTATAATCTATATACTTGATCTATCATTAAAAAAAGACACGAGGAATCTAAGATACTGCAGAAGCCCCGGCCAGCAAGGCAGAATGATATCAGAACCCAATCTCAAAACCGTGAAGAAAGCTTTTCTCGTCGACAACTAACCATTAGTTGTGTTGAACTTGGTCCTAGAGTGGTATTATTTGGCGTTAAATTGTGCACCCACACAGGCAAGGTCATTTCTCTTTGTTTTGTCTTTGCATGGGGGTACATGGAGAGAGCGCCCCATGGCCAAAATGGAATCCACGGCGTCCACAATCTGCTTAGCTGATGAATTGCGATCAAACAACTGAGATCCGGCAACGTAAGAAGGATCAAGCATCCTACGGCTAACAGGTTCGTCGGCTGTGCTAATGGTTTATCTTGTTAGTAGAGCCATCTTGTTAGTGGGGAGTTGATTCTCATCCCGGGTTTTGGATTTGGGAAAGATCGATCCCACTCTCGGGAGCCTACAGATCGAGATGTAGAATTGAAATGTGCAATATAGGATGGAAGAAAGCGTCTTACTTGGGAGCAGAGTCCCGGCCAACGTTGGAGAAATACGTCGACATGGCAATGATGTATATGAAGGTATCCAAGCCCTGGAATCGATTGTGATCGGTCTTGGATCAGATGAAGAATGGCAAGAGATGAAGGAGGGAGGGTTGCGGACAACGGAGATGGCCAGCCCGAACTGGCTCAAGTGAAGGCTATCGGATGGCTGGGCAGAAATGTTCGAATTGGCAGAAGGGTCCAAGTAGGCAAGACCAAGTGGGAGGCAGCAAGAGGTGTCGAGAGGTGGCGAGAGGTGGCGAGAGGTGGTGAGAGGATAGGCTCCGGACTGGATGAATAAACTGCTGGTACTGATGTTCGACTGACTGCATTGTTGTGCCGAGTAGGAGGGGAGGAGACGGCAAGAGAGCAGAGGGCGACGCCTTTTATAACAAGTGAATGCGGCATCCTGCCATGAATGTGTGTACATGGCCTTGGACATCTTTGTAAGGAAGGAAACGCGACAAGAGCAGACGACGGTAGGACAAAATGACTGGAACCACGGAGACTAAAGAAGGAAGACTAGAGATGGGGTGGGTATAGCGACACCAAGTGACCGAGACGTCAAGGATTCCCTTAACGAGATTCCCTTGAGGGTGGATGCACCCCCGGCAAGGAAACCGGACCCGGTAATGGGTGGGTGAAGGGTCAAGGTAGGTACCGTGCAGAGTAAGCTTTTTGCTGTGGGTGTGTGGAGGCGCGTGCTCGGGGTGTTTTGCGATATACGAGATACAATTAGCCGTTGAAGGGTTGACGGGTTGGTGGGTCGATGGATTGATGCTCAGAGGACTGGGTTCGGTGATAGTAGTTATTCGGGATCAGATTTTGTGCTGTTTAATGTCTTGCTCCGACGCTTTTTCTATCGAACCAAGCTAAAGATTCAAAATGGATCACGAAATCCATCAGATGTTGAGTTGGGACTCTGGGAGAAAGCTCATGTCAGATACCTGCGGCCTGCTATGTGCGAAATAGGCCCCTGGGCTGGCAAGTGGAGGGGGGGGAGTGGGCGTTTGTTGGGCTGGGCCGGTGGCCAGCGAGCAGCCAGTATTAGCCACAGCCTTAAAGTGTCGCTTGCACCTTGGGCCTCGTACGGAGTATGTACGGTCCAACCGAAGGATCTGACGCACGCATACTCGATGTTCTGCGCTCTACAGCTCGACAGGGGCCTTGGCTTACCCAGGTCTCTATGCAGGCCGCCATTGGCGGGTCGTTGACTGAGGACTAAGATGTGCAGCCCAGCGGGCGTATTAGGTGAGACTAGCTTGGAGGAGCGCCCTTCCCCTGGCATGGCATCGCACCCAGATGGATAGACAGGAAGTCGTGCATGCGTTACGCGGCCCCGGCTGACATGGTTTGGTGTGTATGTGTGTGTGTGCGGGTGGGTGCGCTAACTGTGTATTCTCCTCGCGTGCCAGAGCCACCGCCTATTTACTGGGGCTCTCTTGTACATATTTAGTGCGCTATAGGATGGATCCAGCGCTCTCTTGTCCGCCGTCGCAATCAAGCCGCCCAAAACAAGAACCCACGACAAGGCAGACAAATAGTACATTTGAGGAAGACAAACTGCCGCAGATACAAACTGCCGGCCGGAAATGCCACTTGCGACTGGGGCTCTTCTACCCGGCACGCTATCGTATTCCAGCACGTTACCCATTAGGGAAGGAGCTGTATGTCGTGGCGGTGGAGCGTGGCGGTCAGCTCTCCCCGTGACGAGGGTTGAGGATGGATCAGCAGCGGCGAGTTCAGTTGCGACTGTGGGCGGCCGCAAAGCGCAACGAACGCGCACGCACCGAAGGACGCATCGAAGCATGCACCGAAGATCAGGGCTCAAGCCAAGGCTCAAGACAAGGCACTCACACACACACAAACACACTACACCCACATCCACACCACAACCACACCCACACACACCACGCACACAGGCTTCACAGGGCTGCTTAGCTTCTCTTCCTCCCCGAGATGCGACGGGTGTGACCCCACGGCGAGAGAGTCCGTCCCCTGCAGGCCCAGGGCCTAATCTCCACCACACCTGCCTGCTTCCAGGGATTCCATGGCTTCTCTCAGTCTTCCATTTCAAGGCGTCTCGCACGCTCCACTACCTTCACACTAGTCTGGGGCATCCAGCCCAGGCTCCAATGCCTCTAGTTCTAAGCCTTACAGGCCCCTGTGCTTCAGCCTCCCCCAGCGACACACCATGATTCCGAGCCAACAAGATTGTGATTTCGAGGAGCTCTAGGGTAGATGCCGGTCGCTGATTTGGGCCACTCGCCGTGCCTCGTTCGAAGCCTGGCATTCGAGCTTGCGCTACGATTCAGGCTGGAGCCCATGCTGGCAGTAAATGCTGAGCTCCCAGTCGGCCAGAGTTGTCCCCTTAGTCACTGGTCGCATAACACGGGGCTTTTCATACTTCGGATCTAACAGGCACCGCCAGCCGGTATTACCAGGGATGTGATAATCTGCCAGCGCATTGGTCGCCTGATGTCGTCGCCTAGCAATGGAACAGGCTATCCAGCAAGAACTTGGCGTCATGTGAGAGCTTCACGTGATTGTATTGGGCCTCGTTAGGTACGAAAGGGTATATATACATAAGGCACGACATGTGTGATACATCAGAGCTCAGCCGAATTCATCAAATTTAACTGGTTCCAAAATTAACATTGGAGATACTGAATTCTGAGATTACCGCATTGACATCGACTACACCCATAACCACCCAACGCTTCAAACACAGAAGCAGCTCAGCACATTGATAATGGAGTCTTCGATCAACCATGACCAGACAAATCGGCTCTTAGCGCAGATCGGAGACATCTGGATCCAATATCACGATAGCGATACTATCGCTGATTTGGAATGCTATCTTGAGCTTTGTCAACAACTACTAGATCGCACACCGAAAGACCATCCCGACCGTGCGCATCGCTTGCTCACTCTTGGAGTAGGCTACTCTCACAAATATGACAAAACATATAATTTAGACGACATATCAAGGTCTATCAAAGCAAGAGAAGAATCACTAAAACTCGGCTTCTCATTCTCACACGACGACAAAGTCGATCTTTGCGAAGACTATCAAATCAAATTCCAGCGGACAAGTGATATGGCCGTCCTGGAACAGGCTATTCGATTATGTAAAGAAGAGATCGATCTGCTTCCGGAAGAAGATTCGAGAAGAGCACCATATTTTCACCGGGCCGGAGCCGGATACGGGGCTAAACATCAAGAAACAGGTGATATGGTCGCCTTGGAGCAATCCATCAATTGCTATGAAAAAGCACTTGTTCTGACACCAGACGGTGACCTGGAGAGATCCAATCGACTCCAAGGTCTTGGCATAGCACACAGAGATTGGTTTCTGAAGACAGGTTCCGCAGCAAGTCTTGAAAAGGCCCTCCAGCTTGCAAAAGAGGCGCTGGCCCTAACGCCAGAGGGCCATCCAGATCGACCAGATCGACTCCTGAAACTCGGAATCATATATGCAGACCGAAAGCAACGAGCAGGCCTACCAGATCACCACCGCTCTATGGAGCTGAAAGAGGAAGCATTGAGTCTAACGCCAGCAGAAGACCATGATCGACCAGATCGGCTCGGCGCCCTTGCGAATACATACTTGCAAGACTACTCGGTGACGGAATCTGAAGAAACCTTGAATCGATCGATCCAACTCAATGAAGATGCTCTACGTATGAGGCCAGAAGATGACAAAGACCGGGGATATCGGTTGGAGGGTCTTGGGCGCGCATATCTGCTAAAATACGAGAAGTCAAATGCGCCAGGAGATCTTGAACGGTGCATTCAGCATCAACAGGCAGCGGTCGACAGTACACCTCCAGAGGATCCAATCCGAGCATTTCGACTAAACGGGCTTGCGCGTGCATATTCTGAACGCTATATTCCTGCGAAAACTGCAGCAGACCTGGAAAGCATAATTGGGACATACACAGAAGCTCTTGCGCATGATCCGTCCCCCGCCGAATATCGCTTGGAATCCGGACAGCGCTTGATCTTTTTCTACAGCGAAGCCGGTCGTTGGCAACAAGCCTATGAAGCCGGGTTGAGATGCATTCGTCTTTTTCCACTGCTCACATCACCCATACTCGACGACTTCGACAAGCAATCATTGCTGGCCGAAGCTGCTGGTCTGGGTTCTGCTGTGGCAGGAGTAGCCATAAATGCTGGGGAAGATACAGTTGCTGCAATCCAACTGCTGGAGCTCAGCCGAGGTCTTATTTCTGATTCTTTAAACGGCTCACCTGTTTTCAATGAGGCTGGCAACCAAGAGAAAGCTAATAACAAAAGGAAGTTTGGAGACTTCTCTAGCACGTCAGAGCTTCCTGAACCCCTGTCGGAGGATTCTCTTAAAAGTGCTGCTAAAGACGGACCAATTGTCATTATTAACGCGAGCATATATCGTTACGATGCCTTTATCATCGAACACACAGGTATCCGGCTTCTGTCTCTGCCCGAACTCGACATTGGCGATATTGATGGCTATCAAAGGGGAGATTTTGCAGAACCTGAAATTCTGGAGTGGCTTTGGACAGCTATAGCCAAGCCCGTTCTCGACGAGCTAGCATTCACCGAACTCCCTCAGAGATGCTGGCCGCATGTATGGTGGATACCGACTGGAAATCTCGCAAAGTATCCTATTCATGCCGCGGCGTCGTTTTCGGACGATTCACCTGGTTCTGTTCTTGACCGGGTAATATCGTCATACAGCACATCTGTGAAGGCGATTCTGCAAAGTCGTTCGCGTCAATCGCAATCAACAACGTCTCTGCAGCCGAAAAAGGTCGTTTTGATCGGTATGAGAGAGACACCAGGTCAAAGAAATCTACAGTATGTGGCGGAAGAAATCGAGGTATTGGAACGTACCATGAAGTCTACCGATCTGCACGTCAGCAAACCGCTACCAGTACGGCAGGATGTCCTGTCTGCTTTAAACGAGTGCGACATATTTCACTTTGCCGGTCATGGGAAAGGTGATAATTGTTCTCCTTGGCAGAATAGTCTGCTATTACAAGATTGGGAGAAAAGCCCGTTGACGGTAGCGCATCTGTATCGAGCAAATGCTGGCAAGCGAACAGCGTTTCTTGCATATCTCTCAGCCTGCGGCACAGGCCATATAAGTCATGGAGAGTATTTGGATGAAGGGCTTCACCTGGTGACTGCATGTCAACTTGCTGGATTTCAGCATGTCATCGGCACTTTGGGGGGTCAATGACAAGGCGTGCGTGGACATCGCAGCCAAGACATACGAATGGATACAGCGTGAGGGAATGAGTGATGGGTCTGTAAGTGAAGGACTCCACCATGCACTCAGGACTCTTCGGGGGCAGTGGATTGAAGAAAATGTCTCAAGAGGGGCATTGAGGTGCCTGGATGTATCAGAAAGCATCGATGGTGGTCAAAGCACGGATGATCTGCACTCAAGCCAAAACAGCACTCGACATCCAAGGGACATCGTGTTATGTGATGAAGAAAGACTTACTTCGCCTTCCTGGGCACCGTATGTCCATTATGGCATTTAAGAATTGGCTTAAATACCACTTTCCTTCAGTTATTCTATTCTTTCGGTGCTATTATATATCCACGATATTCACGGAGACACGCTTCGACTTTGTACACTTGTTAGGATATTGGGTTGTGTCGATGAGTTCAATTCTCTCTTTAGATCTTCCTGCTCTGTCAAGCAAGCTGTGTTCAAGTGCCCGTAGGGAAAACGGATCAGCTGCTGAAATCAAAGATTTCAATCCTTCCAAGATGTCGCCCTCCCTCCCTGCCTAGAACATCTGGTAAGAAGGTAGAATCATTCAAAACAATTAGTTGTCGAATATGATTTCGGGTGCGGGGTAGCCCGGCGTTTCCAGTGAGTCATCATCTCATCTATTTGCCCGCGATGTGCCTGGACGACCAAGTATTATTAATCACGCCTTGATAGCCTGAGGCCCATTGTCCGGCAAGTCCAGTGAGCTGGGGAGTAGTACTACCAAGGGTTGTGCGACCAATTGGCCGAGCTCACACATCTTGTTAGTGCGGCAGGCAACATTGGTTGGCAACCGCTCAGGAAGCTTGTGATAAGCAACGAGGCTTTGTGGCTTTTCTTCACGCACACAATCCGCTGTACCCCGCTTTGAATCCACGTAGCGATGGACTTTGAGTACGTTTTACAGATAGTAGGGGCCAATGATAGTTGCAAGGCAGCTAGTGATGTGTTGTGGCGTCCTGGAAATGTTCGTCGTCCAATGGGCAGCGCTCAAAACGGCTCGAATCTGCACTGTATTTGGTCTAAAAAGGCCTAATGTATGTGTCTTGTGGCAGCTGAGTGCGGCTGAAATTAGTAAGTGGTGCCACGTAGCAGTCATCACTATATAAGTCAGTTGAGCAGACAAGTGAATGACAGCTCCCTTGAGACCCAGAGTTGAAGTTCCTTAGATGGAGGGCCGTTTCCAATCACAGAGTATGTAGTTAGTTCTTCACTATTGCTACATCGCTAACAGGTGTTTTGCAGAGCAGGCTGAACGCGATATCCCTCAACATGGCTGGCGTAAACGCTTCCAATCTGTGCGTCAAATGTGCAAAAGTTGACTTAGGCGCCGCGTTCAAGACAACCTTTAAAGGGTGGGAAATCTTGGATGGTGGTGTCTTCATTGATCGTCTCTGGTACCCAGGTTTCAAGACAGCTACCTGCACCTTTTGCCGCTTCTTGGAATCCGCGTGCCCATGGCTGCATTTACGACGAGACGCAACAGTCGAATTAAGAGTATCCCCCATGTTACCCGCCATCTTACGGCCTGTCGAGTGGGATGAAGCGAAGAACCACACTCCTCCCTGCGAGGCGAGAGTAGTCGTTTTGGGAGTGCCAGTTGTTCGTAATGTCTTTCTCCACGGGCACACCTGTTTTGCTCCGCTAGAGCATCAGGATTCTCAAGGACTGTGGAACGGCTGGTTTGCCAGGGAGGTAGACCCTCACTCTGTCGATATCGATGCTATACAGCACTGGCTCGAGTTCTGCGACAACCATCACCAACAATGTCTACTGGAGAGTTCGCCATCAGATGCAGTTGCACCCTCGAAAGTAATTGATTGTGAGACAATGCTCATAGTCGAATCACCGCCAGGTTGCGAGTATGTTGCATTGAGCTATGTGTGGGGGAAGGAGAAGCCTGGCAAGAAGAAGCCGCCAACGTTCTGGGAAATCGTTCATGCCAACAAAGAGCCAAACGTGGGGGTAAAATACCCTCTAGAACTCCCTGACAATATTCCACTGGTTGTTCAGGACGCTGTTTCCATTACCACAGAAATTGGTCAGCGATACCTATGGGTCGACCAATACTGCATCGATCAGATTGATTTGGCAGAGAAACTCCCTGAACTTAAAAAGATGGATTTGATCTACGAAGGCGCCTTTTTAACCATCGTCGCAGCAGCTGGAAAGGACGCGGACTACGGACTCCCTGGCGCTGGAACCAGATCTAGAACTCCACAACCCAAAGTCGTTATTGGCGGTACAACTCTGATCTCAACTCTCCGAGATCCAAGAGATGTCATCGCAGAGTCAGAATGGATGACTCGTGGCTGGACTCTACAAGAAGCCAAATTCTCAAGGCGGCGGCTCTACTTTACGGAAGAGCAGGTTTACTACGAATGCAGTGGTATGAATTGTCAGGAATCGGTCTCCGTCCCACTTGAGGAATTGCCCCCAACGATGTTCAACAGGAAGCTGTTTGCTCCGGGAATCACCGGAGGCGTGTATTCAAACAGTGAAGAAGGAGCTTTCCTGGAAACTGTGTCACTTTATGGCGCTCGAGAATTAACCCGTGCTAGCGATTCTCTCCATGCTTTCAGAGGAATTCTACGAGCATTCGAAGCAGCACAGCCGCCATTACACCCTTGCTGGGGTTTGCCGATCATCTCTTCAACAGCCGCTTCGTCACCAGAACAATATCTTGTCCACTCTCTATTATGGGAGTTCCCAACCACTATTAGCCGCCGGCCCGGGTTCCCCAGCTGGTCC
This sequence comes from Cylindrodendrum hubeiense, assembly GCA_014621425.1. NCBI lineage: Eukaryota > Fungi > Ascomycota > Sordariomycetes > Hypocreales > Nectriaceae > Cylindrodendrum > Cylindrodendrum hubeiense. The sequence continues at coordinate 149,876 of JAANBB010000010.1, forward strand.
TGGTTGGGTTGGGGCGGCCCGGCTACATTCCCGAGGAGAGAGAATGAGGAGCTCCAGAGTACTGCTCGACGCCCTCCCGGGACCGAGGTCAAAATTTGGATGAAACGGAAGGATAATGCCCTTCTATCACTTGAATCCGTGCAGCATGCAGCACAGGTGACAAAGGAACTGGACAACTTGTCTACATACCTCTGCCTCGAAACAGCAGTTCTCCCGTTTCAGCTGGCAGGAACTCCAACTCAAGCGCCAAACTCATCGAGTTCGGCATGGGCTGCCCAAGCAAATTCGGCAGGAGGTTCGCGCTCGAGTCCAGGAGGGGCTGCGAACACGAACACGAATTTAGGCCGGAGTGGGTTCGGGATGAGGAAAAGAGTGCAACAGGCTATCCGTGGTGGACCTGGACCAAGCACGAACGCACTCCCAAATCCAACTGAAAACAAATTGTCAAAATTGCAGGGTTTGGTGTGGGATGAGTACGCACAGTGGAAGCAAACACAGAAGGGGGTTGCGCGCGCTGGATCCTCTACTAATTGCAATTGCAAGGTCGGATTTGTCGCACCTGATCCCGACTTACGGAAGAAGACATATGGCGGCGGCCGTCGGACTTCCAAGAGTGATGGCTTGGAGCTCAAAGACTGGCAATTTTTGGTCAAGTCCGACGCCAACATGTGCATAGTTCACCCACCCAAGACGCAGAAATACTGGCTCATATTACTAGGATTTGACACATTCACAGAGTCCAGTACTCCATATGTCAATCCCGGAGGTATAAAAGCTGGAATGATGGTCCCAGGTGCCGGCAGCATGGGCCGAAAATTTGGCATCGACTTGAGATTTCTCCTCGCTAGAACGGGGCCTTCCGGAAATAAGGCGGAGCGTGTTGGCTTTGTGCGAGCTTACGACCCAGACGGTCCAACATGGAAACAGATCATCACGAATTACAGGCGCAGCATCGAATTAGGTTAGAGACCTTGAGGAATTCTCTATGTACATTCCTAGTCTTATAAACACGTGCGAACTCAGGGCCTGAGGCTCGGCAAGCCATGGCTTGCACAGAGAACCCTGAGGAGTAGCTCAGGAGAAGTAGCATGATGGACCGAGAGGGATGATCGGGACACTTATCTCGGCACTCATTTGCCCCACATACTCATTATTGGCAGCGGCTTAGCTGATTGCTCTCTCCTTTTCTTTATCTCCTGTGAATACTCATCGATTATTACTGTATAGAAACTACCTTGAGCTTGTTGTCGCTTACTTCTAATATCGCTGGTGACGCTTCACTTGCTCTGATGTTCTAAAAGAGGCCACGTAGATAGACCAGATGTAATTGCGAACCAATTTAAATGAGTTAACTAATCTGGATAAACTAGAATTTAAACTTATAATAAGCTTGATTGGAATGCGGGTATATTTAGTAATAAGAGTCTCAGGATATCGTAGGAGTCTAATACATTGGTTTCGAATGTGCGAGTTTTCCCGGATTCAAACTTGCTGATGGCGACAAGGTCCGTCTAGCCTGGACGATTACATGCAGTGTTTTGCAAATGCACGGCACGCCTTGGATATCGAGTGTTTTCCAAAATAGACGATATTTATATTGCTTAGAAAGAGGGCATAACTCAGTACCAAAATATTTTGTGCTCGGGCATCTTCCAGAGCGAGGGCAACCATGTACGGCTGGCTTGTGAACAAAGCACTCTAAAGGTTCATTCCTTATATCGCTTGGAATATTACTCATCGACCTTATCCTCGGTCATTCGATGGAAAACCTTTAATTTCTGAGCAGGGTGGGCTTCAGGGAGAGACCTTCTCAGAAACCGCTGGTCCGTTGGAACAAGACTTGAATAAATCGATGTCATGATGGCAAATAGATGCGGGACTTGAGTGGCTCGGCTTCACGTTCCGACTGAGTAAGCCAAAATCTCGGTAGCTTCAACACCAAATGTGACAACGATAGCTACCCTTAGTAATGCGGAATTATAATTCTTCCGTTTTGAGATATTAAAGAAAAATATCCTCTCTTCCAAATTACTTACTCTTTTTCTTCAATTAATCTTTGAGGGATGCTTTAGATTTCTACGCCTGGCGTTGTATCCAATACATTTTCTGTTTACAAATCTCTAGCCAAGTGACAGGCATTCTCTGTAGCTAATTCTCAAAAATAATTTGACCAACAGCAGTCAGGACTCACAGTTTATAATATTTACCTCAATAGATCCTCTCGTGATAATAAGAGAGCGTGGATGTCAGGTTCTCATGATTTTGTTGACACTATTGAAGCGGGGTAAAATGATATAGGGTAATCTGTAGAGCTTGGCAAGCTGGGATGGGTTTTCATCGTGACATCACTCCGTCAGGTATTTTCAATTCGTGGAGAAATATGAACTGACTTGTCTCGTTGTGGAAGCTGCAAAAACAATTTCCCGAGGGGTTTGGTGATCATGCCTGGTTAAGCACTTCGTATCCGGGGATGGCATCAGCCCTGCACCACGAATGAGGGAAATGGAATGATGTGTAGAGGAGCGGGGTACGGAGAGACAAGCTCCTTGAGGTTAAGATCCCGACAAGGACAGGGAAGAGAAGGACATAACCACTAATTGACTACTGAGGCTACCGGATAAAGTTCTGCATTCATGGTTGGCGAGCTCATAATGCTCAATCCACCGTCACTGTGACATTCCCGTAGGCGCGGATGATGAATGTGACAGGACTGCTCGCGTCATGTCGAACCGAGCTCGGCGCAATTAACCAGCCACCGAACGTCCCGGTGATCAACAGGCAATTGTAAATCGTATGCAGGTACTAACCAAGATCTGTATAAAAGACGCAATGCTCTGGAGTCAAGTTAATTGATCATCGTGAACTCTTTCGTAGTTCAGCGTCACCCACTACTACCCAGCACTTGGAAATGGTCGCTCTACGATTTTTCACCTTGGCCGCGCTGGCCACGTGCGCGACTGCCAAATGGATTGTACCGGGCGCTAGATGGTTCGATACCGAGGGAAACATCTTCAATGCCCACGCCGGTGGCCTCTGTGTCGACCAAGATAGCGGGAAGTTTTACTGGTTTGGAGAGTACAAGAGCGAAGGCCAAGTCGAAGGTGGCGGCGTCTCAGTGTACAGCTCAGATGACCTCGCAACATGGAAATCTCATGGCATAGCACTTGGTAAGTGTTTAGTCGCGAGATGACTTGCTAGACTTGATGGGCTAATGCGCAAAAGAACCGGTGGAAGGACACGAATGGATTTCTCCACAAAATGTCATTCAGCGACCTAAGGTGATCTACAGCGAAGAAACTGGCAAATACCATGTATGTTGGAAAAAACCATACAAGCCCGTGGTAAAGCTGACAATTGTTTAGATGTGGTGGCACGCAGATGATGCGAAATACACCAAGCTTGTGCAAGGGCTTGCAACATCAGACGACATCGCTGGACCATACACATTCCAAGATGCCATTGCACCGCTTGGAAACTGGTCTCAGGACTTTGGGGCCTTCACTGACTACAAAGATGGCAAATCCTACGCCCTGTACTCCAACGGAGACAGCAAGCTAGGGCGCGACGTTTACGTCAGCCGGTTCAACGACAATCTTACCGATGTCGAAGAGACGATCTTCCGATTTAACAAATTTGATCTGGAAGCCCCAACGATCGTCCAAACTGATAAGAGCTACTATGCTCTGATGAGCCACAAGACGGGATACAGACCCAACAGTGAGTTGACATGACCCGACATGACACGAGCTTCACGCAATTTGACTGACCGTACAAGATGTTGTTGGATTCCGCGCCGACTCGCTGAGTGGCCCATGGTCCCAGCCATTCTTTGTCTCGCCAGCCTATACTCGCACGTTCAGTACCCAGTCTGGTTTCTCCTGGAGGATTAAGGGCACTAAGAAGACAACTCACCTTTACATGGGCGACCAGGTACGTCCCTGCCAACCATAAATTTGTCTATGCTTACTTATGATGCATAGTGGGATAGCGTGTCCCTCTGGGAGAGTCGCAATGTCTGGCTGCCTCTGGAAATCGACGAAAATGAAGGAAGTATCGAAGTTCTCTGGCACGATGTCTATGACCTCAACGTGTAAGTGAATCTGTTCCCACGGCAGGGCTACTGAGTGTTAATCTCTGTTGATAGGAAAACCGGCGAATGGAAAGCGATAACAGGAAAGACTTACTACTCGAAGAATGCGAAGACGAAGGGAGATGCCTATCTGCAAGAAGCTGTACGTTTATTCCATGACCATGGTCTCTTGCAATTGCAACATGAACTAACTGATCATAGAACTTCGGGAGTAACAACGTGATCGCGACTGGCATCTATGGGAATGACAGCACCATCACATTCGATGTTACGGGACAAGGCAAAGATCAATGGGTTTCCTTTTATCATCAAAGTAAGTCCCCACGTCGTCACACACGCTATAATGTTCTTAGGCATGCTAACAGTATTTACAAAGATACCGATGATATGGGCTATGGGGACCAACGTAAGTCAAGCCTTCTTCATCATACCTTGCGAGACAATTCTGACACATATTCCAGCTGCTGGATCACCTGACCGCATCGGAGGAGCGTGGCAACTGCGTCGCATCAGTAGCGTTGTGGTGAACGGCGACACAGACAATGTACACACTCTTTACCAGAGGGATACCCACAAGGGTATCATCATCTCCTCTCCGCTCTTGCTGGCTCTCAAAAAGGGCAAGAACACTATTACCATTGGTGGTCTAAGCAATGGGGTCGACTACAAGGGAGCGGATCTTGACAGAATCGTTGTGTATCCCCCGGAGTCGTAGATAAAACGTTACGTGTTGGAACCTTTAGGTGGCGAATCACAATGATATCTTTGGAGACAGCACCGAAAAAGCAAGTTGATAGTATTTAAAATAAGACTCCATAGTTCTACAACTCTTACAATGCATCTCTTTGTAAGCTATGTGGCTGAAGTTGAAGTGAACTTGCATCAAGGACACAACCTTCGAAGACACCTGGAATTCACAATTTGGCCACATTGCCGCTAGCAATACATTCTACATCCTACACACTATAGCAAGGCACTTCTCTTTGTGCTTCTCCCGTTAATCTGACTCATCAATGTCACATTCTGTAAAGCCCTTGCCCCCTTCTTCCCCTCCATGAGCACATTAACTGGCTTGCTATCGCCTTTTTTTCTCCATCTCCATGCCTTGATGGCCGGCCGGTCTGAGCCGACACCCTCAATGATATCGGCAACCCAGTTGCCAATATTGGGTAAATACTTGAACGCATGGCCACTACCTCCTGTAACGACCATAAGACCCGGCTGTTGTGGGACTTGGTCTATCACGAAGTGGTTGTCAAAGGTATCTGTATACCAGCAAACTCTCGTGAAGGCAACATCATGACCTTCCTCTAGAATTTCAGGAAGATATTCTGCCACAAATGAAGCGATTGTGTTCATAGCTTTTGTTGGGATTTGTGTAATTGTGTCGCCCTTCGTATATCGCGTGACCGGCACGCTGCGTTCCTTGCCATCGGGTTGGACTTGAGGATTGGTGTACTTTGTTCCCCTGTATCCGATTTTGAAATAGCCCTGGGGGTCGACTGGAAACCCATAGAGGCCGCCATCCTGACCGCTCCGCATGTTGTACATCCAAATGGGGAAGTTTTCCGCAGATAATCGGGTGAATAGATCCGAGGTCTTTGGAATCTGGAAGACGGCAACAGATCCTGCCGTAGCCTCAGCAAGCCCATCAAGCTCTGGGACTAGAACGGGGGTATAGGCACCACACGCCATGATTGTTTGCTTCGCGAGATGAACTTTGCCATCTTTGGTGCGGATGCCGACAACATCCTTGCCTGCGTGGACTAGCGAGTCAAAGGCTCCAACAGTAGGCCCAAAGACGAACTTGGCTCCATAGGCTCGCGCCTTGTGGAGGGCGAAGCGACATGCCTTGTCGGCGACTGCGAAACCGCCGCTGGTATCGAGAACGCCAACAGTTGGTTTACCGCGGGCTTGAGCATTGAATTGATCAATATTGAACCCCAATTTTTGCGCAGCTGTGGCCTGTTTCGGGTCCGTAGTGGCAAGTTGGGTATCTCCATGTCCAAGTTTTGTCATGGCCTCGATGGTGGCTTGCTCAAATGGAGGCAACACCTCTCCAGAATTGATGGAGATGGCGCCCGAGTTGTAAAACACCTTGTCCGTGGAGCTCATTCCCGGTGGCACATTGCCATTGGCCAGCTCCTCGTTCCAAGCATGCCAGTGCTTGATGGCTTCGAAAGATAGTTCTTGGTATTCCGTTTGAGTACCGTAAGCTGAGCGGATGATCTTGTTCAAATCTACAAATTGTGAGAATCCCGCTGTGATGTGATTGGGAAGCCGTGACACATACCAGCTGAAGCGGCGTCGCAGCCATTGTGGTAGGAATATAACCCGGTATCATAGTCTTGCCGGTCAAAGACTGTGACATTTCGATAGCCACGACGAGCGAGGTGGAGGGCAGTGCTGAGGCCAAAGATGCCAGCACCTACAATGACAATTGAGTCATCTTTCCGCGGACGTCCAGCCATCGTGTAATTGACAGTGTAACGGGTGTGGAATGCTAGCGTTATGCAGACTAGACGTTTGTCTACGCGATTGGGGATTTTGGAACGGTCAAGAAAGGTTGAGAGCAGATATCGATTGAATGGCCACTGTCATGGCATCAATAAACCTCGGCTAGTGTTGTTATTAGTGACTAACGTCTCACCGACCGGAAGGATGCGATAGCGACGAGCTGGAGCTAGAGCGCAACGGTGCTAGGAGCAGCTGGAACAACGACTCGGATTGTACCGATGGCCTTGATGCCGGGCCCACTCCCTTCATGGATTAGACTCGGAGGAATCCAGCGTGTGCTCAATTTCGCTGGCACCGCGAGTAAGGGTCAGGGTTCCAATTGTGGGGAGCGATAGCGACGTTCCGCTTCCCCAGATAATGCTTGCGCACACGCGCGCAACGTACGAACCATGCATCCGCATCACGCGACGATGCTACCGGCACCTATCTCACCGTGTCGGATCCAATGACAGGCAAGCAGTGTTCAGGCTATGGCTGGACGTGAATATATTCATCCCTGGCGCCCTCATTCACTCGAGACAGAACCAAGGGCGGTCATCAATTGCTCCTCCACAACATCGCATCAGTCTAATTTCTTCCTGTCGAGACACTTCCTCTATCTGAATAACCTCATCTGCTTGAAGTGAACCGTCATCATGGGTGTAGGCCAGCTCTTCAGCGAGTCGACTCTCTCCAAGTATGTCAAGAGCATACGGGAGTCGCCTCGCGAAGTCATCTTCAACCGCAAACTGCTGCTCACCACGGCAGTGTATGCCATGTCTGGCATGTGCATTAGTAAGTCCTCTGCCTGTTAGTTGATGTATAATCATTTGCTTACGTCTACTTGCAGCATGGGATCAAGGCTCAAGCTCCGTCGTCCCCTCTCTGCCCGGTTTCTCGTCGGCCTTTGGCATTACGTCGGCCACGAACCCCAAGCAGGTGACCAACTTTATCTCGTTCGTCTACCTCACTGCCGGTGTGGGTTCCGGCATCTCCTTCTTCATCAACGATCGCGTCGGTCGATTGTGGTCTCTCCGTCTATACTTTGCCATTTGGATTGTCGGCCAGCTCATCGCAACCTTCTCTAATGGACACCTCGGCGCCCTTTACACTGCCCGATTTGTTTCTGGGCTCGGCATCGGGCCCCTTACCGTCACTGGACCCATGTCTATCGTGGAAATTGCGCCTACCGAAATCCGCGGCCTTCTGACTGTCTGGTTCAGCGTCATCATGCTGCTCAGTCTGACAGTCAGCACTCTCACCGTCTACGCTTGCTTCCTCCACGTCGCACCTTCGCACTTGCAGTATCAGATCGTCTTCTTCACGCCAACTATCATGTGCGCTATCATAATTGCCGCCAGTTTCTTCGTCTACGAGTCTCCCAGATGGCTGATGCTCGTCGGCCGCGAGGAAGAAGCGACTGAAACACTCGAGGCTCTCCGCGGCCTGCCCCGGGACCACCCCCGTGTCGCTAGCGAGCTTTCGGATATTCGCTTGCAAATTGAAGGGGAGCATTCCAAGTATGGAGCAAATGGAGGCCTCAAGTCTGTGATGAGGGAAACCTTCATGGTACCAGCAAACCTCCGCCGTGTTCAGCAGTCCCTTGTTTCCTATGCTTTGGCTCAGCTGTCGGGCGCCAACTCCGTTACGAGCTATCTCGTCCCCATTCTGTCTCTTATGGGCCTCGGAGGAGAAACTGACCGCTCGCTCTTCCTTTCCAGCATGTATTCCATGTCAAAGTTCTTCTACACGTTGATTGCGTCATTCTTTTTCATCGATGCTCTGGGTCGTCGCAAGTCGCTATTCACTGGAATAACGATCCAGATGATTTCGGACATTTATATCGGAGTGTATCTCAAGTACAAGCAAGCCGGTCCAGTGTCGGACGCTGCATCGCAAGCTGCGGTAGCGGCCATTTTCATCCATGGATTTGGCTATGCGGTCGGTAAGTTGCACAGCAAGATGGAGTGCATGAACACATTGAACTTCGAAACTGATAAACTGAAATTTAGGTCTGTTGGTCTTGCCGTATGTCTTCGGTGCCGAGTTGTGGCCTAATAGCATTCGATCCTTTGGCTCTGCCTTGAGTCAGTCATTCCACTGGTTGTTCTACTTCGGCCTGAACAGAGCGACACCTAGCATCCTGGAAAGCATGGATAACTGGGGTGCATTCATCTTCTTCGCTGCCTGGTGTTTTATTTCTCTCATCTATGTCTTCTTGGCAGTGCCTGAGACCGCAGGGTTGCCTGTTGAGCACCTTGATGCACTCTTCGAGGGCCCATGGTGGCAGATTCGCAGCACGGCCAAGAAGCATCGTCAAACCATCACAGCTCGAGAAGTTGACACAGAAGAGTGAGTTTCAACCCTTTGATTCAATTAAACAATAAGAATGGGATGCTAATGCATATTTAGAGGCAGCATTGATCGAGATGAAGTCGCCAAAGCGAAGGGGATTGATAGCATCTAAATGGAGCCTCAAGCGGCCATTGTTGTTTCCTTCTAACCCTTTCATTCCCTGATGGATATGGGATTGAATCTATTTTAACTACGACCTATTGTTTATTTACTTTGATCTTTGGATACTTTTACCTTTACAATGAAATAAGTCGCCAAATAATATTCACTGTGGTACCTCGATGCTTGAATGAGTTGATAACCACTACCCGGCTCACAATTAAATACCTAAGTTCTGCTCCTCATGACATATTAAGTCCTTAAAACTTTCTCAAGTGCGTGGATTTTAAAGGTTGCGATGCGGATTGTTAGAATCGCAATGAAAGATTACCCCAGTGTAGCGGTGCCCAATCTATCCATTATAACGGGACCCAGTTCGATGCAGCCGCCTTAATCTGATTGATAATATCGCCGAGGTTTCCAATTTAGCTATGATGCACAAATTATCATACTGTAAAATTGATAAAACCGTTAAGAAGGTCCATATATAATGACCCGAAACCAAGAGTAACGTCATCACCAAACACCACTCGCCCATGAACGTCGAACATTTCGCAACGGATGGAAGTCTTAGATTCCAGAATTGGTATCCTTTTATTCGCGCTAGACCTCACGTCTGTAATGTTTCTATATATATGCTGTATGCCATCCCAAGTTACTTCTTGATCTTATCCTGGTTCACGGGGCTATTCGCCTTGCCAGTCTCGAAAAACGCCCGGACGTTCTCAAAACACTCGCGTTCCGCCTTCTGGAACGCCACGTCGGTCAGACCGCCCAAATGCGGCTGCACAATGACATTTTCTTGCTCAAAGAACCAAGGGTCCACGTTGGGCTCGTCGCAGAGTACGTCGAGTCCTGCTCGCGCAACCTTTCCACTCTGGAGTGCCACCTTGAATGCAGCTTCGTCGATCACAGCCCCTCTTGCGGTGTTGATAAGGAAAGCCCCGTCCTTCATTGCCGCAAATTCGGCGGTGCTAATAAGATTGGTGGTGTTTGCGTTTAGGGGGCAATTAAGAGATACCACGTCAGACGCGGAGAGCAGCTCTTCTAGCGTGGAGCAATATGTGGCGTTGTAGGTCTTTTCTTCCTCCGCGGGAAGCTGGTGTCGGTTATAATATTTCACCTTCATGTTGAAGGCCGCAGCTTTCTTTGCGAGGTACTGTGACGGCCATGTGAGCAATATTCCATGTCAAGGCGTAGATAGAGGGTTAGCTGACCTTTCCGATAGCACCCAGACCGACAATACCGAGTGTCAAGTTGGTTGGGTCCCTTGCAGGGCTGAGAATTCCGGGTGGTCCTCTCCATTTTCTAGCTCGGGCAGTTCGCTCCGCGGTGAACGCGTTCCTCAACACGGCCAAAGTCAGGAACATGGCCATATCAGCCGTGGCCTCAGCGACTGCATCGACAGAGTTACAGAAAATAATGCCACTCTTGCTCATCCAATCGACATCAAACTCATTAAATCCAGCTGAAGCCGAGGTGATGATGCGGCAGTTGGGCGCAAGAGCCTTGAGCAGATCCTCGTCAAATGGCTCGTACGGGGGCGTACCCATGCGGATGATGAAGGCATCAACGGGACCTCCGCGCTTGATGAGCTCGGGCAGTTTTTGCTGTGTCTCGGCGCGGTCTACGGCATCTAGCACCTCAAAGTCGAAATGCTGGCCAAAGGCCTCGAGGTATTCGGCGCCGGCATATTTGGGAGCTCCAAGACACACCACACGGGGCTTCTTGGCACCGTCTTCGAGACGGCTGGGAGACATGGCTGCAGCTTGGGAGTCGAGATGCGTCTAAGACTCAAAGAAGGAGAATGAATGACTGAGCTCGGACTGAGACTAGATACGATCGATCCGACGATTGCTGGGTAAGTTTTTATTCCGCTGGCCTCGTACTGATTGCAAATAGCGATGCTCTTTAGCTTGCAGGCCCAGTCGCCAATGTCCACACGAGGCTAGCCCGACCATTCCCCTGTCAGTAGTGATCATCTAGAGCTGCAACGTCCCGGTCGGATGCACGGCTGCGCCCGCCGTCGAGGGGACGGATTCCTCCGACTGCTGCAGAATGACACAAGTGCTTCGTGATATGAGACCTTGGAGTCGGCTTCTCCCGTGATTGGTTGCGATGCCCCCACTGCTGTTTTGGTGTGTCGTAAGCCCCGAGCTCGGATTTGGGCCGTGCCACTTAAGAGAAGATGCGGCTTGATTGCGTTGAGTCCCTATGAGCTGCAAGAGGACCAAGCAGCTTGAGTATTATCCCTCTCAGACGTTGACTAATCGCAATTTCACTGTGTTCTCCGATTACCAGACCTAAAACACGCCATGGCTAACCGCACCACGCCCCCGCCTCCGCTGGGATTCCTCGCTGTGGAAGTGGACATCTTCAGGCCACCCGGCGATCCATACAACGAAAAGACATGGCCGTTTCCCCTTATCCGGGAAAAGGTCACTGGTACGACTGAGTCCCAGATAGTCACCGATACTGCATATGATGATGCCTTTATCGACCGATTTGTGGCCGCTGGATTAAAATTGGCACAGAGAGGGGCAATTGGTATCATTACTAGCTGTGGATTCCTCGCAATGGCTCAGAAAAAGTACTCCCTCATCCCAGGTTGCCTTGGTCCAACCCACCTTCTAATACGCATTTAGACTCGCAGCGCGGTTGCCAATCCCCATAGCCACATCTGCCCTCATTCAGATCCCTAGTCTGCGAGCGATCCTCCCCGCAGACAAGGCTATCGGGGTGTTAACCTATGATAGTCGCAGGTTACGCAATGCCCACCTGCTCGAACTTGGCATTGACCCAGAGGGAGTGAGAGTATGGGGTCTCCCTGATGATGGCCATCTTAGGGGTATATGCGCCCGTGGCGAAAAATATGACGTCAAGGTCCTCGAAAAAGAGCTTGTGGATCAGGCGAAAGCCTTTGTTTCCAAGCATCCCGAAGTAGGCGTAGTAGTCTTGGAGTGCACAAATATGCCGCCGTACGGGGATGCTATTCAAGCAGCAATTAATCTGCCTGTGTATGATATATACACTATGGGAACATGGTTTTACTCTGGACTTTTAAGGGCTAGTCCCAAATCTTGGAAGGAAGAATAGAAGTCAGATGAATGACATGCCCTGATAGTTAAACATAGTATTAAGAACATCTTTATTACGACCTTGAAGTTCTGTAATCGGGATATTATCACATGACGGGTTATTCAAGACCAATTTCAGGTGATAGTGTAATTATGCTATTCGAAAGAGCGAGACTACTAGTTCATTTCTACTCCATACAGCTATTTACAGAAGAAAGTCGCCTCCAGATACCTTCAGAATGTGTTGGTATTCTGGCTCAAACTGCATGTACATGACTTCTGGAGTACCAGTTCCTTGCTTGGTATATTTCGCCTCCTGGTCGCTCACCAACGTCTTCTTCAGGCTAGACCCATTTGGAGCGATAGCAGCCTCAACCACCAACTGCGTATGACACGCACGCTCCAAGGCAATAAAGAAGGCAGCAGCCTCTCCAATAGTGCCTCCAGCAGTCAGTATGCCGTGGTTCTGGAGGATGACATTCTTCTTGAATGGGCCGAGAGCATCAGCAAGGCGGGCTCCTTCCTCTTTGGCGAAGACGACGCCTCCAAAGTTTGCATACACCGCGAGGTCATCATAGAACATGCAACTATCCTGGTTTAGCATGTCGATGGGCTTTCCAAATGTCGACCAAGCCCGACCGTACGGGCTGTGTAGATGGCAAGCCGCGTTAATGTCGGGTCTCCGCTTGTGGATGGCGGCGTGGATGATGAAGCCGGCTGTGTTGACGGGCTTGTCGGCACCACCAATACGATTTCCATCTTCATCGATGTGCACCATGTCCGATACTGTCAACAACCCAAAGTGCACACCGTACGGGTTGATCCAGAATGTGTCTGGATTGACAGGGTCTGTGATGCTAGTCAATATCTGTGCTTTGTCGGTGCGGTAACCCTGGCTGGGCTTTATTGACTTACCTCTTAAACTGATATGACCGCTACCACCATCGGCATATCCGAGCCTTGCAAACACACGGAAGGCTCCGGCCATCTGCTGGAGCTGCCATTGCCTCCTGGCTTCTTTCGTTGGGTACACCGGGATCTTGTGTACTTTCACAACGCCTCCATCGGCAGTGATGGCGGTGTTCAAGGCCGTGGCGCCCAGCTCGGTTGGTGGTGCAACAGTAGAAGGCATTTTGCTTGCTCGTGAGGATCTTATTTCTTGTCGTTCCTTAACAACGGTCGGTATTAATGTTCAGTTGGCGATGCGTGTTCGGCAACTCCAAAACTCCAGCCGGACCCCCGCCTTAGTCGGGTATATAGGGTAGCCCTTTGTGGCGACTCGGCAACCCCCGTTATTGGTTCAATCTTGGTCCGTTCTGGGTGCACGCCATCCGTGCCCGTATTTGCAAATCGTTCGGCTACCCCCGCGACTGGAGAGTAATGTGATGTGTGACGATGAGTTGTGAGAGGTTGTGAGAATTTGTGAGATGCTGTAATGTAATTTGTTTACAATAAAAATCCTATTGAAGTTGATAATTACTCGCGGATTATATATACAAGTCGTATTGTTTTCAGAGTCAAATTCTACCCACTACCTTCGTCAAACCTGTCTAGTGTCAACACTCACTTACAATCGGTCTCTTATCGTGTCAAAATGTCTTTTGCCAGCCTCACTTCAAGTTCAGTGGCATCAGCCAGCCAACTGTCTGCAGGGCCATACGCGGATCCCAATGACATTCGCAATGCCTTCACAGTCGCCATGTCAGCTATGTATCGGAACGAGGTTCCTCTATATGGAGATCTGGTCCGTATCGTCCGTTCAATCAACGAACACGTCATAGAACAGCGGTCAAAATCACAAAGCGCAACTGAAAGCGCCAACTATGCTGCATCAGAGCGTCTTGATCTTGAGCGACATGGGGCGATCCGGTTAGGAACGCCTTATGAGCTCAGGACTGTCCGCCGCCTATTTGCCGTCATTGGATTGAAGCCCGTGGGTTATTACGACTTATCTGTGGCCGGGCTTCCCATGCATGCTACCTGTTTTCGACCAGTCGATGGAGTTGCATTGGCGAAGAACCCGTTCCGGGTCTTCACCACACTGCTCAGACCAGAACTGCTTCGAGATGAGGAAGCACGCAACTTGGCGGCCAGTCTCCTTGATCGGCGGGAAATCTTCAGCCCTGAGCTTCTTGAACTCCTCGATGCCGCTGAACAGAACGACAACCGCCTCAATCCTCAACAGGCTGAAAAATTCGTCACTGAAGCCATGAAGACATTCAGCTGGAGACCAGTGGCATCAGCTTCCGAATCCGAGTACAGAAAATTGGTTTCTGAACATCCCATCCTAGCAGATATCGCATCATTCAAGAGTTCGCACATCAACCATCTCACTCCAAGGACGCTCGACATTACGGCCAGTCAGAAACAGATGAGTGTAGAAGGATTGAAAGTGAAAGACCGGATTGAGGGTCCTCCGGCAAGAAAGTGCCCGATTCTCCTGCGTCAAACTAGCTTCTTAGCATTGGAGGAACGAATTAAGTTCCGGAATTCAGAAGGGTCTCTCGTCGAGGGCACGCATAGGGCCCGATTCGGCGAAATCGAGGAACGTGGAGCTGCCGTGACGACCAAAGGGAGAAAGCTGTACGACCAGCTGTTGGTGGCTGCCATGGACAAATACCGGACCGTTTCTGCGACAAGCAAAGCTACGACAATGGATCAAATCTTGGCTGATGTCTTTCAAGCATACCCAGATGATTGGTCTGAGCTACGAAAACAAGATCTGGTCTATTGCACTTACCATCTGACACAGAAGCCTAGACCGGACACTTTGCCTCTAAACGCGTCCCTAGAATCTCTGGTGTCACATGGCTTTCTGACGGCAAAACCCATCACATACGAAGATTTCCTGCCTTTCTCTGCAGCGGGAATCTTCCAATCGAATCTCAAGCCGGGTTCAGAAGGAGAGAGCATTCAGAAGCAGGCCAATATGCCGGATCAGGAAGGACTTGAGCGCGCTCTTGGATGCCCTCTGTTGAGTGCTGATGATTTGTATCTGAGGGCGCAAACCCAGAGTATAGAACAATGTGCGATGGGGTCTGGTTGGGACGTCCGTTCATGAAGCCTCTTTTTACTGCTTGATTAGTTTATTATAATACATGTTTGTTTGACTAAGCTCTGGATTATTGGAGATTCATAGAAGGTGGCTGTTCCACATCGTATCCCTGCTCGCTGGGTTGCGTATTTCTCATGCCTTGCAGTAGTTCTTGAACCAGCCATTCGGAATCCATAGGGAATCCACTGTCACCCAGACCCACGATCCAGTCCTCCAGAGGGGCCTGCTCGGGGTTTACCATACCTTGATTAAATGTCGGAATGCTGGTATGGCTTCCTTCTGGGGCCTTGCCTTCGTCTCCGCAGACCAAGCTGATGGTTCTCTCAGAGAGTAACTCAAAGATGTCGCGATAAGCCCCGGCATTGCTCCATCGCTCAGCAATAATGACGAGCGCGGTATTGCAAGCCATGCAAGTGTTGATGATCTCCATTTTCCTTGCCGATTGTCGCAGCCTTGGAGATTTCCATATGCAATATAGATATGTCAGCCCACCGAGGAAAAGAATATGGAGGGAGCCCCAGGTGAACTGTATTGATTGACTTTGGAAGAGCCTGCGATAAAGCAGGCACAGGTCCCGGGCTCTGTGGAAACAAATCTCCAGGGCCTCCTCGACGCCGTGTTCTTCGCCAGGTGGTGGCACATGGGTGATCCAGTAACGGTACAGAATCAAGATGGAGTGATCATACGCGAGCCTAAACCACTCTCGAGAAGCAAAGACGGAGAGGGGATCCAAGTCAGAGACGTCGGGTGGCACAGGGATGTTGGCATGCCACTCTTCCAGCTCCTGCGCAAGCTTGTCGATCAGGGGCTTTTGGGCAACGTCCTGGCCCACCGAAGAGTTGGTGATGGTCGGATAGATGCTATTACCTATCTTGGACCATAGGCGACGAAGCTTGATGATATGAATTGCTCCCGTCATTTTGGTCGGAGGTTCGCTATTTGAGGTTCGCGGGTCTTGAAGGAACCCAAGAGTGTTGATGTTCGCGTCATCGATGTCGAGTGGCATCTTGGATTACTGTTAGCCATATTCGCAAATCCCATACACAAACATACCTCGGCATCGATAGAATCATCCGGTATGCCAACGGGGCGACCCAGAATAAAAGAAGCAACACGGTCAATGTCGTAGGCTACCCAGAAGCATCGTTTTGACATTTCCGCGACCAGGGGATTTGACTGTTTGCGGTACCTGTTGACGCTTCTATGGTAGCCCAGTTCAACGCAGTATCGAATTGCGACACCGGAGATTCTCCTGATATAGATGTTAGACAGGAAAAATTGTAGGTCTCGCGTCCACATACCAGAGACTTCCCCCAGCAGGAGACCGTATAGAGTAGACGGCGCATGACAGGAGGCTTTGTATTGACTCAATACTGTCGAGCTCGAGGACGGCTGGTTGATGCTCGAGGGCCATGCAGTAATACGACTCTGCTGTGTCGTAGTGGGCAGGCCCAAGTGCAAGAGATGCAGTCGCGTATACCTACAACTTTGTCAGTAACACGGATAAAGTTGGTGTCGATTGGGAATGTTTACCATCCACACGAAAAACAGAGCAATGTCTCCAGCGACATAGAGGTTGCCAGATGCATCCGCCTTCATGCAAGAGTCTTCCCAGAACTCAAATGTCGGCCGATGCAGGAATGGGTATTGAGGATGGAGATTGTTGAAGTAGGCCTGGGACAGCGTTGAACCGAGGGCAGGCGACGGAAAACTGATGGGGAAAAGTCGCGCAGAACTAAAGGCAGCATTCTCTGCCATGAGCACACTGTTCTGGGAACCACCAACCTTCCGCGGTAGCTTCATAGCGGCGCTGACGATGCGCGAGAAGGAGACGGCGGATGAAGGGCCAAAGTAATGAGGCTCTTTGCCGGCGGCACTCAGACATAGCAACGCGACATCGGCAGACAACTGGTCGGCGGGATCCTCAACATCAATTGATGCGCCACCTTGGCCATCATCTTGAGATGCGTTATGCTGATGTGCTTCTGCCGTCTGTGGATCTTTGTCTGACTCGACAAGATGATCCAAAGCAACATCTGGCCGCGTTTTTTGGAGCAGACCTTCTAAATATGCGACCCGGGCCTCTAGGGATTGCATGTAATCCCGGGGTCGGTATAAACCAGTGGCTGGATCCTCTACGAGACATTCTGCAGCGCAATGAGCATTGTGTACCCCTCAATTGGTGAACAAAAACATACCGCGGCCGTTTCTTGAACAGTTCTGACATCGTGGACTCTGGCCATCACACTGTATCAATATTAGCCTGGTCATCTCATCAGCGGCGACCTTTGCTTCCCGCGGCTTACTTTGAGCTTCTTCTGCTTGCACCCAATGCACGCAAGCATAGTCCGCTCACCCAGACGCGGTCTTTTGACCGAGTGCAGACTGTTCCTTCGACGAGGCAACATCCTTGCAGAATAAAAGCGCAGATAACGGGGAGACTCTTTTTTCGAGCGCTGCAGTACCAAAGACGAGTCCCAAGCAGCCATTGATGGAGATGAGGGAAGATTGACGGCAGCGGGGCAGCTTAGCACTTCTTTTCAATGCTCTGGCTGCTGGGGCGGGGGTTTGATTGCCGGTATCCCGCGAGTAAGTCGTCTAATGGCACCCCTACCAAACTAGCACCGTCCCCGTGGGGCCTGTTTCTCCACCTCTCGATAGCGATTCGGGTCGTCACTAGACCAGATAATTACGAGAGACTTGCTAGGCTATGCCGGACGATTATTTCAATAAGATTATTCATGTTATCGTATACCTTTAACTCAAAACTACTCTCTTGGCGTCGATGGCGTACAATCAGGCACCCAGCTCAACCGTTCGATGCTACTACAACATCGTCTGCGGCATCGTCATTCAGATAGGAGACCATTACGCCGTCTTCGAACCATTCGCCTCTTCATCGAAGCTGAACCTCTCCTTCAGTCCTTCAATCGCCCGCTCTCCCAACGCCAACACACTTCCCATTCCCAACATCTCCAGCATCGAGATATCGAAGCCAAAGGTGGTCCTCCACCATGCCCTCAACTCAATCGCCACCAAACTGTCCAGGCCAATGTCCTGCAGTGAACGGCTCACATCGACTTCTGATTCATCATCCACTGGCCGGAGCAGCAGTGTGAGGATATGCATGGCGATTTGGCGGGCAACGAAGAGGCCGGAATCCTTGACGAACAGAATGGCGGGATCACCCATCGCCGAAGCAATGAAGATAGCCAGCGCATTTGATGAGTCGGCCTTGGAGTTCGAAGAACCGGCCGAAGCGTCTTGAGAATTGTGATAGATGGCCAATCGGCGGTCTCGCTTCCAGACGGTCTGGTTGGAAGGGTCTGAAAGCGGCGTCAGGCTGCGCATACCGATTGCAATCTGCGACGGCTCGGAAAACACCGTCGGCTTGTCGCTCGGGGCATCTTCCCTGGGCTTGGAAATTGTGGCCGTGATGGCGTCAAGAAGTTGGTTGACCATGATTCCATAGTAGCCTTGAACCGCCATGCGCTCTCGAAGCACATCCTTGTCGGCGACGTAGCCGTGATCGATCATCATACCGATATCAACCACCGACGCATTCAAACCCAAGTTGCGGCGATACTGAACAAATGCGTCCAGGAAAGTGTTTGCAGAAGCGTAGTTTGCCTGACCCTTTTGTCCAATCAGCCCCGAGATGGAACTGAAGAGAACGAAGAAGTCAAGATCGGCATCTAGGGCCTTGCAGGCGTTGTGCAGGTTCCACGTTCCTTGCACCTTCGGGTCGACGACAGCGCTCCAGTCTTCGGCACTCATCGCTGAGAAACCTTGGTCTCGGAGCACCATCGACATGTTCAGAATACCCTTGACAGGGCTTGGTGCCGCGGCGACTGCTTTCTCGACATCGGCCAGCGAAGTGACGCTTCCTTGGATGGTCGTAGCTGTGCATCCTTGACTGCGGAGTTCCTCCAGGTAGCTTTCGTCAACTGTGTTTGCTCCGGCATTTCGAGACAGGTACACAAGGTTTCTAGCGCCGTGCTCAACCATCCAGCTGGAGACAATGCGGCCAAGACCTCCCAGCCCACCAACCAAGATGTAAGAGGCGTCACTCTTGAAGATTGGCTTCGTGCGAGGCTGCGCAATAGAAAGTGTCTCGTCCTCTTCCATGGAGACGACAATTTTTCCCATATGCTGTCCCTTTTGCATATATCGGAAAGCATCTTCGACCTTGTCGGCCGTGAACGACTTCAGTGGGGTCAGAGGCTTGATAAGTCTATCCTCATAGAACTGGACAACCTTCTTAAGTAACCTGCGCACTTTGTTAGCGAGGCGAATTAGAACAAGCATATTATCACTCACCTTTGACCCTCTTGAGGCCTAACCTCAGTGATTTGCGTCAAATCGACTCCATGGTAACTCCTGTTCAACAAAAAAGGGTTCAGGTCAAGCTTTCCGTTGCCCATGAGATCACGCTTTCCAATCTCGATCATCCTTCCAAATGAGGCAACACATTCCCAAGACGTATGGAGCAATTCTCCCGACAGAGAATTCAGCACGACATCTACGCCGTTGCCGTTGGTTGCCTCCATGATACCTGTCAAAAACGAGGCATCGCGCGAGTTGAAGATGTGGTCTCGAGATATACCGCAGCTGTTCTCAAGATACTGGATCTTGTTCTCGTTTCCGACGGTGCAGTAGATTTCAGCACCCACCATGTTGCAAATCTGAATAGCTGCGAGGCCGACTCCACCACATGCAGAGTGAATCAGGACAGATTGGCCCTTTTCTAGTCTCGCAACCTCCAAAAGTGCGTAAATCACCGTGGCGAAAACACAAGGCATCGTGGCAGCATCCTCGAAACTGAGGCTGTCCGGGATCTTGACACAGAGCTGAGCAGGCACGACGAGTCCTGTCGAGAAACAACCGCCAGTGATGAGAAAGACTCGGTCACCTTCCTTCAAATCCTTGACATCGGGTCCCACCCTCTTCACAACACCGCCAGCTTCAATGCCTAGAGTTTCAAGTCCGAGTTTCGATGCGGGCATGTCCACGATACCCATGGCACAGAGAACGTCCCTGAAATTCAGGCCCACAGCCTTGGCCTCGACCTCAACCTCGTCATCAACGAGTGGCTTCGCGGCTCTGGCAACCCAAGACAAGCTGCTAAGGTTTCCGAGGGTGCCGACTCTCAAATCATGTAAATAACTCGAGCCATCCTGTTCTGATTGGATGAGCTCCTCGTTGAGGACAACAGGATAAACTCTTGGGACAACGACTTGTCCATCTGTTATGGCCCATTCAAAGTCCGGCTGCAAGGTACCTCCAGAAGTCCGCTTCTGGAACTTTTGGAACACTTTGATGGCACATTCCAAAGTTGCAGAGCCCATGTCTTCCAGCTCGCAGGTTGCGATATCGACCTTGAGCTCATTGCGGATGGAGCGCGATGCACCGATGATTTGCGCCCAGCGAGGGTCAGCACACTTGACTTGGGAAGCACGGGTAAGCCACATGATTCCGCGTTGTAGTTCTGACAAGTGGTTCATGAGGTCCTGGAATGTGCGATACTTGTCCGCATCGATGTTCTCAAAGAATGGAGAATGCAAGTCGATAACAGATACAATGTCGTTGGTTGTCGAGGGCAAAGGTTTGGCCAAGTCGTGTAGAGATGCGACAATACCTTGTCCCTGCAGCAATGAGGCGACCGTTTCTGCCAAGTCCCGTGATGCCTCATCGTAGAGAACGGTGGCAGTGGCTGATGTTGGCACATCCCTCGCAGGCCTAGCCGTCAGTGAAGCTCCAAATCGGCTGCCAGGAGAACCATCCAAGTTGCAGTCTTCTAGGCCATCAAAGCCGGCCTCTCGGAGATCTTCATCCCACCTCTCTGGTGATACGTATGGCTCATCGGGCCGTCCGTCATCTTCGCCCAGCCACCATCCAGGGAGAACTCCCATGATGAAATTCATGGCCTTCGAATCCGTACAGAGCTCTTCCATGTACAGCCTTCCCTCAGGATGTAGCAACTTTCGAACTCTGCTCAAAGTGTCGACCAGCCTGGGAGTGGCATGCAGAACGTTGGCGGCGATGATGAGGTCGTAGCTCTCAGCCTCGAATCCTTGCTGCAGAGGGTCCTTTGAAATATCAAGCGTCTGGAACTGCATGCTCTGGTGATCCTTGAATCTTTCCTTTGCCGCATCAAAGAAACCTGCTGAGATGTCCGTGTAGGTATAACTGCTGTATGCGGGCTGGTTGGTAGGCGAAACAAGACCTTGAAGGACTTTGAAGGTCGTTCCGCCGGTGCCAGCACCGACCTCAAGCACCCGCATGTTTGGCTTGGAATGACTCAAAGTCTGAAATATGGCCTTGCGATCAGAAAAGTCAATGTTGTATATGGAGGTGAGAGTATCATCCGCCATAAGCAAC
Organism: Cylindrodendrum hubeiense; assembly: GCA_014621425.1. Classification (NCBI taxonomy): domain Eukaryota; kingdom Fungi; phylum Ascomycota; class Sordariomycetes; order Hypocreales; family Nectriaceae; genus Cylindrodendrum; species Cylindrodendrum hubeiense. The sequence goes on from JAANBB010000010.1 coordinate 171,429, forward strand.
TCAATAGGAGATACATCTCCGTTGAAGATGCCAACGATGTTTTCATGAATCTTTAACACTCCAACAGCCAGCGGACTAACGACGGTAGGCTTGAGCTCTTCCACAAGCGACGAGATGGTGCGTGTTGTCTGTGGCAAATCCTGCTTCTTCATCCAGTTCAAGAACTGCACTAGATGAGGCTTGGATGGCTCGACGTCTTGTAGCTGCACGAGTGAGTCCTGAATACACAGAAGATTTAACTCGTGCGAGAGCTGAAGGTGCTTCTCATGGTCACCGATTTGCTTTGCCAGAGTATCCATCTTGACAAAGTCGGCATCTGCTTGCCAGTAGACCCGGGCTCCAGCATGGGGATCTGCTTTGTCCGCGGTGTTGTCTCCTTCCAGTGAACTGAACTTGACGTTCTTCATGGAAATTACCATCTCTCCGTTCTTGTTGAGTCCTTCGCCATCACCACGGCTGCCGCTCCGAGAGTTAGAATTGGTCTCTACCGTCATTCGAATATCGTCTTGAGTCTCTCGTGCTTCCAAGTGACCGACAAAGGTGGGAACCATCATTTTTTTAACAGCGTGTCCAACACCCTTGACTTTGGCGATGAGAAACAGCTGCAAGAAGAAATCGATCTTGGTTGGATGCACAGCATAGTTCGTCTCGTCATCATTTATCGAATCCGCGGCAGTGCCCGCAGCAATGTGCTTCGTTGTTGAGCAGCACACATCCTTCAACCCTTGGAAGTAAGGGCCGTAGTTGCCTCCGACATTGCGGAAAGACTGATAAATCTTGGCTGAGTCAACCTTTCTTGACAATGACGTATTATCCATGGGTTGCCTGCTCTGAAATCCGGGAGCATCGGAGCTCCTGGCACAGACCTGACCGGCACAATGCTTTGACCAAGAAGTGCCGTTGTGTGAGCTCACCACAAACTCCCACCAGTGACTATCGAGTGAATCTGTAAGACGCGCTCTCTTCAGGCTGGTAACAATCTCGGTGCCCTTGCTCTTGGGTAGGACCATTGCTGTGTCAACCACCAGGTTTCTGATCGCGAACCCCTGGTACTGCCCATCAGAGGGACTGGTGAGATACATCTGGCGCGCCGCTTCTCCGACCATAGCAACATATCCTGCGCAGGGAAAGATGACGTCGCCTTTGATATTGTGGTCTCGAATCCAAGGCACATGATCTAACATCAAGATGCCGCGCCATAGAGGCTCAGTGTCTGTGCTTGAAGCCACCCGAGAACCCAGCAGCTCATGTCTGCTGAACTTCTTAAACCGCCACTCGTTGGTGAGGCGCGTCTCAACCATGCCATGGTTTTGGTCGTGGTTCCAGTGGTAGGTGGGAAGGTCAGGGAGGACCTTTGCCTTGTCATGTCGGTTTGTAAGCGTGTTGAAGTCAATGGGCACATGGTGTTGCCAAAGCGTGCCGACGGCAGCCAGGAATGACTGCGCTGCGTTGACTCCACGGCTCAAGCAAGATGCGTAGGGGTAGCTCAGCGACTCTTGCTTGAGAATCTGGCGCAGGGGTCCAGCGAGAGCGGCATGGGGGCCAACCTCGAGGAAGATCAACCCGGTTTGTGGCTTCTGCGATTGATGATGTGAGACGAAATTGGCAACGGCGGTGTTGAATAGCACGGGGCACTCGAGGTTAGAGCGCCAGTAGCTAGCGTCTGTCAAATCGCTTGGGCTCATCTGCTTGCCAGTCACGCTGGAGAAGAATATCGGAGCCGACTCTGGTGTTTCCGAGTTGCCACGAACATAGGTAGAAGCAAGAGACTGGTATCTCTCTCCTACTTGCTTCATATGATGAGAGTGGTACGCTTTGTCGACCTTGAGTAGACGTGCAAGCAAATCTGGCTTCGCCTCCTTAATAGCTTCAACCACCCTCTCAACGGCATCTTTGTCGCCGGAGATTGTGACACTTGATGGGGAGTTTTCGCAAGCAATGGTAACACCAGGGATTAAAAACTGGGATGTATCATCCCGGCCCATGCCGATTGCGGCCATCGCGCCGACATCCGTGACTTCGCCTGAGACAACACCGCGGTAGTAGGCTGCAATGATGGCCTCGTTGGACGTCAGATTCTTGGAAGCATAGGCTGCAGCCATTTCACCAGATGAATGGCCAACCACACCGTAAATGTCAATCCCAATATCCTTGAGCGCGTCAACAAGTCCCACCTGAACAGCTGTGCAAAGAGGCTGCGAGATGGAGGCCTTGTGAAGATTGCTGGACTCAGAAGACTTCAACAACTCATCTATAATGGTCCAAGTTGGAGGTTCGGGCAGAGTCTGCAGGACCTTGTCCATTTGTCGAATAGACGCTCCAAATACCGGGTTAGATGCAAGAAGCTCGGCGCCCATCCTTGCCCACTGGGCTCCTTGGCCAGTAAAGACCATGACGACCCGTGGGGGTGACACTGGAACCTTTTCGAAGGCGGAAGTGTTTGATGCAATTCCATCGCCAACAACAGAAAAGGCACGATGGGGATGGTGCTGTCGCCTAACCGCCAATGTGTATGACAGATCGGAGCGAGAGGAAGGGTTCTCATTGAGGTAGTTCTGGTGGCCGATAACCTGCTGCTCCAGCGAGTCAACTGTGTTGGCAGAAAACACCAAGAGTTGCACCGGGTCCAGTGGCTGTTGGCCTTCCGCCTCGCGAGACGCGGTTTGTTCCCCAAGGAAGGCCTTGGCTGAGTCAAGGATAACATGCGCGTTGGAGCCACCGATACCAAACGAGTTGACTGAAACTCGCTCAGCTCGGTCCTGCGGCCACTCCGTTGCGTCAACTGGGACCCTGAGCTTGGCTTTTTCAAAGGGAATCTTAGGGTTCGGGTTGTCGAACTTGATGTTCGGGGGGATCGTCTGGTGTTCCAAAGCCAAGATGGACTTGATGAGCGACGTGAGGCCAGCAGCACCTTCAGAATGGCCGACATTTGGCTTAACGGACCCGATATAGACACCCTCGCCTCCGAAGACGTTGGCGACAGCCCGGGCCTCGAGGGGATCTCCCGTCTGCGTGCCGGTTCCGTGGCACTCGACGAAACCAGTTGCGCCGAAGTCCTCGATACCAGCGACGTGATAGGCCCGTCGAATCATGGCCTCGTGGCTTTCGGGGTTTGGCACAGATAATCCAGACGTCTTACCGTCGGCGTTGATGCATGTGCTGCGGATGACGGCGCGAATGGGGTTGCCGTCTCGAATAGCGTCGCTCAGCTTCTTGACATAGATCATGTTTACTGCCTCTCCTCGGGCGTAACCATCTGCACCCGCGTCAAAAGTTCTTGAAGAGCCGTTTGGAGAGAGCACTCGCTGGTCACACATGTTGATAAACAATCCTGGCCCCATGATGAGGTTGCAGCCGCCAATTAGGGCGGAATTGCACTCGCCGTTGCGGATCGCCAAGCAGGCTTCATGAAGTCCAATCAAAGCCGCTGAGCAGCCTGTTCGGATCGTCATGCTAGGGCCCTTCAGGTCATACTCGTATGAAATGCGGTTGGAGAGAACAAAGTCACCGTAACCAGTGATCTTGTACTGGCCAGTGATTTCAGGATCCTTGGCGAAGTTTTCCACCCAATCCTCACCAAATGATCCAACGTATGTCCCTATTGAAGCACCACGGTAGTTTGCTTCACCTGCACTCTCCAGACACTCGCGTGTGAGTTCGAGGAGAAGGCGTTGTTGAGGGTCGGCACGTTCGACCTCTGTTTTTACCATGCTGAAAAAAGTCGCATCTAGGGCACTGATATCGACTGATTCGTCGAGGAAGTATCCGTGCTTTGTTGACAGATACCCAGTCTTCCCCGACTTTGAGTAGTAGGCGTCGGCATTGAACCTTGATTCAGGAATGAGGGACCGGGCATCTCGCTTGTTGACGAGTAAGTCCCAGAACTGAGAGGGAGTAGAAATGCCACCGGGAAGGCGAAGTGACATTCCACAAACAGCAATTGGTTCGACAGAGGCGCTCAAAGGGTCGGTTGCAATGGAAGCGCCTCGGGCGTCGGGTGTAGCCCCCATCTGTGAATCAGTAAGCATGACGGTTTTTTAGGTACATCATCAAGTGAACTAACAGGGGGCAATGTAGGAGAGTCATCAAGATATGGAGCCATATTAGATTGAATCGGTGTTCAATTTGAAAGGTCGAAGAGATCCAAGATGCGCCGAGAAGTTGTTGGCGTAGAATTAAGGGGAAATAGGTTGCAGAGGCCACAATACCAGATGGTGGACTAGAGAGATTGCTTAATAAAAAAAAGAGAGCAGCTGGTACTGGAAGAAGGGAAAATGTGCCTTTATACATCTGTATGGCCTCTCCCTCTTTGCAAGCTGTTATCGTGCCTTCATGCCAATGAACATCTTCATGCACGCACCGTTTCGAACTATTGAGCACTATGATTCCTAGCCTTTCTCACCCAACCCAATAGCTGCCTGCATCTAGGCATCTCCTGTCTCAGAAGTTACTTCTGCGCCGCACCGATCCATCGAATGAGAGATAAGCTGGGCGGGGCCTATCTTGACCTGGACACGCGCGTCCCGCAATCCATACTATTGGCCTCCCAACAAATCCAGTCCCGCTCAGCCAGCCACCAAAGTAATAGTGTAAGGCAAAGTCCAGAACACCCCGTTGTTGGGTGAAACGGGAGGACTCCCATCCAGTTGGTTGTTAATCGAAGCCTGTTTGACCGCTCTTTTAGGTCGACAGGATATCATCAATGGTTCGACGACCACAGCTACGTCCAAATGAGACTTTTTCCGATGTTCAATGAAGTGATTAGGATGCCGTGTTACGGCTCGATGGCTGGGGCGGATCTTCCCACACATCAGGCAGGTCCAAACTGACCATTTGTGTATAAAACCCCATTTCTCTGTTGAGATTCCCATATACATGTAAATCATCAAGTTATTGAGAGTCACACTCGGTATACCCTACCGCTTCGAAGTAGCCCGGATGCCTCTCGAAATCGCTGGTCTAAATATTCTTCTCGAAAGAATCGACTCCGCCGCAACCCATCCTGCTTCAGAAGCCACGTACCCAAGAACATTGCACCCTTGGAGACTAATCATGCAGCTCGCCACTTCCAGTTCTTCGGGAAGCCGGCAAGGGGCAGCTATTTGTTGTGCCGTTGTGTTGTTCTTACTGCACTAGCATGGTCTAGATCTGTTACTGCAGCAATAGTGAAAACGCAATGCAGCTTCAGCGTGCTGACACAAAACGCTCTGGCTTTCCAAATGCCCGATACGAGCCCACTTTACTTAGCGCAGATCACCACGTACGAGTGAGATCTTGGTTGGGACAAAACCCTCGTCGCCAGCCCGCGACACGTAAGATGCTTGCCCACAAAGCGCTGTAGGTGCATGAGTAGTGGGTATTTCCCCTTTCAGCTGGAACGAGCTTAAGGAGATACCGATACCATGCCAAAAAGGAAACGAATCTGACTCTCTGAAGACGATTTAATCCAATAGCGCCCCAAAAAGGAATAACCTGAAAGACGCGTCAGCTGAAAGGTGGCGGCGCATGGTGCGTACCCCCACCTCAACTTCTCCATCACAACCAATACAGTGCAATTGCTACATATTGCATGTTGTAGGGCTAGTGACACGGCATATTTGACCCTGTGGGAGCCTGTTCAGAATATGATCTGGGAAACTTCCCAGGGCAATGCTTAGTGGATGGAATAGCTGCAAAGAACGTGGTTGATTTCGCCAATTTTGATCGGTGAGAAAAGCGCGTTGCGGGCTGTCCGGTCCGTGGGCAGCGCTAATACTGATCAAACTGACTATTGATTATGACTATTGATTCTGAACAGTACTGACTTGGGTGGATGAGGTCGAAATCCCCCTCCCAGGTCGCAGGCAACGTGCCGCTATCGTGGGTAGCGCACGAGCTGAGCTTTTTAGCGTCGGGCGCAGCAGTCTGCCTAGGAGAATTTCCCATGACAGACCATTTCTCCATTCGTCAATGGAAATCCCATAGCTGATAATCATCCAAAAATGGTGGTTTCAGCTCAATGATTTGTCACACGATGAAGATGGGAGCAGCACAAGGCATTGGTAGGCAGTCGATCTCTGATTATTGACCCGTGAAGCTGGTTATTCCAACGCAGCGGGGCAATTATCTTGCCCTGTCTTAATGTGGATTCGCTCTTGTCTTGTTTTGACACATCACCAACAGGGATCCTACCCTAAACCCCTGACCCAAACTGCTAATTTAACCTCAGAAATAGCGATTGTTATTGGAAACAGCAAACTGCCGGCTGTACTTTGGTTGGGATGGCAGCTATGATGGCTATATTAGACTTGCACAATTTGCCTGGTCACCGGGCAGAGATATATGACTAGTAACGCCAGAAATGCGGCTTGCGCAAGGACCGACCCATAGGACGTATATACATTCGGTAGAATCTCACCCTCTCTATAAGAGGTGCGAGTAATGGTCAAGCGTCCCGTCATGAGAGGTCACATAGGATTATTCTCTTGCTTTCGCATATCTCATAATGCTGCAGTCTTGATAAGGCCAATTTTATTTCCTAGTCCTATTTACTATCACAAACTTTTGTTGGCTTAACCGCCTCAAGTCGAACCATGAACTTTCATCTCATCCTTTGGGGTAGTTCAGCTATGTAGCAATCAAAGAGCTGCTTGCGGTCACCCCCAGCAACAGATTTCGAACCTACACTAGTCTCAATGGCTGAGATTGCAAGTTTCTAAAGGCATCATTGATCGAATGGTGTCCGGGATAGCCGGATCCACATGAATAAATAACTGGCTCTCCTCGCTACTAAATAGATAAAAAGGAAAACATCTATCGTCATGAAGCGATTCCAACTGATCCATCTTGTCTGATAATGTGAACAAGCTCAAGATGACCTTGAATAATAATAAAATCATTAGCTAGCCAGCGGAAGAGGCTTGGCCTTTCCATCACCTGTCCAGTCCCATTTCTTCACGTACCTACATGTAAACCAAATTAGTATTCAGACTCAAAAGGCGAGAGAAAGGGTACTTGCGACATGATTGCAAAGTAGGCATATGCTTCAGCTGTCATAGTGCCCGCAGCAGGCCCAATCTCTCCGAGTTCTCCAGGAATCCAATCTTCGGACTCCCGATCTTCTCTCCACTTTCCAACTTGTTCATTGCCAGTCTGATCCCTAACCAAATTAGAAACAAACTGGAACCCGTCTATTCATGGTTAGTACATGTTATCTGTATCCAACCACCTGATTCTGTCCTCAAGAACTCCAGGAAAACTAGAGTATCATCAGGTTTGTGAACTTACAAACTACCCCTTTCACCGTTGCTGGCACTCGGATGTATTTGTTGAGTTCATTGAGCCACAGTTTGCATTCATTTTTGTCAACAGCTTGCTTGTCTGGCACTGGTAAGGATATCTGGGTCAATAGTTGCTGGATAAATCAAGGCTGAGAGCTAAAGGGATGATGGGCTTACGTATTATGAGCTGCCGATCGGCAGTGACCTCTGTGCCATAATAGTGCGCAAATTCATGGATCATGATGCGTGCCATGCTTTTATGGGCAAAGTCATCGATGTCGGTTCCCTCCACTACACTATCGGCGTTGCGCACTGGTGATTTATTACTGGCCAAGTCGAAGAACTTGTCGCAAAAGGTGATCATGTCGTTTTTTTGATAAGTGGAAGCCCACACGCCTGTCTTGCAAATCTTGGGTGTTCGAGGAGTACCCGATCCAGGGAGGTACCGACCATCATGAATGTAAGCCCCTTCGAATTCCGGGTGGGCTCCCAGTTCTGCATCGGCTTGCCATACTTTCAAAGAAGGTCTATACTTGTCCTGCGAATTCCGCAAACGAAAGTCCCAATGGCGGTCTCCGCACATAATTGATGGCTTTGAGCCTTCGTATAAGCGCCCGGATAAGCTTTTTTCAGGGATGGGCTTGCCCCGCACGACTGCATTATAAATGCGCTGGAGTGTGACTACAGTTATCATGTCAGCTTTGTTCAACTTTCATTTGGTGAGATATGGAAGACTTGAGCGGCGTACAATTGACCTTGGCGAAATGTTGTTCTGTTGGGTTAAATCCTTGAAGGTTTGAATCATCTGGCGGTTTAAGGCCGAAGGTCTGGGCCAAGTTCCTTGCGATGCGGTCCCAATCGATATCACTAAGATTCTTGCGAGTCTTGCGTTGAAATTTTGGCTGTTGTACTCGTAACAGATCCGTTCGAGCTTTTTTAGCCATCTCCACGACATCCCGAAATGCTGTGTTTAACTTTGCACGCTGTGCAGTGTCGCATGATGGGTCAATATACCACGTGTTACTGAGCATCGGTTTTGCAGACGTGAGCCCAATAAAAAGTCCAAAAAGGATCTCAATAACCAGTACGATCCTCATAATAGCGGGTCAAGGAGTACAAGCAAGGGGTGGGTAGAAATACACAATTTGACAAGGTGGGAGTCACCCGAGAGCAGGAATGGAAACAACAACGGCAAAGGGATACCTGGCAATCTGCTCTTACAGAGACGAATCCAAGGGCCAAAAAATGAAATTGACGAGGACGATGGTTTGGATTGCCAGGAATGAGTGTAGAGCCTGAGTATTATAATATGACCACATGGAGACCTCGACGGTGGCTAGAGGACCATAGATCGACGCGAGCAAGCATATCCTCGCACATTTGGTAATCGGCCGCAGCTGAACACAGCCCATTATCCCAACTGCCATTTCCATGAAACAAAACACCTGCAAGGCCCTTGGATCATGGCGAGTTTTTCAGCTCGTGTGAAGGTTGTAGATCCCACAGGATGCGAAGACAGGTGATTCCGCGGAAGTCCTGGCTGGAATCAGGCTGTTGCCCTACAGTTTTAACAACTGAAAACTCCGTTGGCTATGTAGATGCAGTTGACCTGTGCCCATACACACCCCTGGACCAATAAGAAAGTGGCTAGCTGTTTCACCACTCCACTCTCTGGTCGTGTTGGTTGTAAACTCGCCTCACTATGCAACGTAGACACAACCAACATAACCTAATCACCTGCTTTATTTTAACCCGTTGGGAGTGCTGCGATTTAGTTTGCGAGTCAATTTCCTTTTTTGACCTTAGGACAAGGTATAGAGAGGCAGGCCCAAGTGGAAAATAGTCCGATGGAGACCTCACAGAGCTGTAGAGGGAAGTCTACCTCGTGTTGGTGCACCGCTTATGCTCCAGAGACCAACTGCTCGTATCACTACATAGCGTCATTTTGACCATGTTGGTTATGACTGAGGGCTAAAATGAAGTGGTCACATTCATCCTCAATTTCACATGAAACATGAGCTCAGCCTGATTGACAACATGTTGGACGTGATTTATGCAGCTCGTAGGAGCCAGCCGTGACCACATCAACACCCGGATGAAGACTTTTGCGACGGAGACGGAGCTGCAAAGATTCATCTTATATTTCACCACCTAGGTTGCCGCCCTCAAGTCATCACAGTCGTTGTTTACTGTCCCAGCTCAGCATTCGCGTACACACTTCATTCTTCCAAACTTCCTTTGCTCACTCATAATCGCACCCTCTTTTGCCATGCTAGCACGGTGGAAGTTAGTACTTTTGGTTGTGGCCCCTCTCATTCCTTCCCTTGTCTCCGGGAGGTCGCCATTCCGTCCACAGGTGGTGAACATACCAGATAGTCCCGGGCTGACAGGCGGGTCCGCGCTTCCAAGCGGCTTGAACACATCGAGCTCGTCAGGTGAAAAGCTGACCCCCGGGCAGTTGGTACTGAGTACATCGGTCAACCAGGGAAATGAACCGTCCTCTGGTCCGGGAAGGCCTTCAACAGCGTCTTCGGAACTCAGTACAGATTCTCAAACCCCTGGAAACTCCTTGGTAGTCATTGAATCCTCAAAATCCGCCATTCTAGGGGATTTCACGACAATATCGGTGAGCCAGGGAGACTCCTCAAAAACTTCGCTTCCCAATGGCGAGTCGACCAATTCCACCTCCCAGGGCCAGGCGGGAACGAACACGGCGATTGATGTGCCGACAAGTCTTGGGAACACCAAGGTGCCTTTTACGGCGACTGGTGGTGATCAGACAGATTCCACTTTCTTGGAGAACTCTACGGCATCATCTCCTAATACAGTCTCTATCTCCCCAGAACACACTAGCAGTACCACGGAGACTAGTGGTGACCAAACAGAGCCCAGCGTCTCCGAGAGTCCTCCAGCCTCATCGCTAGTCTCGGCTACGGCCTCTGGCTCTCCGCAACAGACCGGTGGTGCCACACCTTCCAATGCGACTTCAGTAGGCCAGGGAGACACTGCTGTTGCGACCAGTGATAAAATCGAGCCCACTCTCTCTGAAGACCCGAAAACTCCCTCTAGTGTCTCCATTCCTCTTACAGTCTCTATCCCGCTAGAATCACCTGGTAGCACAGCAGCTTCCGATCAGACTTCAGCAGGCCAAGAAAATACCCCTTCCGTGACCAACGATCAAACACAGACTGCTAAGCCTTCTGGGGATCTCGCGTCTACTCCGTCAGGTCATATTAGCAACCTACCCAGTTCAGTCGACACATCGATCAACCAAAACGATACTACACAGGTATCTCAGGAAATGACCCAAACCGATGCATCTGAGACCCAAACCACTTCAGATGCGCAGACTGATCAACCTGAAAGCACGGTCGAACCCGTGTCAACCTCTCTGGTCCCTGAAAGCACAGAAATCGGGGAAAATACCAAAACAGCTCCAGAGCCGAAGCCGACAGCGACCGACTCTGCGCCTGCCGTCACGTCTGCCCAAGACACAAATACTGCAGGACAGCAAACCACAATTACAGGCACCGACGGTGAAGTTGCAACTTGGAGCGCTTCTAGGGATCCCAAGTATGCCGATAATTCCCAAACTTTGACAACAACCAACGACAGCGGCGGTTTCATCCTCATTTTCCCCTGGGGTTGGGTATGGAAAGCGGTCGGTGGCGGTGGGGGAGGTGGAGGAGGCGGACCTACCCCTACCTCTGACCCTAAGCCCGCTGACAATGACCCTGAAGACGAAGATGATGATGATGACGAAGACGACGACGACGAAGACGATGACGACGACGACGACGACGATGACGACGAGTGTACGACTACTGCACCCCCAGAGTGCACCATGACTATCTCATACATTACCCAAGGAGACGATGTAACGAGGTAAGTAACACTTCTGAGCTCGTATAGATGCTATAAGCTCACGGTCCAATAGCACTAAGCTCGGTGAGTGCCCCCCGGTAACGGGCTGTGTTTCAGGCGATCAAAGTACAACGACCACCACGATGACCCCTGATGTCGCCATTATGACCGACCTTCCCCCAGATGGTCAGCCCGCAGCTGAACCGAATGAGGTTGAATCTGTCGACGAGGAAACTGCAGGCTATTTCGAATACGTTTTCGAGAAATGGGGTATTTCCAACGAAGTCGCAAAAGAAGAAAAACAGGCTGAATGCAGCGGTGTCTCGTTTGGAGCCAATTCTGACTGCCTGGGAGTATTCTATGGTGCCTTCTGCGACATAGTGGATGAGGATCTAACCCAGGAGGTTTCAAGAAACTTTAACCGAGACGACATCATCTCTGGAGATGATCTTAAAGCCATCGCCACAGGTGCACTGAGAAGAAGCCTGCATTCTCGTAAAGCCGCGTGCGGTTCTTACATACGCAACTTTGAATGGACCGGTGCGGTTGATGGCGACTGCGATCTCTCATGCTCTGAAGCTTTTGAGAGCCTCAAATCGCAATGCGACAAACCTTTATTCCTCGGTCTCGCTGCCGAGGGTAGTCTGGACGTCGGCTGCGGTACGTATAAGTACCAGGTCGACCGAGGAGTCGACTCTACTTCGTCAAGCACGCAAGTTTCCACGACGGTACCAACTACAACCCAAATTGCTACTAAGTCGACATCTACCTCAAAACCCACGGCTACTGTTGTTCCTCTCAAGCGTCAGGGGATTGGGTGCTTCAAGGAAGAAGATCTTCCAGGCCACGCCGAAATCTCGGAAATCGCCCTCACATCCCTGGCAGTCGATGTTTGCCAAAAGTTCTCTGACACGACAGTTAAGCCTGACCAAACTGGAGACGACGCTATAGTACACACGTACAAAGACCAGGACACGAATAAGCACGAAATCTCTTTCGAGTGGCTCGAGAATTGCACTATGGACAAGGAGGATGAACAGAGCGGTGTAAGTATACGGAAACCTGCTTCAGGAGAAACTTGTTATAGCCTCCTTTATAACAATTGGAAGGATTGTAAGTACAGGTATTTAACTTGGTTTTGTGATCCCCGCAATCTAACTGTACTTTCTTGTAGGCAACAATGGTGGCGTTGGAGGATGGACCGACATTGGCTGTGTTCGATTCTCGATAAAATCCGGGGTTTAAAGAGATTGATCTCAATACACAGAGTGATATTTGGACAAATTCACATTCGAATATTATCTTTTAACCATCTCACATGACAGTCACATCTCTAACTTAACCTTGATTCCGCTGAAGGTACAACTCTAGTACGAGTGACGTTTTTCAGATTTGCACAATGTGTGATATTTGCGACCTTGTGCCACGTAGCCGATAGCAAAAGTGAAGGTGAATTACACCGCAAATTATCACAATAAGAGGAGAGTTCCCTAAGTAGATACGTAGCTCCGTCGTCACGATCATTCAGTAGTGAGTCCGTCACGCACCAGGTCTTAGAAATGGCCATCATGTAGCTCAATGTACTACACACAAACATGTATGCACCTCATATTGAAAGGTAAAGGAACAGCAAGAATGAGATACGTGGTCCATAATAGATGGCCACCACTTTGTCCAGGATCATCAGATGCTGTCATGCAGAAAGTCAGCTGATCACGTGTGCCTCAGATAAAGTCGCGGAGGCCCTGTGCGCCATTGGACCTGAGTATAACTGTTGGCTCTTCTCCCCTTCTCTCCTCTCTTCTCCATTCCTCACCCGTAGCCAACATGGTGCAAACACGGAGCCAAACCCGAGCGAAGGCCTCCGTGTCCAATCTTTCACCAGAATTACTACGCCTCATATTTGAATACTTTTGTCCACACTGTCGCGGGCAGCTCGAATGGCCGCATTGGGCCGAGCCTGACGACCTGGAGACGGCCTACCAGCAAGATGCCCGGACTCTTTTCAACATGTGCCTGGTCTCACGGCAATTCCGATACATTGCCCAGGAGATCATGTATCACCAGTTCGACCCCCACCATGCCAGACATCAGTCGCCTAACCTGTGGGAGCGACGACTCGAGCCGTTTCTTCGAACCATCGCAGCACGCCGGGACTTAGGCCGCGCAGTCAAAGCCGCCTTTCTCAGGTCGCCATTGATCGAAAGTCTAGACTTCCCCAACAGTCGAGAAGCGTTTGAGGAGTGTGCGCACGCTCTCAGCACCACTTCTTCCAATCTTTGGATGCAGAGGGAACTTGACTATCCAGAAATGCCAACCATATACGACCGTACTAGCCGGGCATTCTTCGTGGGAGGGGTTGGCCCCGGCAACTTGGAGCCGCTCGTTTACATCCCAATCATTTCCGGGGAGCTCCTTACTATGTTGGTTGCCTTACTTCCCAACCTGCGCCATCTCAGGGTCGAGGAAGATGACTCACAAAGGCAAAGGCCTTGGAGGTTTGACATTTCCAAAGCAACAATCACTTCACTTCGTCTCACCAAGCTGTCTCTGAAGACCGTTGAGATCGACCGCCCACTTAAATCGTTACTTGATCTGGCGCCAGATCTTGAAACGTTGGTAACACGTTGTATCCCCGGCTTCTTCTGGCGTGAACTGCCAAGTGTCAAGACGCTTCGCCTTATGGGAAAGGGAATAATTGATAGATCAGCAATTCAGCATGCTCTCTCTGCATGCAGTGGCCATCTCTCTGACTTTTCCTACGAAGGAGCCGTCGAGGATGAAATGGAGATCATCCAACTCCTCAACGAGGAGAGATTCCACTCGACGCTGAAGTCAATTCATCTTGATCTCCGGTTCCAACTGACTCCTCAAGGGACATTGAATATGAGGCCGATGCCCAGTTTTAAGGTGTTCACCAATCTAGAAACGCTCTTTGTCACCAATTATTCGATCTTTGACTCGAGCTCCGCTTCATCTAACGATCAGTCTCTCGTTAGCATCTTGCCTCCCAGCATAAGGTCGCTTACACTCGTCGACCACGACAAACCAACACTACCCGAACGCATGCGAGAAGGGTTGCTTGGTCTCGCAAACGCAAAATCCACACTTTTCAGGCAGCTGAACCAGATAAGATGCGACTCAAGGGAGGCATGTGACGATCATACACGAGACACGTTTGAGCGAGTGGGTGTATATTTGCATTATCAAGAGTTCCCAAGGAGCCGCTGGAGTTATAGCAGAGAGCCGATCTCAATGCTCCTTTTCGGTCCCCATCCTTCTCCTGCTCACTATCCTCAAGTCTTACCTGCTGATCTTTCGGATGAGGATTTATAGGACACACATAGGTTAGCTACTGAGGAAATTCCTAGTGTGGCCCCTTTGTAGAGGACCAGCTGAAGGAGAAAAAAACCGCGGGTGCGATCATATGGGCTCTGTGACTACCTTAAATCATTTTTATTACTTTACGAATAACCTAGTCATCTTTGTCCCTTTCCCCTCCCAGCAAGGAGAGATGACAGCACGATTCTTTCCACCAGTGAATGCCCTTGGCCATGCCCGACAACGAGAATACCATGCTGGAATCGGACGAGTCAGAATTCCTTAATCTTGGGACAGGAGAACGGCGACCAATTCCATGTTAGTTGCTACTCAGAATGTCACAGAATCCTAACCAGGACTGGTTACAGCGCGCAATAACATCCCTCCCACTAACATGTATCAGTTCTATTAATTCAGCTTATAATCCTAAAGGCAAGCTACTATAGCACCATATCAGTGCCTAAGTCTACAGCTTGCAAGCAGGAAGTCTTGTTTATCACCGCGTTAAATTGCAGGAGTTATAGTGCATCCCCTCCGTTGTATATAGTCCGACTTCGTTGGGGAAATGGTAGTACGTATGTCTGAGATCATATTTCCCCAATCATCAAGTCTCTGTCGTCAGCTGCCCGTCTGTGGCTAATGTGGCTGCTTCTCTGACATCCAATCGCCGGCGATATCCACATTATAAGTTCAATACTATTCTACCCGACTATCGGCCCGGTTAGGTACCATATTTGTCTCCTGGAAATGAAATTTGACCCGTACCTTGCCATGCCTTACCGATCCTCTGACCAGCTTCTAGATATCTGCCGAATGCGTGTAATCATATTTGAAATACTTGATCACAAACACAGATATTTGACTCACTGAACCGGCTGTGGAGGGGACAAATATCCCCAAACCCTTTTCTAGGGCTGCACTCGGACGCGTCTTACTACTTACATTATTTAATATCATGTCCCTTCATCTCCTATTTTGGCAACCATCCTAAATAATTATAAGGAATGACAAAGCTAACCTGTAGCTATTATTAGGACTCGTGAATGCGCGAGAGGATCATCAGCCAACTTTCACGGGTACGATACAACAGCTCGATCCAACTCCAAAAAAATGGGTTAAATGATGCTGATAATATGTGACAGGGTGGGTTCACTTAGGAGCGAGCTGTTACATATTGAACAACATAAAACCAGACGTCTAATCTAAATCAGAGGCTGTTATGTGTGTACATACCGTTGACAACCAAGCTACTGCTGCGACGACCGACAGTGCACATACTATCTGGGCAATTGTTATTGTAGGTTAGGCGAGGGAGTTTAATGGTAGCAAAGCTCTAGATTTCAAGTTGCGACGCACTAATACTTATTACAACCCACAATCTAGGTCTCATGTACCATTCATTCCACAGAGCTTCAACTATGCTTCCCACTAAAGATGACAACCCAGGCTTGGGTATTAGATCCGGTCACGCCTGTTTAGGAAGCGGAAGGGGAACATAATGAATGTAAGGATTAGTCTGTATCTGAAGATAAATCTGTGGAAGGGTCAACAACAACAGATAGCTAGCTAATGGCGTAATGCTGAATGCATTGGCATTTTATGTTCGATAAAAGTCAATGAGCCTATTCTGCGCAAAGATGTTGTTTAATCTGACAAAGGGGTTATTAATGGAGCCAGCAATTGACCAAGCTCTTCAGAACGGTATGATATTTCAGACGCCGGCTGCCAGCATGAATTAAACCCATGTTTGGTCTTCGCGTGAGGGGGCTCTATATTAGGATCAGTAGCAAAGGATGATGGAGGGAAGAGGCCGGTTCTAAAATATCGCACGGTGCATATGTCTTTCCTACACTGTTATATCCACTTCTTCGTATCCGTTGAATTTAGATGCACACTCATCACATCGTCAGGTTGTTTTAATTATCCTGCCCCCTCTCGTAAGCGGAGTATTACATGGCACACCACCGTGAAAGAACATCGCCTCACTCTAGTCAGACTGGTTTTATGTTTCACAAAATACAAACAACACATTCAAATTATTGAACACAAAGGGCTGCAAGTCGATTTGAGTATGGATGTTGCTCGATTGAGCCTGTGCCGACGCATCATTATCTCCAGGATGCGCGACAGGACTAACCGAATTGAACCCCGACTTTCTGACATCACTATTCAATGCAAGACATGATCGCTTCCATGAAGGTGATGTTCTAGCCTTAATAGGCCTGCTCGGGCTATCGGGCGCTGTTTCGATCAGACATGCATACCTACACGAGCCTAAGGCGGGGGATACGAGCCGGGACTAAAGTCGGAGAAGAAGCCGCATTGCTTACTTGGCCTAAATCAGATTAGAGGCTCTCAGAGTAGTTAAAGAAATCGTCTGACGGCTCACGGCCGATGCAAGGAATACGAGACAGGCTAACCTGATGCAGCGCCGTGATCAGGTGCGCCCCCAATTCCACAGAGAACTGCGGGTGGCGAATGTCACACAGCTATACGAAGCGGGCTTTTCACAGGCGGGGATGACACGCAAATAGATCGTCGCCCGTGTGATTTGCTTTTCGCGAGCTCCGACCGAAAGTTCCGCGGACTATGAGTGGGCCGTCTGATGTCATTTGGGGAAATGGCTCAGCCTAGGCTCGTGATGGAAGACAAGCGGCTCGTCGGAGCGCGAGTATTGAGTTTACGAGTAGCCATCGGCAGATCGAATCCGATATTTCTTCACATATAAAGGTACTGTCAAGTCTCTTCCTTATCCTACATCATTCTCACATCACTCTCACATCACACCCATTCAACAGCATCTACTTAAGCATTCCAACCAACATATAACAATAACATCTTGTTCTACTTCACTTTTCAATCATCAAACAACTCAAACCGCAACCATGCAGCTGACCAACATCCTCTCCATCTTCACCCTCGCCACCGCTGTCTCAGCCGCAACCGTGACCGGTCAGTACCACTAATAGGCTATCGAGGATGCCCATTCCACTAACGCACACTATAGTCTCCTACGACACTGGCTATGATGACCCCAACCGCTCCCTCACTGTTGTCTCTTGCTCTGACGGCGTCAACGGTCTCATGACCAGGTACCCCACCTGGAAGAAGCAGAGCGATATCCCTCGCTTCCCCTACATCGGTGGAGCTGCTTCTATTGCTAGCTGGAACTCGCCCAACTGTGGTCTCTGCAAGAAGGCTACCTACAAGGGAAAGAGCATCTACGTCCTCGGCATCGACCACGCTGCCAGCGGCCTCAACATTGGCAAGACTGCCATGGATGTTTTGACCAACAACCAGGCCACTCAGCTGGGCCGCATCGACGCCACTGTCACCAACGTCGACAAGAAGTTCTGTGGTCTGTAAATGACAGGATCTGGGCTATGAATAATGATGGGAGCTTATCACTGGCGACTCTTGAGAGTAACATAATAGAGCATAGTTTGAGTCTGCATAATTGAAAGATTTTGGGTTTAATATTCCGAAGAATTACTCTGAAAATCAATGATGTGTAAGATGCGAGATGAGTGTTCCTAGTATATCAGACGGAATATACGATGAATCAATGTCGGACATCTCGGCTTGGCAATACACACCGGGTACAAAGCCTACCCCGGCTAAGACAAGCCGAATCATCCAGGACCCACCATGGGCCTCCAGGGAGACAGCTGGGACCGATATCACAATACCTTCATAACTAGATACAGCACCCTCTCATTACTCTTAGTCGGTATAAGAAGTGTGCTACAGGGTCCCTAAGTATTAAATCAAGAGTTTCCATCTTCACTAACTACAATCCTCATCCTTCTGTCTGATATCTGGACGTGTTCGCCATCGCTTCCTGGCGGTGCTTGGATGAAATTTCATTCACAAACATAACATCAGACATGAATTGAAGCTTCCCATATCTAACTGCAACTTTTCCTCCATTAATATTTCGACCTCCCCACACAAGAAGCTCATGGGCTTCACAATGAGCTCGCAGGCATGGGTTGAATCCATCTCGAAAGGGTATTGGCTCTAGCTTCAGAGCACTGTAAAGTACATGGCCACCTTGTTCAATAAAAAAGATTACCCCTAGGGCTCTCATATTCCATGTCATGTAACAAGATTAATGCAGTCAACCCAATTGCATGAGATATCATAGCAACGGGGTCCACACGTCGATGTGATACTCACCAGACAATACTTGCTAATTTGTGATCAGTTCATTGTAAAAGCTAATGCTATACTTCTCACGACTAATAATAAATCCCTTGATTTCTCTCGCATCAAGATGAGTCCATTTCAAACCCCTCAGCTGCTTTAGTAGCCACTTCCTACCAAGCTGTGTATCACGCATGCGAACATAGACTTACACCACTATGCCCGCCAGGCCACATTCTTATCGCATGACTCGGTTTACTAGCCTAATATAGTCGGTAGCGTCATCCGTTCACGTGATTGTAGCTAAATCAAGCGCGATACCGCCAGTGCCAACGGCTCGTGCTTGGGGGAATCGCTCTGGCCAGGTTATGAATCACCACGGATCGGAGAGCCTCCTCACAAATCGAAAGGGCAGCATCTAGATCTTGCCAAGTTCTGATCGTCGATCTCAGCCGTCTGGACTTTTTTTCTATTCTTAGTCTTGTCGGCGACGGAGTGTGTCGGCATCGCAGCGATCCCTTCGGATCTACAGCCAGCCGCCGTGAAAAAAATAAACGGGCATCGGGGCGATAATCCACGACAAAGGGTATTATTCAACCTCAGACGGAGCGACAGTGACAACGAATCTCAAAATGGGGTTTAAAAATTGGTCACGAATAGCTCTAGCATATGTGGTTCTATTTTCATTATATTGAGACATTCAGGATCCGATAAGTCGCTTGCACCAATGCGCTCCGTTATTAAGGACTTATTTAGTAGATTATTTCCCATGTGATGGACGTTACGAGACTGCGAGAGCTAGGAAATGAAGTTTTATTTACAAGAACAGGTTATATAAGTTAAAAGGAAAATCGAGAACGGTGTGTTCTCGCTGTCATGAATCGAAATTCTCATCTCTCGTCGCTGGCGACTTATCCGTGCTTGTTACAGATGACACATTGGTCCTTATCTGCCACGAGGACTTTAGATCGCAAGAACAGCAAGGACACCCATGGCCACGGCGATAAGACCGGGTGCGTTCCAACCGGCAGCGCCAGTGACAGGCACAGGGGTGCTAGATGCCTCTTCGCCGGAGCTAGAAGAACCGGTAGTCTCGGGGACAAATGGAACCTTTGCTGTAGAGGTGTAGAATCCCACAGCAGTTGTGCTGTTGACTGCCACAGCGTAGGTGGAGTAGCTAGCAACCGAGGTGGCCTGGATGTACTCGGAAGTCGCGGGCACGATCACAACATAGGTGGTGGACGAGGAACCCTCGACGCAGCCAGACTCCTCCTCGCTGCAGTCAACTGTCTTCTGGACAGTATACGTGGCAGGAGCAGTATTAGCGGCAGGAGTAGTTTCCTGGGTGACAACCTGTGTGTAGCTGTAAATCTCCGTTGTCACATCCGCTCCGCTGCACTCATCGCCAACACAAGCCGGAATGGTAACCACGCGCGTCCTGGTGGTGGTGAGCGTAGTAGTACCGGTTGTTGGGGCAGCAGTGGTGCCGGGGGCGTAGGTGGTGAATGAAGTCAGAACCTCGGTTGTGATGGATCCAACAGGGCAGTTGGTAACGCTGGACGGGCAGGCTGTGACAGTGTAGACCTTGGTAGCGGTGATGGTTGATGTCAGAGCCTCCTCAGATGGAGCACTTGTGACTTCAGCCTCGTAAGACGAGGCCCCAGTCTCCTCAGAAGGAACACTTGTGACGCCAACCTCAGTGATCGAGGCCTCGTAAGACGTAGCCTCAGCCTCGGTTTCAGTTGCAGGGCAATAAGTCGTGTACGAGGTGATGATCTCAGTGGTGACGGAGCCAACAGGGCAGTTGGTGACAGTGGGAGCGCAAGAGGTGATGGTATAAACCTTGCTGGTGGTGATTGTCGAGGTCAAGGTCTCAGGAACGCTCGCAGTCACCGACTCGCCGGAGTTAGCGCTTGAGGTAACTGGCACAGGAACACTCGCGGTCACCGATTCACCAGAGTCAGCGCTTGACGTGACTGGCACGGGAACGCTCGCGGTAACCGACTCGCCGGAATCAGCGCTTGAAGTGACTGGCACAGGCACGTCCACGGTCTCGCTCGCAGGGCAGTAGGTGGTATACGAGGTGACAATCTCAGTTGTGATGGAGCCAACAGGGCAGTTGGTGACAGTGGGAGCGCAAGAGGTGATGGTGTAGACGCTGGTAGTTGTGAAGGTCGAGGTCAATGTCTCATCAGGAACACTCGCGGTCACTGATTCACCGGAATTGTCACTTGTCGTGACAGGCGCCTCAGGAACAATGCTCGTAGTCAGGGTTCCTTCGGGAACACTCGCAGTCAGTGTTCCTTCGGGAACGCTGGCGGTCAGGGTCTCGCCGGGAACGCTGGCGGTCACCGATTCGCCGGAATCAGCGCTCGACGTAGTTGGCACGGGAACATCCTCAGTCTCGGTCGCGGGGCAGTAGGTGGTGTAAGATGTGACGATCTCAGTGGTAACAGAGCCGACGGGGCAGTTAGTCACGGTGGGAGCGCAAGACGTGATGGTGTAGACATTGGTGGTGGTGAATGTCGAGGTCAAGGTCTCAGGAACGCTCGAGGTCGCCGATGCACCGGAGTTATCACTCGATGTGACAGGGACGTCAGGAACGCTCGAGGTCACCGACTCGCCGGAATCATCGCTCGACGTAGTTGGCACGGGAACATCCTCAGTCTCAGTCGCGGGGCAGTAGGTGGTGTAAGATGTGACGATCTCAGTTGTAACAGAGCCGACGGGGCAGTTAGTCACGGTGGGAGCGCAAGATGTGACGGTATAGACGCTGGTGGTCGTGAAGGTTGAGGTCAAGGTCTCGGGAGCCGGGGTGGATGCAGTGATGGAGGCACCGGGAGTGGTCTCTGGGCCGGAACTGGATGTGGCAGACTCGTCACAATCATCCGTGGTAGAGCCTGGGGTCTCATAAACGGCTGTGGAGGTTTCCTCGTAGGGGCCAGGGGTGGTCGTTTCCGAGCCAGAGCCAGGTGTAGTCGCTTCCGACGTCGGGGCTTCCGTGGAGGACTCGTCACAGTCCTCGGTGGTAGAGCCTGGAGTCTCGTAAACGCTTGTGGAGGTTTCCTCGTAGGGGCCAGGGGTAGTCGTTCCTGAGGCTACGGCTTCCGTGGAAGATTCGTCACAGTCCTCCTCCGTCGTGGTGCCGGGCGTCTCATAAACCGAGGAGGTTTCTGAAACTGGGGCCTCCGTAGAGGACTCGTCGCAATCCTCGGTAGCCGAGGGGCTCTCCTCAACAGTGATGGAAGTCTCAGAGGCGGCAGCTGAAGAGAAAGAAATCAAAGTCTCGCTGGCAACGCCAGAAGTCGCAGTCTCGTCGTCGCAGTCCTCCTCCTTCGAGTGGGAGCGGGTATAATGGTTTAGGACAGCACCCTGGGTCTCGGAAATGGCAGCCGATGTCGAAACGTCGGCAGCATAATGAGCGACCACGAGAACGGGCACCGCCGCAAATGTCAAAAGAGTGGGAAGCATGGTGTGCGGTGATGGATTGTTCCAACCTTGCGTAACGAGTGACTCGGAAGGGAACGAAGGGAGCTTGAAAACAGCCGGTGGGGATCAAGTTGGAAAACAAAAGCTCAACCGGGAGAGGGATTCGAATTAATATATTATGCCACGTTATACGAGTGGGTCGATCAATTCATCCCACCGTCAAGCACATAACTGATTAGTTGGCAGAATGGAGATTGGGTCCTGCGGCCTTCGTGTTGTCCACTCACAGGATTCCGACGCAGGGGTACCACGCAATGAAGGGTGAATAACACAGCCACGAAGTCGCAGAAACCAGGGGCAAGCCTGTACCGCAAAATCTCAGGTGGGCGGCGGCGACGGAAGAGCGGTACACGTGGATGCGCATCGGCCAACTGGGCAGGCCCCTGCGTCCTCTACAGGGTTTAAATGCGGATGAAAGACGTAAACTGGCCTGGGAATCATATCAGGCTTGCCGGATGAAGAAGGACTCAAAGGCCAAACGGAGCCAACGCCGTTGGGGCTATCACCGTTGGAGCCGCGAATCCTTGCGGTGCATGATCCCAGCAATCAAATCTATGAAACACACCATCGTGCCCGTCAATCGGCTGACGAACAGGGGTCCAGCACTAGACAATCCAGAATAGAATCGAGCGCCCACGATCGACGGTGGCTACGACTAAGGGCAGCAGCTTACGCACTAGAAAGACGCTAATAATAAGGCTCGATGTGAATTGACGACAATATACGCCGCACGGCAGCATACGCGCGGGGAAGTACGCGTAGGGCAGTACGCGTAGACAGAACAAACTCGCAGGCTTATCGATAGGGATTCCAGCACCGCGTGCCAAAGGCCCGAAAATATCTCAATGCTACTGTACCGGTATATCCTGGTCAGGAATACGAAGGAACCCCTACCGTCTACCAACGACACCAAGCGGATCCACCGAAATCCGTCATCCCAACTCTTACCCCTACCGCAATTTATGGCACCGCCCGGGTCACCCGAGGCTTGTTCCGGTGTCTCCTATGATCCAGGCCTCTGGGATGTCTGTCAAGTCACAGCATTTGATCTCTGCGCTGCACCGCTCAGAGCTGACCCAATCAGGCGACCCTCATCTTATTACCCCCAGGGTCCGCTGCTGGTGAGCTACCAAAACCTCCGACTTGGCAATAAGAGTCGGGTCCCCAGCATCGACAGGCAAAATACGACGGTCCAACCTCCTATTACATCAATGCCCCACGGTCAGTGGTCGATAAATATAACCCCCGTTGCTTAAGCTGAGCGCCTTGAGTTGGCATTGACAATTCGAGTGGACGAGACATTAGTAATCCTAACCCTGGCTCAGATGCGTTGCGATGCAGTGACGAAATTCCAGTAGCGCATGCTTTTCATGCAAAAGGTTTCTCCGATCCTTGCGGGGACGCGCTTTAAGGACGCGCCTTGGCTTGCGTCACCCGATCAATGCTCCAGCGGGCAGCGAAGTTGATATAGTCTGCTATGCTCATTGGCCAGACAAACGGTAAAATGACTATAGGCATTTTTATTGTTCAAGACGAATGGAGGTAAGATGCGTCCAGTATCGGCCTAGGGTCAGCAACCCCAGGTTAACCAGTTGAAGCGATGAAACCATGCCGGTGGTTCGGCGAGGATCGGGAAGATGACGTGGCTGTCTAAAGAGAATGAGTTAAAAAGGTTAAAAATGATGAATTGATTATATGATGTTATTGGTTGGGCTTGGAGGTCGAGACGTGGCCGGTTTGCTACTAATTGAATCAGTTTATAAGATGCACATGTGAAAGCTCTCGATTTCTATCTAACAGGGAGCATATAGCAACTTATAGATACAAACATGCCTTTGTGATATCATAGGGGCTATGATGAGGGCGCCGGGACCGGACCTTCATCTCAACAGCCGATCAATGTAAAAATAGGGCTCACATCTTTCATGGACTGCAGTCCATGTACAGTAGTTGATACTGCAGAGGGAACATTGAAATATCATCCCCGTAACTCAAGAATTTAGACCGCTTACACACCGGCCAGGTCTTGTTCAACCATCACCGATCTTATTCCATTCGACAATATCTCCAGCAAATGTGCGCCAACCCAGCTGCATTAGATGCCATCGCCGATTCACTTAAACTCGGTGCCATAGCATCATGCCATTGGTCCTCTCCCTAACAGATAGGATAATCTTCCGACAACAGTTTGTCAACTGTCAATCACACTCACGATATCTTCATCTGTGCCTCGGAAGTCGTCGGTCGCACGCTGGTGAGCTCCAATGGACTGTGTGTGGATCAGTTCAATATCTCGCTTTGAAGCCCCTACCCTGGAAGAGATATTTATCGTACGTGTTAGCAAAGATACGAGGTATGCCCAACAACTTTCAAATCTCCAAATAACCTGCACGTATTCAATATTGGTGCCACTGAGACTCTTATTGTTTTAAAGACTTTGACATGACGCTAAATCTAGATTCATTATCGTCATAGTTGATTGCTACATTATGTGAATATCATGTTAATATCTAATGATTTGTATTTGGGATAAGTTGAGTATTTAACGTACACTTATGCCTATTTCAATTAAGTTAATGGTCTCCGAGTTTAACTTTACTCATTACATATTGAAACCGTTTAAGTAAGTCCTTTTAATGAAGCCTTATCCATTTTACAGTCATGAAATGGTTTTCAATATTTTTAGAATCCACTGAAAATCAAGAGACTTCATGTCTTCCAAGGTCGTTGTGCTCATGTCGTGCGATTTCCAGTTCTAACACATTCAAGACGTTGCCTTATTTTCATGTTTGATGATATGTATTATGTTTAATTACATTATAGTTATTATTTGACACCTAATGAAAATAATTTACACTCCATTGTGGACAGTTCAGGACTTGTATGTAATTGCCTAAATGAACCTATAGGGTAGTAACAGGAGATCTGCAGCGCCTTCTATGACTAGCTGATCTGGAAACTACCCTACAGGAATTGCTCATGCCCCACGAGCATTCGAGTAGTACACATGTGTTGTTGTCGTCTGAAGGATTCCTTTGTCGCTCTCGCCATCATTGCTTACTTTGCCATCGCTGCTCCCCACGTTGCCATCCCTCGCCCATAAGCCAGCCTCAGCCCGAGCTGTTGAACTGAAGGGTTCATCGAACTGAGTGTATGGCGCCCGGTTGGCTGACCTCCCTCCCGTACCACCTATTGTTCGTAGCTCGTGGGTCGATGAGATTCCCGTTTTGGATTTGCCGGTGCTTGTTCCTTTCGTGCTCGAAAGCAGGCGAGGTGCAACCGTCTTGACGAAATGTCGGAGGGTCGATAGGCAGGAGCATATGATGAGTAGATTTGCTTCAACACAACTATCATGGCCCATTAGTGGTGTCAATAACGGATATAAAAGGAGGCAACATACATCCAAATATGGATTGGGCCTCCACCCCAGGTCGTGTCGACTGCGTCGAGCTGGGAGATGAGGAGTGCGAGTCGCACCATGGAGGTGATGACGGTTCTATTCACGAAAGTCAGCAAATGCATAATCGCAAGTTTGAAAAGTGGGAGTCGCACGCAGAGCCGATGAAAAACAAGCCCAGAAGAGCGGCCTTCTTCTTGTTCGACAAGTGTAGTTTGGCGACCATCGGGATCGGGATCGCAATGATCAACACATCAGTGGCAACGCCCAATCCTGCAGTCGCCTGGAACATGGCCGCGCGATCAATGCAAGATCCGATGTCAGCCGCCAGAGTGATGTCCCATGATTTGCGAAATGGCGTGCACGGGAAGACGGAGGCGAAGAAAATGCTGATGCTCGAGCCGGCGACGACGAAAATGGTGCCGAACACCGTCCATCGATACCAGGCCTGGCCCCTGTTGAGTTCCAGCAAGAACAATAGGATGACGATTTTGGAAAGACATGTCGGGATGGTGTAGACGATCGAGTTGATATAAGTAGCCCACTGTGATACCCCGGGATTAGTCCATAACACATCGGCTCGGGGTCGCGAGTACGTACGAAAACGGCCGTCTGGAATTTGTCGAACGGGATTTCCCAGCCGTGGACTCCCATCCATCCCTCGATAAAAGAGCCTGCAATTGTCAAGCCAGTTAGCAAATGCACGCGGCAAGCAGGCGACAGTGTGCTCGTCCCCAGCAGCGCAAAGGCCACAATCAGGAGACACTTACGTAAGGTTAGGACTTGAATTGCGATCGATCCCAACTGTCGGCCAGATAAGCGATCGTCCGTCAGATGCGAGAATGCAGTGTCAACGTACCCAAGCGATGATCAAGAGAACTGTGCGATGTTAGTGTCGGCTCGACTCCACCGCTCGATATTAACTGTCAGACACGTACCATCGTCGATCCCAAAGTTGTTCCGGATAAACGCCTTGACGTAGAGTCTTTGAAATAGAAAGAAAAGAGCCAGGCACATCCCAATGCCGGAGACCACGTACGTCGCCCCGACCGAGTTGCGCTGCGGGTTGTCGAAGTCGACGACATAGCCGTCTGGGGGCAGGATCGCCACCAGAACGCCGTCTATTTCAGACATGAGATGGAGATGGCGGAGAAAAAGGCCCCACGCCCAGAAATGCAAGAAAGCGAAAAGGAATGGAAAAGATGCGAGCTGAGATCGGATCCTGCGGGTGCTTCGAACATCCGCCTTTTCATGCCGCCTGCGCAGGCTCCGAAACCCAGGGTTAGAGGCGTCGCTAAACGTTGCATTACCAGGATCGTGCCAACTGCTGATATGTTCCACCCGGGGTTGGTTGCGGGCCAATTGCCGACGGGGAAACCCAAGGCCTGATGCCTGGCGCAGGAAAAAGCAAGGAGAATATGCACTGCAACGTCGCCAGGAACTCCCATGTTGACGGGTCCCAGATCAGCTTCTGCCCAGCAAAGAAGCATCGCCAACTCCGCCACCGGGGTAGATACAAGGACTACATGAAGCTGATTTGGTCCCGCCCGCCAGCCAGTGGTGCTAGCAGGCCTTAAGCATGAACTAA
The DNA here is from genome assembly GCA_014621425.1 of Cylindrodendrum hubeiense. Taxonomy (NCBI): domain Eukaryota; kingdom Fungi; phylum Ascomycota; class Sordariomycetes; order Hypocreales; family Nectriaceae; genus Cylindrodendrum; species Cylindrodendrum hubeiense. The sequence continues at coordinate 198,493 of JAANBB010000010.1, forward strand.
ACCTAGGCTTCCCCTGAGTTGCTAGACGCTCTCGGCCGAGCTGCCCTATAGCAGACTGCATCTTGAGCTGCTTCTGGGTGGAGAGCCCAGCGACCAGGAAATGATTTGGCGTGATCTCATGCGGTTGGCTTGCAATACCACCTGCGCACGCTACACATCTTTGGCAATTAATCTCCGTGACGGGAAGATACCATTCCCCGAAAAGGGAGCTTCCAAGACGCTCCGTCTATAAGAAGGTTCCAAATGTCGTGGTATCGCAGTCTGGACCCTGCAATATCACCCAATCTCAGACAGCTGTCTTGCATTCACTCGACCGACTCTGCATAGCCCGCCGTTATTCGTGCCCCAGTCCCGCCATGTTGACCAGTCCAGTAACAAAGGCGCTGTTGGCGCTGCTTATGGCCACTCCCGGTACGCCGGCCGCCATCTGTCGTGCGGAGGATGCGTCCTCTGAAGTAGTGAGTCTCCCCCGATCCCATCAGCTATAACGGCGTAGCATCCACCCCAATCTGCAAGCCCCCATCCACAATTCCTTCAACTAGGCCGTAGCAATGGCTGATCTCTCTTTACAGTGCGCCGCCCTCGCTGCTAGCGGGTTCGGGGACCGCCTCCTGGTTCCCGCCGCGGACGGGTATGAGGAACGCGTGGAGTCCTGGTGGTCCGCCGACTCTCGCTTGACGCCGTCTTGCATTGTCCAGCCCCAGAACGCCACTGAGGTGTCCACGATCCTCCGTATCCTCAACGCCAACACCACGGCTGACTTTGCCGTCCGCAGCGGTGGCCACAGCCACTGGTCGGGCGGCAGCAACGTCGCCAAAGGCGTCACCATCGATCTCGGTCTGATCAAGGGTGCCTCGTACGATGATACCACGGGGCTGGCTTCGGTCTTGCCCGGTAGCCGCTGGGGAGATGTCTTCAAGACGCTAGAGTCGTATGGCGTCGCTGTCCCTGGCGGCCGAGACGGCAACGTCGGTGTGGCCGGTTTCTTGACCGGCGGTGGCAACTCATACTACACGGGCCGCGCCGGTTTCGGTTGCGATTCCATTGTCAACGTCGAGATTGTCCTCTCTGACGGCAGCATCGTCAACGCCAACAAGACCACCAACCCTGACCTCCTCAAGGCTCTCAAGGGTGGCTCTGGCAACTTTGGCATTGTCACGCGCTTCGACCTGGAGACCTTCTCCGCCGGTGATGTTTGGGGTGGTATTCGCGCCTCGAACTTGTCCCAGGCCGACCTCGTCACCGCTGCCATGGTCAACTTCACCAACAACAACGACAAGAACCCGGAAGCGGCCTTCCTGATCAACTGGACCTACAACCCAAGCATATCTTCCGAGGTTGTCCTCGCCCAGGTCCTCGTCGACACCACCGGTGTCGAGCAGCCCCCCGTGTTCGACGAGGCGCTGCAGGCCACAGAGCTGTTCAACGACTTCACCGTCCGTCCCGTTAGCGACATGGCCGAGACATATGTGCTCCCCTCTGGTCTTTAGTGAGTTCTGTGGCACCCTAACTGAAGAATTGTGGCTAACAGCTCTCTCAGCAACGTCTGGTTCAGCCTGACATTCGCCAACGATGCGCGCATCATCGAGAAGGCCGCCGGGCTCCACAATGCCATGGTTGCGGAGCTCTTGGAGGAAATTCCCGCGGCTGATCTCGGCACGCAGAACCTCTTCCAGCCCGTCCCTAAGCTCTTTGCCGATAACGGCGTGGCGCGTGGGGGCAACGTACTCGGCCTCGACAAGATTGAGGGCAACTCGCTCATGTGGCTGCTGGCGTGCACCGTCACGACGGCGGAACAGGAGGTACTGCTCCGCACAAAGGCGACGGCCTTCGCGTCTACGCTGGAGGCTTACGCCAAGTCTATTGACGGCCTGCGAGATTGGCGCTACCTGAACTACGTCGACCCCAGTCAGGAGGACCCCATCCTGAGCTACGGCACCGACAATGTCGAGTTCCTCCGTCAAGTCTCTGCCAAGTACGACCCAACTGGCCTCTTCCAGAAGCAGAGAAAGGCTGGTTTTAGACTTCCCTAGGCTACCCCATGAGTCCGGCCCGCGCGGAAGACGGGCGGAACCCTGGTCCTCGTTGATAGATGCTCAGAAACTGATCGAGTCGTCGGCTCGCGCGGCTGATACAGCCTGGGTTTAAGGTATATAGTAAACTTCAAGGATCTTCGGCATTAGCGTGTCTCGGCTTTTCCGCTTACGAGTGCGTGCAACGAGAGACGGGTGTAATTACGGGGCGCTTGTGGGCGGGTCCGCTATTGCGTGTGCAAGCGACGCTCGCTTAGCGGCCTGCCTTGATCCCGTGGAGAGACGGCAGGCATCTCGAAATGATTGTGGATAAGAGATCAAGACATGTAGATATTACTCTTAGATTTCCCAGGATTACACGCAGCTCCTCGGTTTTCAATGTTTAATCATCTCCCTCGTGTCTCTCGCGACTGACATGTTCAGACTCGACTCGGGGGAGGCTTTTCGCACATTATGGTGTAATTCGGTGATGAATCACTTAGTAATCAAGGATCTGTGGGATCTCTATCCATACAAGTGTATTACCGGGCTATCCTTGCACTGTACCCAGAACTCCACATCGTAATGAGATTGTGAATGTGCATACCGTAAGGATCTACCAGTGCCATCCCAGTTACTTGAGTGTCACATAGATGGTGTGATTGAAGTCTAGTGTGGAATCCAGGAAATACAGACGCTCTCAATCTTTCAGGAGCTTCCTAACTAAATAAAAAAATCAATTATGATAATATCTAAACAGGTGCAACGCACTTCGGGCCTGGAGTTCGCTGAGGTTTTACAACCGGCGGTGGCAGGTGTCGGCCAAAAGAGACGATTAGTGGCCATCGAGTTGTGATGAGCTTTCAAGAGAGGGGCTGAAGGTTAGTTGGCGACTTGGTTTAATGCAATCTCTAAACGTATGCCCCCGTTTGGAAGGTGAGGACAAGTCTAATGTGGACGCTCTGGATGAAGAAAGCCGACTGCTGAGCTAGCATGAAGTGAACCCATTGAGTGAATACTAACCTCATGTAGTACTCAGTAAGCGACAGTGCAAGTATGGTTACTGAGACCATGATAATAATTACGCTCATGACCAGCAACCGATTAACCATGTGCTGAGTACTATTTCGCGTGATCCAACTCAAGAAGCAGCATATATCACTCCTGTGGCTGCGATTTGGCATGCGAAAGGTACAATATAAGCAAGTTCGACAGGAGTTAGGATTTCTAGAATCAGCGCAAATACGAACCAAGATACATTTAACATATTCAAGAGACACAACTCGTTTTTGCCATGCCTCTTTTTTGTCAACAATATCAAATGAAGATAATATCAATTGTGTAGCTTATCGCTTTATATAAATAATTGGAGAATATTTCTCGTTCCTGGTAGCTGTGGTAAACGTTAATTTCCTAGTAGAGTGAAAGTAGCGTAACTCTTCGAAGTAAGTATCAAATAAAACGCACTCAGTTATATAGTTTATACATATCTAAGAATAATCATGGAGCACCAACCTTGTCGGAGTTAAAAGCAGAATCGGAAAATCTTAAAATTTCTTTTATTTAAGCTTCATTTAATTTAGTCAATAATAGAACAGCAGCGAGCTAACCCTGTTTCGCTCTCTGCTACATTGTAATGACGTGGCCCACACCTCAGCAAGGCAATTCTTGCAAAAGAACCAGCTTTAGATCATCGTTAATCCGGCCGTGCTTTTCTTATACGAGAGCATACTGTGAAACAAAATTCTCTATATTCTACTCGAAGCCATAGCTACAGTATAAGTAAACATGACGTCTACAGACTGCATCTGATGGTATTGATTCCCAGCCTAGGAGCTTCGTGAAACTGCTGCAGCCTCAGCCCTTTTCCTGTCATAAACACCCTTTGCTGTTCCATCAAGAACCTCCTGACAGTATGACTCCAGACTATTCCCGGTCAGATCAGGGTACAGTTCTTTGGCATCCTTGTACCCCAAGTAGCGAGCATACTCGGGCGTATTATCGCCACGAATATAGCGCGAATTCAAGTATTGGAATTGGGCTATCTTCGCGTAGGTAAGGGGGTTAGAAGGATCCCCAGATTCAGCTTCGGCGATGCCAGCTTCAATCGCATCCTTGGACATCTATCATACTCTGTCAGCTCAGCCCAAAATAGAAGGATAGTTTTCTCACGTTGGTTCGATCAATCGTCTCTCCACTAAGCTTCTCCAGCAGTTGGAAGACCTGGTTCTGAGATAGAAGCTCGGTGTAGGAAAACACCATTGCGTTCACGGTCCTCGGGTCAGAGATGATACGCGCCACGTATCGCCCAATATCTCTAATGTCTGTTAAGGCAGTAGCCACATCCCCGTCTCCAGCAATAATATTTCCTGGCATGATGAGGGCGTAATCAATGCGGCCAGAGGCAAGACGCGGAAGCGTCAGCTGGAACCACCAACCGACATCAATAATGGTATAAGGGAGGTGGATCTTCTTGATATGGTTCAGCACGACTTCTTTCTATTTATGTCTGTCAGCGGTATATCCTCATCATATTTGGATAGGGATATGGCTTTACCTGGTCTCTCAGCGTCAGAATTCCAGTTGGAGGAGTGACGGTGGCAAAGAAACACGGGATAAATCTCTTGACACCTGCAGTCTCGGCAGCGTTGGCAAGGGGAATCTGGGCCATGAAAGCGTATGCATCGACTGTTGAGATGACTACGTCAATGCCTGCCAACAGCTTGACGAGCTCCTCCTCTGGCCCTTCGAGGTCTGCTGCAACTACAGTCACTCCCTTGGCCGCAAGCTGAAGCACCCCCGGTTTCTGTAGAGAAGCCGGCCGGGTCAAGGCGGTTATCTCCTGTCGGAAAATAGTAAGTCACATATCCGCATCACAAGACGTGGCATCATACATATTTTGGATCGGTCGACTCCAGCAGACCCTTAACGACAGAGGAGCCTGTCTCTCCTGTCGCACCAACGATTGCTACCTTCATGATGTTTGGGTGTGGTAGCTCGGTGTTGTTGAATACGAATGGTTTGGATTCTAGCCTCTGAATGCTGGGAACTGCTCTAAAGCGACCTCTTTATACAAATGCGATAATACCGGAGATTGATGAAATCACGCGGAGTGAGGCAAAATGCGGAGCGGGGCAACGCGTTGATTATGGCATCAATTGCCAGGATTGAATGTACGAGGTTCTATGTAAGCTACGTATCTGAAGCAGCGATATGTCGGGTTCGGGTTCGGGTTCGGATTCGTCCCTATACTGCCTAGTCGACTGGAAACCGAGCGAGCTTATATTTGAACGAGCCGCCTCCCAACCGCATGAGAGCTTGCGGGGCGGACTTTCAATCAATTTCATGCGCTCCAGCTACGTGGCGTGTTCCAGGCACTCGAAAATTCCGGAATGGCTTACACCGTCAACTGTCGAATTTGAATAACTGGTGCATTTAGCGACGCAATTACTGCACCACCATAGCGCGACGTGCGAAGAGCTGCTAATATCGGGGTCTCGGGGCTTGACTCTCTCCGGGCCTTAGGATCTCACTCTCCCGCATAAGCTCGTCAAACTCCATGCTTCATGCGTACAGTCGCACTAGAAGCCTTTGTGACATCACCTTGAATCACCAGCAGCCCGTACTTGTCGCCCACCAGCCCCTCAGAAAGGCTATTGATGAATTTCTGATTGAGTACCCTCGTACCTTCTGCGATCGGCTAGTCTGCCTTATTCTCGCGCGGGACAAAAGACCACCTCCTCAATCAGTAGGATGAAATATCATGCTAATAGCATGTTAATACACGGAAGGAGTATTGGAAGACTGACATTGCCCTCCACAAAACTACCCAAAGCGTCCTGGATTGTGGTGAGAAAATCAATGACACAGTAACTAATGGCGATAGTAAGATTCCATTCAAAAACGGTTTATGTCTACCTTTCCGTCGCTATCCCTTAGGCCATCATATTATGGTTCCCAAAGTCCGAATATCCAGTCATTAATATTAGCTAGCAAAGTGCATTTAGAGTAACAACTTAAACCCGCCAACTGTCGGCCGAGCTTAAACTCCAGAGGAGAACTCCATACAACGACAGAAGCTCACTCAACCACTCTTAGGCGCCTCGTAGCTAGCCTTAGAATGTCGTCATTGCTTTTCCTGCTGTGTGTCACATTAGAACGCCGCCAAGGTCGTTTACCAGAGGATTGACTGTTATAAACTAAATGGCCAGCGATATCAGCATTCCGCAGACACTCAGACTTATCAAACACATCTCGGCCACTTACACCCTAAGTATGCCAGACATACCAGCGTGCTGGTATAAATAGACAAAGTAAGGAACCGGAACAGGTTACTTACATCCTAAACTTTGGGGTTTATTAGCACACCACTGCCCATCAGACTCATCGCTAACCATTGATCATGCACTTACACACAAAATCCCATTTATCAAAACATCTATCACCGCGGCCACTAGGGCGGCAACGAAGATCACCGCAACAATCCCAACTATCCACGCAACGTTCGGTTTTTTTCTTGCATACCTTGCGTTCACAACCCTCATTAGCATATCGCTACCAAACAGACTCCTCGGTATACTGGCTCGGTACTCACAAATGGGATACATTGGCCCTTCAACAAAGCACCACTGGTTCCGATGTTACACGTTAAGCCCTATTGTTTTCTGCATTAGCTCGCTGCTATCGGTTCAAGTCTTCATCGAGGACTTACATCACAGCATCGCTATAACGTTCCCAGCCGTATCAGCATGCGACAGTCGCTCTCTCAATGAACCATCGGTTAGATACTTACGTTGCGAAAGGTCGCACACTAGAGCAAACATTAGTTTTAGCATGATTCGTTATTGGGCTGTTATTTCATAATCGGGATGGGTACGTACTCCAATCTTCAGGGTGTCAGCTATATTGACAGATTGCTAGAAATCAGACGTTTCATTGTCGGTAGGTAACGACTTACTTGCAACTGAGTGTTTGCCAGCCATGTCAGCATTTTCCCATGGTTAATGATAGCATGTACAACTTACAAGACCCTAGCGTGCCAAAATAAGCATGTCAACTCCAATCAGGCTACTTTGTCAATCCTGAGTTATGTACTTACGACGCACTAAGTTTTCCAGTTGCGTTAGTATGATAGTACCAATGAGGGTTGTACGTATAGACTGAAGAAACGCTACAGGCAACCTGAATAGACACGTACTTGTTGTGCTGATTCGGCTTCTGCCACTGATTCGGCTTCCGCCACTGATTCGGCTCCTCCCACCGATCTTGCCTCTACCCCTGATTCTGATTCTGCCATTGGTCCAGCTACTGCCAGTCCTGCAAGAAAGGTAAAAAGAGCAATAAAGACCTTCATATTGGTAATCAAGTAGCAATAGAATTTCCAAAGGATGGATAATAAGCAACAGATGTTGTTTCGTATGTGTTCCTGAGTTGTAATGACAACATATGTGTATTCCAGTTGCCTTTATATCTATCATGTCTCTATATCCCGATAAGTGGCAACAAGCGGGGATTCCTAGAGACGGTGTTCGGGTTAATCTTGGCAGTCCGTTTCCCAACGGAGGTTGCATTTCAGTTCGTTACCAATAGAACAAATAGTAACCAAGTACGGTTCAAGACACACATGTGAAGTCGGGCCGCATAGAGATCAATCTCGACCGGGCGGTGAGACAGAGGGCGATTTGTCGTTTTTATACTCGGGCGTAATAGGTCTTGAGAACAACTAATCCGCTATAATTCCGAGCATACATAACCCCTCTCTGTCTCGCACGTAGTATCCATTAAAGATAAACCATGTCTTACCAATTGTCCACGTCATGACTTGAATATCGAGACATGCGCGGAGAAATGACACAGAGAGGGGTCACGCCACGCAAATAGCAATACTGAGACAAAGGGCAACGCAGAGTGCGATGTACGCAATGGTGATGTTAGTTTGTTTCTTCACATCAAGATGGATGCGGAGTCAATTCCCTTAGAAATGACTGCCACTCAAGCTCACTCCGACTTAGGTTAAAGCAGCATCAGGCTAAGACTCGACAGGAAATTGAGAGTTTTCGGGGCAGCCTTTGTGGCACGCACACTTCTGTATTGTATTTAATCATCTACGCAGACCAGCAAGGTAGTCGCTGATCTTGGATCTCAGCCCCAGCGGATTTGCGGCTACGTCCACCAGTAAAGGGGACTGGTGAAGGTAGTTAAAGCGTAAAAGGGGTCAGAGATTGATTTGATAATTTGTCTGGCTGAAGGTTTGGGCCCGGTTGCGAGCTACTGACCAAGACTGAGGCTGGCAATGGCGAGTCATAACCGAGCCAATCAATACGTCCTGATACGCCCATGGATTAAGCTCAGTCTCTTAACTCAGCGATATGAACTAAAACTATGCATCTATCGTTTGATTATATTTGTTTCGCTAGCGCCTGTAAATCGGCGAAATTATCACATTGGCTGCCAAGCGAGTTGAGATTTTCTCCTCTCCAATCGCTTCATCTCCAGCAAACACTCCCCTCAATTTCTGGGGTCTGTTCATTGCGACATCATTCTCCGTTTCTAATTTGTGAGACCGAGCACTGGAAGTGCAACTCATCTCATAATGAGGCGAAATCTATATTGACATTTTCTCATTTGAACTCTTTCGGATCCAAGTGCCCGCTAACGTTGTTGGTTCGGGGGTGAGCGAGCCCATCTCGGCTCTACGGATGAAGATCATACCCCGACTCCCTGGAAACGTGTCGAAGAAGCTTGCGTCATACGAGAGGAAATTTGGCGTACTTCTAAAAAGGGAAATAGCTGGTTCTTCAGTCTTTGGTGGCCGTGCTGCAAACTTGAACAGTTGTGAGGCCTTGGATCGACTTGACTATCAGACCCTATGGCGAGTCAGTTTCAGAGCACATTCCCGAGCTGATTGACCAAAATGTTACCCTTAAGCTTATTTGAGCATAGCTCATGTTTGCCTCAGCACAAACTGAAAATGGGCTGATAGGCGAATGATCTGAGACAATCGGTATTATTTAAGGCAAGCCATTGGCTGTGGCGTTGTCGCATTCAATTGTTTGCTCTACAGTGTATTTAGCAGACTATGAGTAGCAACTAGTTTGATTGGGTATCACTTTCTGCTTTTCTCATGCTCGTTCAAATCACGACTGTAAAATATAAATTTACATCAATGACAGGAGCGAAACGAATGACTTTTAAAATTGATGGTAATGTATGCGGATGTTCAACCACCATAGTCTCCCAAGCGGTGTATTTTGCCCTTTATCGAGCCTTGTGTGAGACACTCGCCGAAGATAATTCCCATTTTCTTTAAGATATTATCTATTTATGACTGCACTGCTGCCTAGATGGTCCTAAAATACAAATGTTGGTTCCATAGCCTCAATGGTTTCAGCTGTGGCTCGTATACGTGTATATTTGATCAAGTCCTGCACGATTAGTCATATCCACTCTCGTTGAACTTCAGCAGGCAGCAGGCTGACTGTCTCAAGGCTGACTGTCTCACAAGTACCGCACCCTTCCTTTCGATGTCAAAAGCTGGACACGATTGTTCAAAAGCTTTAAACAATTTCTCCCGTCGCCAAACATGGAGAGAGGCTTGGAAATCCCGAAATTCGTCATCGACCTCTCGAAGCCGCCCGAGGCCCGTTATGCTCACATAGTCCCGCACTTCCAAGCGCAAATCGACAATTGTGATCTATCCGGCCTATTCCATGGCCTCCTGCGCGATCTTACTGGCCCAAAGATTGGAAAATGCTTGAGTGCCTTAGCTCGACTGTCTATGCGTCGATTATACATGGCTGAAGAGTCAGCAGAGTTGGTGGGCATCTCCAAGGCGACTGGCATTCCAATGCATGTTCTCGTCGGCTTCAATGTCATCCTGGACTTATTACTCGGGTGCACCAGTGGTGGCGTCCGCACAATTTCCCCAGGAATCTCTTCGCCAAATCTACAAACTCAAATGCTTCACTTCCGCACATTAGACTGGGGAATGGACCAGCTGCGGAAAATCATCGTGGAGCTTGACTTCGTTCGCTCTGACGGCGGGCCCGTCATCGCTACGACAGTAACGTATCTTGGATATGTGGGTGTATTGACTGGCGTGAGGAAGGGCTTGAGTATGAGTCTTAACTTTCGGCCCTACCATGCTCGGAACTCATGGCGACAGAGGGCATCGTTTCGTTGGCAACAAGCCATGGTTATACTTGGCTTGCGGCAGTCAATATCCAGTGTTCTGCGAGGATTCCTCTTGGGGCCTGCCCAGTCAAACCAGGAGGGGGTAGCTAAACGAAGCAGCCGACTGGTGGTGAATGAAAAAGACGTTGAAGAAGTCCAGGACGATTACATCCAGGCCATTTTGTCCACCCAAGCAACCTCGCCATCAACAGCTGCATACCTCATTTTATGCAGGCCAGACAAAGTTTTTATCATCGAAAAAGATCACCGTCAGGCCTCAATTCGACAATCGGATACTTTTTTGACTGCGTATAACCATGACGCAAGCGATGAAGTTCAACTTCAACAGCGGGAGCGACAGGAAGCGGCCTCTGAGACCGAACTAGAAGAGTCGCAACAACTACAAGAAGCGGTTTCTGAGATCGAAGTAGACCAGTCGGAGCAACGACAAGAAGCGACCTCTGATATTGAATCTCAAAATACTTCCGATGACTCATGTGAAGAGGATGCTATTGGAATGACCACCATTCTGAGTTACTCTTTTGATAGAAAGACCTGCCTCGACGAGATGTGGGAGGATCAGGTGCGCGCTTGCCAACAGCTACACCAGCGACAGGACAAAGTGGTGACACTGGATGACGTGAAGCTATTTCTGAAAGACGAAGACATTAGCAACGACGAGACTCACTATGCTGTTATAATGGATCCGAAGGCTGGTACAATCCTTTGGCGGAGGGCTTATGAGGCTGATGAGTCTAGCGAGTCTGATGAATCTACTGAATTTGATGAGGCTAATAATTGATGCGATACTACCGGGGAGTTAAGAGGAGTCACCACGGGACATGAGGTGGTAAAGGTTAATATTGCATAATTTGTCTTCGATCTCAGCTCTGTTCTTTTTTTCTGTAGCAATAAATGATTAAAAAGCTATATATCTATCTTCAATTACAACCCAAACTCAAAGAAAATACTGTATGCGTTTACATGTGCTCAACGAGGGAGCTATACCAAGAGGGGAGATCTCCAACACGATTTCACCAAGGGCCCAACACCACCCACTCAGCCTATATCCTGGCCATGATTCCTTTGGGAGATACCAGTTTAATCGACAGCGCAACAAAGCCGCCAACCAGGCACATGACTCCGCTGAATATGGATACTTGAAGGAAGCCTCCATATTTATTAACCAGTACCCCGTTAATTGGGGGGCCAATCAAGGCTGCAGTTGAGCTCACAGCCATTCCCATTCCCATGTAGGATCCAATATCCCGGGGGTCTTTTGGGCATGTGGAAACCGCCGCAGCGCATCCAGAGATGATCATGCCGGAGGAAAAGCCGAAAAAGATGGAGTAAACCACTAACCCTGCCGTGCTTTTCGCCGTGTTCAGACACAGGATGACAATTCCGTTGGTCAGACCCGCGAGCAGGAGCATATTAAACGGCCCGAACTTGTCCGCGAGCACGCCCGGAATTATGCGGCCAAATGTGGAGGCGCCGTTGATAATTGCAAGCAAATATGAGGCAAGCGTTTCGTCCATGCCTCTGGAGACGGCATAAGTCGGGATGAAGAATAGCGGCGTGAACATGCCGAGGATCAAAAAGAACATGGCAATTATCAGGAGGTTGTACTCGACTTGCTTGAAAGCTGCCTTGATGAAAAACGTCGTTGGTCTCGGCGGTAGGCGGGCTGTGACGGCCACACACGCGAAGGCAAGGAGTGGGAGCATGATGAAGCCGATGATCCGCACAGTCCATCCGAATCCCAACGAGGATTTGGTGAGCATCCTTGACAGGGCAATGGGAATGACGACGCCGCCAATGGATGACCCAGATATGGCGACGCCCAATGCAGCAGCTCGTTTCTTTTCAAAGTGTTGAGAGAGTGCCGCCAAGGATGGGAACGTTAACAGACCCATGGCGGTGCCCATCAAGACGCCCTGGGCAAGCATAAAGTGCCAATACTCGGTGCATATGCTCACCATCATTATAGCAAAGAGGTAGAGGAGTGCGGCTGGTCGGAGAATCTATCCATGTGTTAGTGGACTCAATCGAGCATTACCAAAACCGGGGACATACCCATGCGCCGTAACGGTCGAACAGCGGTCCTCCTACTGCGCCTGCTGCAAACTGGAGAAAGGCGGCGATGGATCCTATCCAGGCGACCTTGTCTTCCGATTCGTGCTGCAGCTGGTGCGTCATGTAATACTGCTGAAAGATGCCAAACGAGTTTGCGAAGCCCAGTGCCGAGAAGGAGATGAATCCAGCGCCGGCGGCAACAGTCCATGCTCGAACGCCTCCATCAGGCGCTTCTCCGAAATCGGTAGAGGCCTTTTCTGGGTCGATTCCCACAGTTGTCATGGGAATCGACTCGTCGCTTCCAGGAGAGGCTGGAGGGCTTTTTGCTGCAGCGGCCATGATGTATGAGCAGATGGTTGGTTGCGTTTGTGGACGAAGATGGGAGCGAGGAGTAGCTTTTGGAATGGGCTGGTCGGTAGAGCTGCGTGTTAGAGAGTACTTCGAGACGAGCGAGTACAAAAGACAGGCTTGGCAAATATTGCATTTATAGCCATGATTAATAAAATCATGTCCGATTTCTTTGCTCCTTTTCGCCCTGTCGGGGATAGCATCAATCGGGCATGAGACAGCGGCACGGACTCGGAGACGCCTCCACCAATCAGATGTCGACAATGCTCGGTCAATGGCGGGCGGCGCGGACCAAAGACGCAATTGCCGACTCCGACTGATCATCTTCATCCAGCTTTTATCTCCTCAGCCTTCTTTTCTTCCTTCCACAGGCTACACAGCTGCAAGATCCGCCGGAGATACTGTGACGTTTGCAGCACCGTCCGAGGCATCCCCGGGCGCATTTGAACCTCTCCACTCCCACCACGAGTGGCCAGGAAGCAAACACCATGGCAGAGTCCGAAGCCGCCCCCGAACGTCGCCGGAGACGGCCAGCAATGTAGGTGGAAATCCACTCGGGGTTGTCTCTACGTGCGCTGACACCAGGTGAACTCCAGCTCGTGCTCTCTCTGCAGGCGACGCAAGATCCGGTGCAATCGAGAAACTCCCTGCAACAACTGCGTGCGGTCCAAGAACGAGCAATGCATCTACGAGATCCATCCGTCTCAACCTCCGCGGCAGCCTCCGCGGCAGCATCTTGGCCAAAGCAACCCCGTCAAAGCTGCCCTGGCGCAACTACCCCGACAGCTTCACTTAATAGCACCCGTCGATACAGCTTCCAATTCAAGTGCAAGCTCTGCCTCTGCCGTCTCAGGTCATCTTCCCGGTTCGTCAGGGCCAAGTTCAACAAGCGCATCGTCGCCAGCAGGTCCAACTCTTACTCAAGACGTCGAGTCCATGAGGAGTCGAATTCGGCAGCTCGAAGATGCGTTAGCGAAATCAACAATCCAGTCTATCTACCCTTCCCCTCTCACTCCCGCTTCCAGTTCCAGCGTCGAAACGGCAACGTCGCGGCTTGCCGGGACTTTCCACCTCCACCACAGCACCATGTTCGGCCAGGCCCGGATCTCAAGCCGCAGCATCATGCACAAGACTCGCATGTTTGGCCAGAGTCACTGGATCAATGGGATTTCAATGGTAAGCTTCTGTCTCATCCACAGTGATTGCGCAACTATCATAACAGGCATCAGTACCTAGACATGTTTCGGGAGATCGAGCCGTTCGTGCTAGAGGATACATCGCGGGCAATGGCCGGCATCAAAAGATGTAAATCCCTAGGCAAGCTTATCAAATTGAGGCGGGCGCCTCTGTGGCCCTCGCCGCCAACCCCCGATTTGCCCTCAAAGGATGTCGCCGACAAGCTGGTCGAGTGCTACCTTCGGACATCGGAAAGCGTCTACCGAGTCGTACATATTCCCACCCTTATGAGGAACTATGAGGCACTTTGGATGCCCAATGCCAAGTCGGATCCCGCATTCTTGGTTCTACTAAAGCTAGTATTCGCCATCGGAGCCACTACATACGACTCCCAATTCTCCCTCCGTACCGATGCCATCCGGTGGGTGTACGAAGCTCAGACTTGGAACTCGGCACCGGAATTCAAGTCGAGGCTGAGCATGCAGTCACTGCAAATCAACATACTCCTCATCCTTGCCCGGGAAACGGCAGGTGTTGGGAGAGACTTGGTCTGGGTTGCAGCCGGTGCACTATTCCGAACAGCAATGTACATGGGGCTGCATAGAGACCCCGCACATCTTTCATCCCGGACAAAATTCACTGCCGAGATGCGCCGAAGGCTATGGAACGTGATTCTCGAGATCGGTTTGCAGTCAAGCATGAGTTCGGGAGGGGCTCCACTCATCAGCCTCGACGACTTTGATGCCGAGCCCCCGGGTAATTTCGATGACGACCAGCTTCTTGATGAGGATGCTATACCAAAGCCGGACGACCAGTTCACTCAAGTGTCTATCTTGAGAGCTCTCTGCAGTACCTTTCCGATCCGTCTTGCGGTTGCCAAATTTTTGAATAACCTCAACTCCAACAGCACATACGAGGAAACTCTTCGACTTGATGCAGAGCTCCGCACCTCGTACAAAGACCTATGCCGAACCCTCAAGAAATTTGAATCGACAACCGGAGAATCTCCTTCACAATTTTCAATGCGTCTAGTGGATTTCATTATGCGTCACTACCTGTCGTCCGTCCATGTTCCGTTTTTCGAGCGGGCATTGCACGAGACAGCCTATGCATATTCCAGGAAGGTAGTCATCGATGCCTCGCTCAACATCTGGTGCGCAGTGTATCCGGCCTCGTCTCTCAACGGTGCTGCCTCTTCAGAGGAAGACGACTTTGCGCGACTGGTTGCCTGTGGCGGTACACACTGTCGCACCATTGCCATGCAGGGAGCTTTACTCATTGGAGTGGAAGTTAAGTCTCAACTGCAGGAAGAAGAAAGCCTCGGTCCAGTTCGTTTACGGCCATCCCTGCTTCCCGTCGTCGAGGAAGCAAAGGCCTGGTGTTGGAGGTGTATTGAAGCCGGGGAGACGAACATCAAGGGCTATTTGGTCCTGTGCATGCTTTCTGCGCAGGTTGACGGGCTCTTACGAGGCCTATATAGGAGCGAGTTTCCGAAAATTCTGATCGAGGCTGTTGAAAAGGCTGAAGAAAATGCTTCATTGATACTCGAAGAAAAGGCAGCGCTTGGCGAACCCGAGGAAGCTGCATATGGACTTACCCAGATGTCTCTGGATACAACTCCCGAGCTAATAGAAGGTTGGGACTTTATGGTAAATGAACGCCAGTCAAACCACCATATACATCGCTAACAATCGATATCAGATGGCAGATACTGAGCTCAACTTCAGCAGCATGGACCCAGCAAGCTGGATGCTCAACGACGGAGTGACTCAGGAGGCACCAATTTGGTAGCAAACAGTTGAGGAGGATGTCAAGTTTCGATCCTATCTTCATTAGAGCCACATTTTGGTTTGTCTTGATAATTTGCCACATCAGGGGAAGGCTCCCGGGTGGCTTCTGGTTTATTACCGCCATTCCGTTGTCGCCATATGGCAATCTTTCCAACTTCCCCTTCCGTCCCTCCCCAAGTCCGTCCTTTTAGATGTCTCAGGCACAACTCCTTTCCCTCGTCAGGATAGTATAACCAGCTCGCCCACTTTGTCCACTGCAATACCTCGTTAGTCATTACTCGCGTGACAGGTTTATCCGTCATTCGTAGCATGCGCATCGGTCGAAGCCAAGAAATATTTTCCAATTCGGAGCGTTCAGATCCAGAGAGGGAAAGCCCTAGGGTGAAATTTTAAGAAATAGCTTACCTGTCCTTCCTTCATTTGCGACCTGGCACGCTGCCCAATCTTGTCTTCGACAAAGTCCCCGCGAAGCATGGCCAGGCGCGTAGGGAAGACGCGTTCCAGGTAATGTGCGGTAGATGCGACATGCGGCTTGTCATGCCAAAAGAAGAGTGGCGTCAATGGGATTTTGACGTCCGGATCTGATGCGGGACTGAAGTCGCGCTTCAGTGAGGCTGTCAACTCCCTGAGGGTGGGGAACTCGACAACGTCTGATGAAGTGGCGTATGATAGCATGCGCATTGCAGGAAGACAGACATACTTTATGGGGGCTTCCGGGACTGACTCGGAAGCTCCCATAATTAGCAGCAGGGGATCAATGGGAAAGTCGGAGACCAAAGCCCAGTCATGCTGCTGGACCCAGACATATGGAGTCTCGGTCGCCCTTAATGCCGAACGGACAGCCAAACCAAAGCCAAGACGTCTTACAGGCTCTATGAACGTCACTTTCTTGTCTTGTGTCTGCGCAGTTGTGTAGTGCACAACATTGTCAGCCCTATTTAGACTACCAAACTCCGCCTCTGCGGATCTCTCAGTGAGAACAACAGTGTCGTTGTCCTCGTAATGACGGTTCAATACCAGTTTTTTGACATTCTCCTTGTAAAGAACGAAGTCTCTAGCTTGTTCAGAAGTGATGCAGCCCTTCTTTAGTCGGGCTGAAGGGGTGACTTGGTCATAGCCATCAAAGACAACGATGACCCTACAGTCCACCAAGCTTGGGCAGTGACGGTCGAACGACTCCAGTATTGATGAGACGAGGTCTGTTGAAGGCGCAGATGGCGTCACTGATGTCGTTAAGATGACTGTCAATAGACTGCCGGTTCCTGCTGCCTCTGCCATCCTGATTGAGTAGTGTTTGAGAAAACTCTAGAGCAGACAGAGGATATTCCTGTAACCACAAATCGTCACGTGCCCTCCGCTACCCTAGACTTCTTCGAGGCCCCACGGCGGTCCCCAGCTACCTACCTTTCGACTGGAAGGGAAGATAGGAGACAAAATGAGTAACGAAACAAGCATCAAAGAAGAGGTCCAAAATTATTAATTCATTCGTGCAATTTCATTTGTGATATCATTGTGGTTTTACACGTCCCCCTAACCTAGATTTACCTTCGCCTCTCACAACTTGCTGGGCAAAATGTTCCACTTGACACTCTTGACGGTGGTCCACTCATCAAGTGCCTCCTTTCCATTATCCCGACCAAACCCACTCTCCTTCACTCCGCCAAAGGGAGTGTTAGCATTGACAGTTCCCCAGGTGTTTACGGTAACTTGGCCAGACTCGATGCCCTCTGTAACACGGAACGCCTTGTTCAGGTCATTTGTGAAGACAGCAGAGCTGAGACCGTATAGAGTACCATTCGCCTTGGCGATAACCTCCTCCTCGGTCTTGAAGGGAGCGATGCTCGCGAACGGCCCAAAGATCTCCTCTTGCATGATGGGTGCATCCTGAGAGACATCGGCAAATGCGGTGTTGGCAAAGAAGTGACCCTCCTTTCCGATTCTCTCACCGCCGTGCAGAAGCTTCGCGCCGCTCTTCTTTCCCTTCTCAACGTACGCCAGCATCTTCTCGAGCTGACCCGCGTTCATTACAGGGCCCTTGGTGGTTTCTGACAGAAGGGGATCGCCATGGACTGCCTCGCGGCTGCGCTTGCTAAACTCCTCGACAAATTTCTTGTAGATGGTGTCCTGGACATAAATGCGGCTGCCGGCTGCGCAGATCTGGCCGTTATTCACGGTGATGCCCAACGTAGTCCAGAGGAGCGCATTGTCCCAGTCGGCATCGTCAAAGACGATAGAAGGGCCCTTGCCTCCCAGCTCTAGAGTAATCTTCTTCAGGTTCGTTCGCGCCGAAGTGGCGAGAATCGACCGGCCCACTCCGGAGCTTCCGGTAAATGAGAGCTTCTTGACCTCCATGTGTTCGGCAAGCGCTTGGCCAGCAACAGCGCCGAGGCCGCACAGAATATTGACGACGCCAGGGGGGAAGCCCGCCTCGCTAATAAGTTGGCCGAGCTTCTGGGCGTACAGGGGGCACATCTCTGGCGATTTGATGACCAATGTGTTTCCTGCTGCAAGTGCCGGAGCAACCTTCCAGATGGTAATCATTCTAGTTTGCCATGTTAGCCGCAATGGAATCACCGATGAGCAAGACGGGGAACGTACAATGGTGCATTCCAGGGCACGACGGCCGCGCAAACTCCAATGGGCTCACGTCGCGTGTATGCCATTCCCTGGGGGATTGACATGGAAACGCCATCGACCTTGTCAGCCCAGCCGGCAAAATATCGTAGAGTATCAACAGACTGCGGGACGTGGAGGCCCAGCGAGTCCTTGTATAAAATTCCACCATCGACAGCCTCAAGCGACGCGAACTCGGTAGCATCCCTCTCGATGAGGTCGGCGAGTTTGTTCAACAGGGCCCTCCTGGCGTTGGGCGACTCGTTTTTCCATGTCGCATACGCCTTTTTGGAGGACTGAACAGCTCGGTCGATGTCCTCGGTCTGTGCCGCTGCCACTGTTACGAGATGGGCGCGGGTGGATGGGTTCTCGATGTCTATGGTGCTGTTGCCGGTCGCGGGAACGAAAGCATTGTCGATGAAAAGCCCCGTGGACACTGCAATTTCTCTCTGTTAGGTGGCTGCAGATGCACAACGCAGGGGAGACGGGGAAACGCCAACGCACCCGCGATCTGGCGGCCTTCTGCGCCTGTTATAGTGACGGAGGCCATTGATTCGTCGTAGTAGCTTCGATTCTAGATGAAGGATGTGGAGAATGCACGGGGTTCTCGACAAGGGGGATTCAGGTGGTGGTGATTCAAGCAGGGTCTTATCAAAAACAGCGTGATTCTGGAGCTGCATATTGCGCATCTACCTGTATATATTTGAGCTAATTTTACGGCAGTGAAACACGACTTGCCGGAACCCGGCTATGCCTTGTGTTTCCCATCAGCGGTTCCGCGTGGATAAACTATGCTGTGGATGAGTAATTCATGCGAATCGCGTAAGAATTCCCGAGGGCCCTCAATTCCGAGATCTGCCCCGCATTCTCAGCCCAATCCTGTTCTTATCTCGGTGGACGCTGGGGAAGTGGGTACGTGGATAATTACTGAGCATTTCCGATTCCGAGCGCCGTTCCGATATCTGGTGCGCGGCCGGTACGTGACTCGGTCAAGATTGTCCGCACTCCGGTATTTCCGAGCAATATTCCGGATGACTCAGATCCGGCAATAGTATAATATCCCAGTTCATTGGAGCAGTTCACGAGATGTGAGAACCTGGCAGTGGCCTATAAGCATAGGTCGCTGCTGAGTATGTATCTGAAAGGAGGCCATCTCAAGCCACATAGTGAGCAGCATGTGAAACAGCGGCAGCAGTTCCAGAAGTCGGAAATGAAGATGAAGTTCATCACAATAGGCCCGAAGCTGGTTGACATGATCAGAATCAATTACGACATATCATCAGAAAAGGCACAGAATATGGATAACAACCTCTCGTGGGAATCCTACATATGGGGCTCGCCAATGAGTGTGCATCAAGCTAAACCCGTTGTTGAGAAGGAAGCTTACAACGACCCTGTAATTCGCTAGCATTTTATTTGACGTGCATAGGGCCGCTGGGAACCACTGCAGCCAGATATCGATTACTCCCGATCCAGATCAGCAGAACGAGCCAACCCCGATGAAGGCAGCGTCGGCGCATCCCACCATTGGAGAGTTCATCAGATTACTCAATGCACCCATCCCCCACCACCAAAGTCGAAATTTGCTTCCGAGAAGATAACGATGGAGTCCTGGATACGTGGCAGAGCTATGTGATCCACAAAGCTTATGGAGAACGCAGCCTCTAGAGGAAGTCCTATCCCGTCTGGTTCATGTCAGGTGGCGAAGGCAGACGAAGCAGGTAGTCCTCATTCCCAATGTGGCACAGAAAGCTTCACCTCTACAGGGTGTGTGATAAACGCGGCCACGCTATGCCTCGGAGGCGACATCAAGACCAGGGGAAATGATAAACGCGCGAAGCAGTCACTCAGAGTTGACACCTTAGCCTAAAAGATCACTTGACAATGATCTTCAATCATAGATCCGCAGTCAAGGAGTAGTCCTCCTCTTACCTTTCTGTCACAAAAAGTCGACATGGAATTCCTTTGTGCATCCTACAGACCTCTCGATGTTTCGGCAGGGATGGAGCTAAGGGCTAGCTCCGAGCAGACCATGTGGCAAAGGTCCAAGCACTTCAGCCTCTAGAGGCGCGAGGGGCATAGCCGTTCAATATCCAGGACGCTACCTATGTGAGCGGCAAAGACTCCACCTCCAGCAATGCTAGTCTCGCTCGAGCCATGGGTGGGAGAGGACGCAACATGGATGACTTCGCACATGCAAGACAATGAGAATACGCATGCTAGAAGGTATGACTCGGGAATTAGGGGACTGACTTTACCGCTGGGCAATATCGACATGCCCGCAAAACATGCTACAATAAGGTGATTATACCTAGACAGGCGACGCCACACCAAAATCCCACCTGCCTCCTAACAAGACCGATGTTCGACCGACCACGCCATGCATACACAGAAATAGGCCAGGCCATGTACATAGTACGCGACCTACGCCTCCTGTGCCCGGAAACCGTGTCGGAACACTGCTTGTGAGACTCTTCCGAATCCGGAACAGGTCTAACGCCCCGCATGGGCTCTTATCTTTAAGGCCATCTACGCCCCCCAGGCCTCCATGATAAGGTGTTACCTTAGAGCCAACGCTGGGCTTGGCCGTTGATTAGGTGCTCGGACTTGATTGGACGAGCCCCTGCAGATACGATGCCCGAAGCACGTTGACAGGCTCCGTGTAGCGTGTACAGAGGGCCGAATATCAGAATGGGCGCGTTTCAAGAATAGCATATAATAATTAAGGCGTGCCACCACTATTCGAGTCGTAGAAGATTCTAGGGCAGGCTCTGTGATCAAGACTTCAAGATGGACTCCGACAAGAAAAACGAGTATTCGGCGACGACCAAAGTCGTCGACACTGATTCTAAGCCCGCCAATGCCGACGATGCGCGACTTGCACAGCTCGGCCATACACAGGAGCTCAACCGCCAGTTCTCGCTTGTCACCCTAGGCGCGCTTTGCATCTGCCTTATGGGCACATGGGAGGCACTATCGAGCGTCATTGCAACGGCCTTGCTGAGCGGCGGTGCCCCATGTCTCTTCTATAATCTGTATGTCCTCAATTGCCAACGTGACACTTGCGACGCAATTAACACGAGTTGAAGCCTTCTTTCCACCATATGTACTCTCTGCATTGCCTCGTCGCTAGCAGAAATCGCTTCCATTTACCCGACTGCAGGAGGTAAGGATACCTTGTAATCCGGGCGTGAACCTTTTCGTAGGGATATTAATTATTTATTCTTCCAGGGCAGTACCATTGGGTTGCAGCACTATGTCCGGCTTCTTCCAGGTCCGCAGCCTCGTTTATGACTGGCTGGATCTCGGTTGGTGGCCAGATTGTCTTGACCTCTTCCGCAGCATTTGCTGCCGGTCTTCAAATGCAAGCCCTAATAGTCCTCAACAACGATTCATATACTTCAGCAAGGTGGCAGGGCATGCTCTTCTACTGGGCGGTTCTAGTTTACGCCATGGCGCTTAATATCTGGGGATCCAAGCTGTTGCCCACTGCAAACCTGCTATCAGGTACGAACCCAAACCCGCATTCTCAACGTCATTGGTGTGTAGCAGTACTAACATCATCCAAGGCGTCCTCCATATTGGCGGATTTTTCGCAATCCTCATCGTCCTTGGAGTTATGGCCCCTAAAAACACAGCATCCTTCGTCTTCACTGAATTCGTCAACTCGAGCGGTTGGGACAACGACGGAGTATCATGGCTGGTCGGACTATTGAGTGCCGTGTATCCCTTCCTTGGGTAAGAAAGACACCGAAAATCCCAGACTTGGATATTCTAACATCAACTTAGATACGACGCCGCTTGCCATCTTGCCGAGGAGATGCCCAATGCTAGCCGGAACGTGCCTATTGCTATGATTGGTAGCGTGGCTGCCAACGGACTCATGGGTCTTGTTTACGGCACTATGCTCCTCTTCTCGACAAGCTCCCTTGCGTCGCTCCTCGAGACGAAAACGGGATTTCCGTTTATGCAAATCTTCATGGACGTGACGAAAAGCAACGCCGGAGCGACGGTTATGTCCGTTGTCATTATCGCTACTGCCACAGCCGCCACGGTCGCTGGTGTCACGTCTACATCGAGAACACTATGGGCCTTTGCCCGAGATCGGGCTACACCTTACGACGAATATCTGAGCAAGGTCAACAAGAGCCAACAAATCCCCGTACGATCTGTCGTCTTGATTACAGTACTCCAGATGCTCCTGGGATTCATCTATCTCGGAAACACAACAGCATTCAACGCCATTTTGTCGATGGCAATTATCGGCATGTACGCAAGTTACATGATTCCCATCATTTACATGCTCATCTTTGGCCGTAAGACTTTGACTCGGTCAGACTATGGCCCTTTCAAGTTGGGGCCTGTTCTTGGACCTACCTTGAATATTGTCAGCCTCGTATGGATCGTCGTGGTTGTCATTTTCAGCACATTCCCCAGCGCGATGCCGGTGACGCCCCAAAATATGAACTACTCCGTTGTCGTTATCGCGGGTTGGCTCCTTTTTGGAGTCATATATTACATTGGTTTCGCCAAGAATAAGTTTGAGGTGCCACTCGTAGGCAGTCAAGCTATCACGGGGGTTCCCATTGGAGAAGACAGCAGTTGCTGAGGATTTGTGTCATATTTTCTAGCAAGCCTGTAATTAGCATTCATCACAGAAGTAGTAAGGGTGTTTTTTACAAACTATATCAAGTATCACAGGGCACTGAATGAATGGCTTTGGTAGATGCATTCCCATGTTTCCAATAAGTCAAGACAGTCACATAAGCAGTAGAAGAATTTCATCAGTAATTCATGAGTTAAGAATAATGCACTCCACATTACAATTCATCAATTAACTTCCAAGTTCAAGACTAGTACTCTACAAGGTGCTTATAGTAACAGTACAACTACCATTTGAACCCCACTACTAAATCAACCCCTGAAATCGGCGAGAAATCTCTTCCGGATCCCCGAGAGACATCCCCTGGTCATCCAAACCCGCAAAGCCAAGTGGCATTCCAGGTGATGCTTGATGACTGGTACTTGTGTGTCCAAATGCATCAAACAGGCTCATCAGATCCCCGCCCATCCTGAGCATGTCTGGAACAGTTGAATCGATGTGGGGGCTCATGTCCTGGGAATCCCACATGTCCCCAAATCTCGTTGAAGCCTCCCCTCTTTCTGCGGCTTTCTCTCCTGCGGTATCAGCTGCTGGAATCTCCAGACTTGTGTCACCATTCGTCAAAGCTCGAGGCGCTTCATTCTTTTCCGAGTCACTCTGCAGGCCAAATACCTTGAACCCAGGAAGCAAGCCACGAATAGTTTTCCACAGCCTGCGACTTGCATGTCCTTCGCGAGCAAAACTCTTGACCAGTTGCACAGCTTTCAGAAAGCTCTCACGGCATGGCTCAGCAAACACATTGGGCGCGTGGCATACCGCGAGAAGAATGGCAGCCAGTGCGCTTAACAAGAAATAGTTGAACGCGTTCTGCTGTCGTGCATATATATCGCTCGTATCGTTCAAGTGGACGAGGACTTCAATAGTGTCCTGGGCGATATCGAGGACCAGTCGTGCACCGTGCATGTCTGCTTTGATACTAGAGGTGCTGAGGAGGTGATGGCGGTGGATCAGTGTGCGCATGTGATTGCCACGGAGGTACAGAAGCATTCGTAGACGATGTAGCACTCGTGGTTGGTTTCGCGGCGCAAGACCTAGACGAGGATGTCGTAGCTGAAGGTCTGATGGGATTGCGTTGAGCCAGTTCTGAGTGAGGAAATCCAAGAAGGCGACTGAATCCTTGGGAATGAACTGAGACGGCAGCTCAAAAGGCGGAAGCGCTTCCCAGACTTTAGAACAGAGCCTGCCATAAGAGACCATACATCGAAGATAGGGATAGTCATCGCCCTGCATTAACAAAGTCAGCGAGCCGGGAACAACGCGAGATAGATAGTAGGGCTTGGTCAACTCACAGGTTCAGGTAATTCAGGGTCGATGTCTTTGTCGATGAGTGCAAAGGACAGACTTGTGCCGAAGCTCCAACGTCGGTCAAGAACATAGACACACCAAAATGTCCGCACAGCCAGATCTCGTTCCTTGTGTCCCTTGAAGTTTTCGTTGAGGATTGCTTTTCTATGCAGCCCTATTTCAAGCACTTCACGACTGGAAATACCAATGGCGCGCCAGGCAAGAAGCTCCTCGCCACAGTGGAAGAAGTAAATGCTCTGTTAAAGTGTCAATAGAGTGGTCCATGCGGGATCAGCGTTGCGATGAGACTTACCAGTATTGTCATGATTTGCACTTCTTTTAGATCTATTTTGGCTTCGCCCGAGACTCGGCAAACCACCGACTCAACAGAGTCGACGAGCTTTCTGCTCAGGGCATTGGATCCTTTAGCTTCCATGACAATCGACGTAGCAAGAGCGACCTTGACTATCTGTACGTCTTTAAGCTCAATTTGCGTCTTGGGGTCGAGCGGGTTGTCTGGATCTTGAGGAGTGTTTCCTACATTCCGGACATAGTCGAGGATATCGGGCGTCCGTAATGAAAACTCTTTTATGTTGGTAAAGGGATACACAGACTCAACCTCTTCCTCGTAGACATCCAGCAGTCTTTGGATCTCGTCAAGCTCGAAACTCAATAAGCAATCCGATTCCTGTTGGGAGGGTCTAGGTCGATTCTCCGTCTCTTCTGGTGAGGGAGCTTCAGACGGCTCAGGCGACGCCGATCTGCTCTCTGGGGTTTCGCCGGTTTGGATGCCCATGCGAGTAAGTGAGGTTTCGGCGATGCGGAGACTGAAGGTAGACCTGGTCGGGCCAACGAACTGCGGCTGTCTCGGCTCACTGGGGCGATAGTTCGATTCGCTCATGTACACTGGACTCGGGTTCTGTTGAGTGGTGACAGCCGGGGAACGCGAATTCATGAAGGCGGTTCTGGTGTTGATTTCCCGGAGAGATTGAGTCAACGAGGCAACTTGCTCACGGAGCCTGGCAACCTCATCGCCCAGGTTTTTATCCTGCGGCCTGTTCTCACGTCAGTCACTCTGGATGACCGGCCGGGGTAAGATTGACCTTACCGGTCGGCACCATCCCTCTCTGCTGAGGCATCGTGGCTAGTTTCTTTTGGGAGCTGCGCCTGCGATTGCGACTCCGACTGTGGCGGTTGGGTAGTCAAGGTGAAAACACACTTGGCCTCGCTGGTGATACATCTCCGGCAAACCGCCTCATTGTCTTCTTTGATGCATTTCAGCTTCTTCTTCTTGCACTCATTACTATGGGCAGTCAGCATCACTCAAGACGCAGCTTCACACACACATACCATGCTACCGGAGCATACTTTGCCCGCTTCGACCGACGATTTTCCGCCGCCGAGGCCCCGCGTTTCAAGGCTCGCGCTGACGCAGCAGCCGGCGACTGCGGCGTCGCGGCGTCCAAGATCCCGGCATGGTCAGCGGTCATAGTATATGCCCATGGAGATGCGATCCCGGGCCGACTGTTCCGAGGACCGGCAGTAGTCGCGAGATGATGTGGATTGAGAGGGTGCAGTCGCAGACGCGTAGCGTCTGCGCGTGGTCATTCCTTATATCCTGGCTTATCGCGCTCGGTTAATGCTCGACTCCCCTAAAGGCTGGACAGGGCCCCCTGGTGTGTGCTAGCCTGAAGAGACAGGCTTGGACTGCTGCTTTTACAAGCCTCCAGCCGAGTGACACGGATCTTTATTTCATTGGTACGTGCATAGGAGAGTGGATCATCTACTGAATCACTTCAACATGCCGAAAGGGCGCCGCTAAAACAGTCTCGATTCGACTAGTGGTACAGAGCAATGCCGGAGTTACAGCTTCGTCTCGGCAGCGCATTAACTATAGCCCGGGGAGGCCAGGCGTCTGTTTACCCTACATCTTTGCTTGGAAACAGCCAGATCAGATATATTACGGTCGTGATTGTCGTGATTAAGGTGCTACACTGACAGAGCATCCTTATTCGCACAAACTATTCGTGTGAAATGGTTGGTTGAAGAGGAAAGGTGTATGTTGACAACTCAAAGGATTTTGGGAATGCAGTTGCTTCTCGCAGTATGGATGATCACAGTAAATAATCGGGCTTGAAGAGGGTCAAATGAAAATCAGATCCAGCGAAAGCTTCTTCCTTCAAGGTGCTGAATAAGACGAGAGATGGAATCATTGATATCCAAGAAATACAGACATCGATGAAATCACAACGAACCTGCATCTTGACTATACCGGGTCCAATATGTGCTCATTTCTTGAATCCTTTTCTCAATTCCCACTGGCTGCCTCCACGTTTTATCCTCCAGTCACGACGTGAGATGTCCCCTTTTGCATAGCTAAGTTCACAATTAGGTGCCTCGGATTTCGAGACGTCATAAGCTTCTTTGTCGATTAGTATGACAAATTGTCCACAGTAAACTCGAAGCATCTGGCTCAATGAGCCAAAACGAAAGCAAAACGACTCATAGCTCAGCTGGTGCCAAATGAAAAAGGTGACGCAACGGGCAAGGCTTGGGAAGTTAATCGTTTGCGTTTGAAACAGCCCAAACCCAAATTGTCTGGGACACTGTCAAATCTCCACTAAACGCGGAACATAAGCTCCTAGGTCTTGCACTAACGACTGTTGCTTTTGCCACTCCCTTGGGAGCCGTCTTCATTTGCTGACCCTTTTTCGAATTTCGAGTTAGTAGGCTGAACGCAAACGCTACAAAAGCCACGCTGGGTCGAGAATGTCTCACGAAGTATAAAGACAGCTCACCTCGACATTGCGAGCCCGAGTTACAATGAATCATCGACTTTTATTTTCCATCTATTAGTAGGGCTCATTCCGTCACAATATTTGAGTGCTCACTGCACAATTTTGCCACGATAAACTCGCACCTGTTCTCACCCATTTCGAGGCAACAGCTTCCCTAAGCTGAACATTGAATACATGGCTTAAATGAGCATTTTCTAGCGACCATGGGGATTCATGGCCCGGGGCCGCTGCCTATACTCGTACAATCACCTACCACCACTACCTGGTTTCCTCGCTAACTCAGGGCTCTGGCTCATACTAGATCAGCGGATGGATTTTAGCAGGCACATCTGCATGCCTTCTTGCTGCTCGCATTTATTTACGCCTCAGAATACAGAGGCGAAAATTGATGGTTAGCGATTTTTTCATGATTGCCGCATTGATTTGTGGTTGTGTAGCCACCGCTTGCGCTGTCGTTCTGGCAAGATTTGGTGCACTTGATGCAGATGTTGAGGCGGATTTGAATGGGTTCAATGGCAACCCAAATGACATCCCCACGATTCTAAAGGTAGGCCCCGCAAATCGATAGTTGGACAGTGACTAATCGAATCTTGCAAAGGTGTATTGGTTGAATCTGATCCCAATACACATGACCTTTTACCTATACAAGGGCGCTTTACTTTCGATGTACTCACAGGTGTTCCAGTCACTTATGGTGAGGAGAAGGGCGGCGTTATGGGCGGCAATGGCTTACACCGGTATTGCTTTTGTGGTAACCATGTTGGTTTTGCTATGCATTTGCCAGCCACTCCAGTCACTATGGTAAGTGCCAGGAATTTGATTAAAGGCACAATTGTGCCCAAGTTATGAACTAACTAGTTTGGTCAGGGAGATCAATCCTGCGAAGACATGCCCACACTATAAGCTTAAACGTATCTTCAGAATCAGCTGGGTACTCAACACTTTCGGAGATCTCCTAGGTGAGTCGGATCCAACCGGTTTGAGTAGAAACACGTTAACATTTGTTGCAGTATTTCTTCTGCCCTTACTTATCTTACCCGTACTAACCGTTCAGCCGACTCTCAAAGTCGGTGTTTACTTCACCATGCTTATTGGTGTTATCACAATTGTCTTTAGTATTCTACGTTTCATCTTTGTCGCAAAGGCAGAAACCGGAGCCTCGATTCCAATAAGCATACCTGGTAAGTCTGGCATTACACCATTCCGTCCCTCAAACGTGACTAATTGAGATCTCAGTACTCTGGGGTACGATTGAATGTAACCTGGGTCTCATTATTGCATGCCTGCCGTCTCTTGCCCCGTATTTTCGCAAGTCTAAGGGTGGCACTACAGGGCAGATGGGCCAACAAAATACACCATCGGGATTGAGCAAGCCAGAGGAGCTGGGGGAGCCCAAATCTACGGAGCATGAGGCATTACCACATACCAGTATCCATGATGGCTCCCAAGATGACAGAGAGACAATACACGATAGCGATGGTGATTTGGTGCGAGCAGGGCCCTAAAAGGAAGCAGTTTCTAATAAAGTCGAGTATTTGCACGATGCGAAAAGGTGTTGATGCACTCTGGGTCTCGAATTCGGATTGACCGAGAAAAAAGTGCTTGGATTGTATGTCACAAACGCGACCCGAATAAATAACCCCGACAAGACCTATCTAATACGTAATACCAAATAAGCAAGATATCTGTCCTCATTTGGATCGCTCTTCGATACTAGACATATACTCAACTCCATACACATATGAATCTCAGTAGTGATATGAACATGCATGTCCTTCTTCATGTAGCCTAACGGTGCATCCAAGTTCAACATTCCTGACCAACACTAGATAAAAGATCACACACCCACCAGATTTCACTGAGCTTATGTTGCAATACGAGCGTGGTGGCAAGGTAGAAAAATCTTAGAATCAGGATCAGACAAAAATCGGCAATCGTAGAAATAAACAACTGGAGTCGTCACTGTTGGTTTTATACGTCGCCAGTCGAATGTTACAGATTCTTCCTTCATTAGCGCGCACAGAGGAGAGTGGATTATTTATCATATCACTTTGACATGCTGAAAAGGCGCTGTGAAAACTGACATGCGGCCCTCCTAAGCGTCCTTGCGGAATCTGGGTTCCGCCAGCTAGTGCGGGTGCGACGGCGGAGCCACACTGAGTAACCAGAGGAATACATATTCCGCACGCCTCTAAAGAAATCCCCGCAGCTGCAATGCTACAATAAAGACACTTGGAGATTGCGGTTGCAAAAAGAGGTTCAATGCGAAAAGTTACAGGCTGTAGATGCCAATTTATGCTTGGTCTTATCACGTCTATTGACAAAAGTCGCATTCCGACGCGCTTTCCCGCCTGTTCCCACCATAATCGGAACCAAAAAGTTCAGCAGCTGCAAGATCAAAAATATACCTGCAGGTAAAATTCATCATGGCGGAGATAGATGCCAATGTCTTGGTCTCCAAGATGACCTTGGACGAGAAATTGTCCTTGCTTGCAGGCGGGTCTCAATGGCGAACTGCTGCGATTGAGCGTCTCGGGGTTCCCAACCTCAAGGTAAGCAAGCCGACAGAGCCATACGTTCTAAATTATGAGAAAACAAGAAATAAGAGTCTACTAGATGTCAGACGGCCCGTCTGGGGCGAGAGGAGAAGTCTTTGGCGAAGGCGTCCCAGCCGCATTTCTTCCTAGCGGCGTCAGTCTCGGGGCTACGTGGGATGAATCCATCATGTTCGAAATCGGACAATTGCTGGCAGAGGAAGTAAGAACTAGCCTTCTTATTCCTTCTGAACTCTCCGAATAACACCATCCTAGTGCAAATCGAAGTCGGCGTCCGTCTCACTGGCTCCCACTATGTGCATCCAGCGCCATCCACTTGGCGGGCGGAATTTTGAGTCCTTTAGTGAGGATCCCTTCATGACAGGCAAATTGGCAACGGCATACATCCGAGGTTTGCAATCCCGTGGAGTAGGCGCAACGGCAAAGCATTTTGTTGGTAAGAATTATCCGGTTCACACTCAGTGTCCTCCCAATCACGTCAAGCTCAGCTGATGAAATGTCTACCAGCAAACGATCAAGAGACAAAAAGGTTCAAGGTGAACGTCCACCTAGAGCCACGAGTGATGCGTGAAGTCTACCTACTTCCATTCCAGATGGTCGTCCGCGATGCCGATCCTTGGTGTATGATGACTGCATACAACAAGGTGAATGGTTACCACTGCGATACATCCAAAGAGCTTCTCATAGACATTGCCCGGAACGAATGGGGATGGGAAGGTGTATTTATGAGTGACTGGGGAGGAACTAATACGTCGGTCGAATCCATCAATAATGGATTGGACCTCGAGATGCCAGGGCCTCCACTCCTAAGATCCCAGGTAGCCCTAGAGGAACCTCTACGACAAGGCCTTGTGGATATGAAGCGGGTAGACGAGTCTGCAGCCCGCATCATCCGGCTCCTTCACAAGGCGGGTCGTTTGACAGCTGCCCCAGATGATCCTGAATATTGCCGAGACGACCCGCAGATAAAGTCATTGCTGCTACAAGCAGCCAGCGCAGGCATCGTCATGCTTAAGAATGAGGCCAATGCACTGCCGTTAATACCGAGCGAGGACATCGGAAAAGTTGCAATTATTGGTCCAAACGCGAAGAAAGTAGTTGCTGGTGGAGGAGGAAGCTCTTACATCAAAGCGCCGTACTGGACGTCCGTCTTTGACTCACTCTCGGGCGAATTGACCCAGAGCGGCACAGATGTTATCTTCGCTGAAGGTGCCAGAGTCAATCGATACTTGCAGACCATGTCTACCAAAGTTGCGCGCAATCCGGAAACAGGGATACCCGGTGCTGCTATTGACTGGTATCTTGGCCATGACCTTGGAACAGAGCCAGTCGCAAAAACACAGGCGTAAGTCGTAGAACCACGACCGACCCCGAAATCATTGACTTCATATACTGACCACGCGCTCAACAGTGATGACTTGTATTTCATGTCCTTTGGCACGTTACCAAAGGAAGTGGACCGGGAAACAAACTTCTCATATCGATTCCGCACCATCCTGAAGCCGCTGACTTCAGGACATCACAAGTTGTCTTTGGCATCCATCGGCCCCGCAGAGCTCTACTTGGACGGAAAACTGATCGCTCACCAATCCGGTGCTTTTGAGGAAAAGTCAACACTTTTCTTTACTTACGGAAGCTCTGAGGTTGTTGTTTCCATGGACCTCAACGCAGGACAAGAATATGATATCAGAATTGACTATCGTTCACACGACAGACAACTGGATCCCGAACTCCTACCACTCTTAAGCCCCATGGAGGATAAATTCCAGGGAGTCAGAATCGGATACGAAGAATTTGACGACTCGAACCTGCCAAGGGAGGCAGCGCAGCTTGCGAGCGAATGCAGTGCTGCCATTGTCGTTGTTGGCCGAGACAAAGAGTGGGAAACTGAAGGCGAGGACATTCCCATTTTTGAGCTCCCTGGAGAGCAGGTTCGATTGATTCAAGAAGTGGCAGCTGTGTGTAAACGCACAATTGTCCTCGTCCAAGCCGGCACTCCAGTCAAACTGGAGCCCTGGATTGATGATGTACAGGCTGTGCTATATACCTGGTACCAAGGCCAGGAACTTGGAAATGCTGCTGCTGCTGTTGTATGTGGCAAGTATAACCCATCTGGTCGACTGCCTGTGACATTTCCACGACGAATCGAGGATTGTCCTGCATTTTCATCCTTCCCAGGTGAAAATGAAGAATCACACTACTCTGAAGGTCTCTATGTCGGCTACAGATGGTGGGATCTCCTTGGAACCAATCCATATTTCCCACTGGGCTTTGGTCTGTCGTACAACTCGTTTGAAGTGTACCCGGGGAGTATTAGTACTGAAGTGCTACTCGAGAATTCCACCTTGACTCTGAAAGCCCGCGTCAAAAACACTGGGGGAAGCGATCTACCAGGGCGACAGACTGTCATTGCGTGGTACTCTCAACATTCGCCAATGCGATTAAGGAGACCAGCCAAACAGATGTGCGGCTTTACAAAGTCCCCCGTATCCTTGCCAGGCGAAGAACACGAGATACAGATCGAGGTTCCCGCGAATGCGTTTGGAATGTATGACCCCAAGAGGAGGGAGTGGATTGTCGATGCTGATGCCGAATTCGACATACTCCTCGGCACTACTGCGCAAAATGCAAAGGCTGTTTGGCGTGTGCGTGTGCCAAAAGATATTACATGGAGGTGAAATATATCTAGTCTTAAAGCAGTTCAGAACTCTTCCCAATTTATCAACGATGCCTTCATAAAGCCACTTATATGAGAAAAGATGACGATTGTATCTCATGATGGAACTCCGCATCTCTGTTTCATGGCATCAGAACATGGCAACCCTCAATTGCAAATTTCACTGGCTTTGGCTTTGCATGTAAAAAGATAAAGATCTTATAGAATAATTTGGTCTTAGATTAGGAGTCTACTTTTGAAGTATATGTAGGG
This sequence comes from Cylindrodendrum hubeiense, assembly GCA_014621425.1. Taxonomy (NCBI): domain Eukaryota; kingdom Fungi; phylum Ascomycota; class Sordariomycetes; order Hypocreales; family Nectriaceae; genus Cylindrodendrum; species Cylindrodendrum hubeiense. The sequence continues at coordinate 230,909 of JAANBB010000010.1, forward strand.
GCTCTATAAAGATTGGGAAGAGTAGAACCTATCCCGCTTCATAAATACAGAGCAGATAATAAATATTCCGCCACAGACAACCACGATATACCACTCCTTCTCCATCGTTTTTACAACTGCTTCAATACACCTCTTCCGTAGCTCAGGACTAACACTTTGCAGCACCTGGCTCCTTGCACCTGCCATAGCACCCTGGATGTCGGTATCCGAGAAATCTGTATCGACGAGAACATCTTTGAGATTGCGAAAGGTTAAGTTCTGGAAAATGGCACTCGCGACAACAAGACCGATGAGTTGGCTTGACTGTTGTGAAATGTTGAGAAACTGGATGACATTGGGAAAGTCCGAGGCGCTTGCCAGCTTTGGCCCGAGAGAGTAACCCGCCTGTGTGGTGGCCAAGCCGAGACCCAGCAACACAGAATAACCATAAGTAGTAGATACAGAGGTAAAGTCGTGCACGGTAGACCATAGAGCACTTCCAATGGTAAGAAACACCCCTGAAAAAAGGTACCACACCATTGGATAGCCCGTGTGACGCATTAGGATGCCGCAACCAAGCACCGAGACGATATAGATGCACATGAAGGGTAACATTCGTATCGCGGCCTGCGTACCGGTTTCGCCATGGACGAAGAGGAAGTATAAGGGGATGTAGTAGATGCTCACGAAGATAGAGCATATGCCGCATGCTGTAGAGATAAACAGCAATGCCATTTGACCGTTCTGAAAAAATTGACCAGGGAAGAGACGAGTTGCTGGCGTGGTGAAGAGGCAAAAGTATTGCGATAGGATAAAGACGACGAGCAAGACACCAAAACTGACCATACAGCCGATAGTGGCCGCGTCACTCCAAGCCCAACGGGCACCGCCCATTGTAAACCCAAGTGAAAAGAACACGTACATTGCAGCTGCTAGGACAGTGCCAAACCAGTCGAACGCGCGTAGTTTCCGGCTCATGCTTAACTCGTTGCAACGGGGCAGCGTGGGAAGGATATACACGCACAGTGGAAGTAAAACTCCAACAATGACAGGGTTGATGTAGAAGGCCTTAATTTTGGGGAATTATTTCGTTAATAATCATTGTATCGGCATCGGGAAAATGAGGGATAGCTTACCCATCGCCACGTTGCAGCACTATCTGCAAAGAGGCCCCCAACGATTGGACCCAGGATTGCTCCCGAGCCGTAGACCAAAGCAATCATGCCCATAAATATGGGCTGTTCGCTGGGGAGACATAGTGCCGTGAACAGGTTGAGGGTGCCAAGATACATGCCTGCACCACCAGCTCCAGCCCACACTCTCCCCACGATCATGGAGTTCATGGTAGGGGCTGCACCGCAAAGCGCGCTGCCAGCGGCGAACATGACCAAGCTGCTGATGTATATCCACTTGGTGTTGAAGAGGCCGTATGCCCGACCTACAGGGAAGCTGGTCACAGTGCAACCCAGACAGAAGCCACTGCCTAGCCAGCCGAGGTCTACAACATTGCCGAAGGCCTCAGAAATGTCGGCTTGAATATCAGCGACGATAGTGTTATCGAGTCCGTAGAGCAGGTTTGCTGAGAAAATCGATACGCATATCAGGAACCAACGAATTCCTGTTACCTGGCGCTCGATTGTCTTGACAGAGTTGTCTGAGCTCTCCACAACTTCGTTGTTTTCCAAAGTTCGCTCATCCTTGCTTTGAAGAGCCAAGTCTGGGACATCCTCGTTCAACATTTTTACCAAGTGATGAGCAGTGTGCGGGGTTGATTGAGCCTCGATTTCAATGAGTGAAGAAGATGGATCGTGCTAAAGTGAGAATCACATTGAGACGCCCTTGGGATCTTTTCATAGATATCATGAGCTGGTAAATAAAAGGAGCCATATCCCTCCAAGTTGAAAATTGATTTCAAATGCGGAGTCGGAAAGTCTTAGCCTAAAAGTGGCATTAGTCAACAATCTTCGAGGCGGAATATAAATTCCTTGTTGATCCACCATTCGCTAAATTACCGACAGCAACACGGTTTGAAATAATTTGCAGTGTGGATCTCAATGCAATAATTGTTAGTCATGGATTGCGAGTACATCGCTCTATTTGCAGCGCTGACAATTAAATACTGCATTTCTTTTACCAGAGTTGCAGCCTATATGAGGACGGAGTTCTCCTTAACCTCTTCATGTCATGTGAGCAGCGTGGTTGCATTATGCACTGAGATAACTCAAGAATGTTTGTATCAGGTATTTAAAGTGTGAATACTACCGACGAGTAATTGACGTTTTAGCTTTAATCACACATAACGGGCTGTTGCGTCTTTTAGGGGCCGAAGGAACGCTCAGTGAGAATGAAAAGCTTATGTGCTCCTTCCGCTATACACTTCCCCCTCCCAACTATGAACCATGCGAGTGTTCTTCCACCTAGCACCTGAAATGTTCTTTGTTCACAGCCGATGCAATACTTTTGCATGCTTAGAACTTACGAGCAGGTGTTCGCTTCTCAAAGAGCACGTCCAGCTGCTCGAAAGTCTTGCCCTTGGTCTCAGGCAGAACGAAATAGGCCAGGATCGCGAAGAAAATGCTTGGGCCGAAGAAGATCAAAGCAGTCTTAGGCCCAAGGTTGGCGTTCTCGGCGTTGACGAGGTACGGAATGGCAATGGACCATCCCATGTTGATGAGCGAGTTAATCATGGCTGCGATGGAGGTTGTCTTGGGTCGGAGACGCGGCGATGAGATCTCTCCAACGATAGTCCACCCAACAGCGCCGACTGAGAGATACCAGAGGAAGGACCAGATAATACAGAGAGCACCGACGCCTGACATGACAGAGGTCGAGGCCTTCAAAAACCCAAGGATTCCAATGCAGAGTAGACAGGGAAGAATAGAGAATGTGCCGAAGAGGAACTGAGGCCGTCGTCCGACAAGCTCGATGAGTGCGAATGCGAGAATGATGGCCAGCATCGCCATGGTAAGAGAAATGACTGTAATGACGAATGGGTTCTGAACCCCTGACAGCGTGAGGAAGTAGGCGACGTAGTTTCCGCAAAGGGGATATCCCAGAAAGTGCTGCATAACCATGGGCAGACATGCCAACCATGTACGTCTGAAGTTCGGGCCTTGGAAGCATTCAATGTAAGATGATGCCACTGCCTTGCCTTGTCGCCCGTGCTCGAGAACCTCGACTATTTGAGCGAGGTCCTCTTCAACGTTATAGAGCGGCTCATTGCCTCTCAACGACAGGAGAGACTTCCTTGCTTCATCTGTCCGAGATCGTGCAGCAAGAAAGTATGGTGACTCTGGAACAAGGGGAATGAAGAAGGCGAGGCAAAGCACGCCAAGTGGAAGTTGGGAGATAACACATCCCTTCCATGACCACGCACCCTCGACATGGGATGTGCCTTCAAGGACGCAAGCGGCGACAAAGGACCCAAACATGATCCAGAATTGGAACATAGCAAGGAGAAATCCTCGGACGTGGCTAGGTGCAAGCTCGGAGATGTAGGCGGGGACGGTACCTTGCATGAGTCCCATGGCCGCTCCAAAGAGGACTTTTGGGACGATCCAAACCTTCCAATCTGGGGAGAACAATTCTACCAGAGTACCAACCATAGTGCAGCTACAAGCACGAACAAAAGGAGTCAATATGTAATTCCACGGATGGAAGGTAGTTAATGTAAGGCAACTCACCCAACAAGAAGGAGAAATACGGGCCTGCGACCAAGGATATCGTTCAAGTATCCAGAGGCAATTGCACCGACCATGGCACAGACATACTGCACGATGCTCCAATACAGCTGTCTATTGGCAGGGAGAGACCAAAGTTCTGTCTCAGGGTCATGGACACCAAACTTTTGAACAAACTCGGCGTTGGCAATGATTGAACCAATCAGGGTCATGTCGTATCCGATCAGCACCGCACCCGACGAGCATGCCAGGCCTGCAATATCTGTCAGTAATTTGCTTCAAATTAAAAGTTTCCAATATAATCCTTACACGCAGCTGCAGCTCGTTTGCAGGACCAGAGAGCGTGGAACTGCTCAGTCCATGTCAAATGAGGGACTTCGAGGGAAGTTCCCTCCTCGACTTTAGCGTCAAAATCATTCTTGACCTCCTGTGCTGGTTTTTCGTTGATAGACATGTTGGCGTTCTGAGACGAATGTCGACTTCTGGGTGTGGAGTTGCGAATCTGCTTTGATGAATTGTCCAAACAGAGGCACAGAGCTCTCCATATATTCATAACCTGACGCATGCTATCACCGTTGAACCCCAGCCGCGTATAATCTACTCTCTCCAAATCTAGTTCACCTGCTGGCGTCCCCCAGATAACGATAGCGCGATCCACCTCCCCGGATAACGAATGGGAATCCGGGGTCGAGGGAATAAAGTGGCGACGTGGAATCCAGATTCCGCTGGCCACGGTCACGCGACATGGCGCTTTTCAGGGATGCTTTCAGGGGGCCACGTTCCGATCCAGCAATAGGTGAGGCTTGGCCGCCACCACACAATCTCGGCATTTACGTGGCGTTCGGAATACACATTCCCCCGTCCTTTAGATCAAACCTAGTTAGACTATCACGAAGATTGAGGCCGCTACAGCCCGGATGGAACGATTAGGGGAAGATAAACGAGCACCTTGTTGCTTTCAATGGTGCGAACCTCCAGCTCCCAACAGCTTGAACCTGGGGTAAATGACATTAGCTCGGAAACTAAATCCCGCCACCATGCCTGTAGCAATGTTACAGTCCCTTGGTGTCTTGGAACTTAGCGCCTCGCTCAACCCAGAAAGCATTGCAACAAGATGGCATATCTTCCCTGGGGTTGAGTAACCGATTTCATCATTAACTAGATAGAATTCGAGGGCGTCTTTTCGTATGACAGCACCCTACAGTCCATACAGATTACTCGGTAGGCATAATAAAAGTCTATTGTAACAATGGAACAAGAAAAGATAGGGCATTCAGATTGAATTTAATTACGATTAGCAACTACCCTACACTTATAACACAGTCAAAAGGCTCAATTTAGTACGCCTTAGCAACACTGGAATCGGTTTCAACAGAGACTCCCCTAAAGAACTTATGTCTAACACACTGGCTTTATAATGTTTGCTTACTTAAGAAGCACTTTGTTGGCAGTTATTATGCAGGACGAAGTAAGGATCAACTCTCAAGCGTTGGGCCGAAGGAAATTAATTAATGCTATGACTCGCTAATACTCCATCCCTTTGCAGTAGATATTGCGCTTCCCACTTCTTTGCCGCACGGGTCCTGCGCCAAAGACTTTGGGTCTCATTTCGCCCGTCATTATCCTCAAGTGAGCAATCTATCACCTCTCGCATTCCTCCAAAATTATCTTGGCTGCAACTATCGCACCATTGCCGTTGGCTTTGCAAACGGCTGCTAATTCCTTAGCCTTTCGTTTCATCGCCTCTGATCTTTCGCCCAGCAACACAATCAAGAGCTCCCTTGTGAGCTCTTCCGAAGTCCACTGCGGCTTCGAAATTCTCGTTCCCCATCGGCCAATTCCGTGCATCTCTACTCGCTGCGCATACTCATAGCAGTCAGTCCACAGTGGCAATACCACCTGCGGGATACCGGCACTGTGAGTGTGTTAGAAAATCGAATCCAGCTAGAGGAATAGAGAGCTCCAGTTGGAGTTCTCCATTGTTGAAATTAGGAATGCAACTTACACGACAGATTCATTGTAAGAGTTTGCACCTCCATGATGAATAGTGCATGCAATGTGTCCAGACTGCAGGACTGAAATCGGCTCAGCCAGAACCCAGTCAACGATTCTCACAACATCGGATTGGAGCTCGTTTCCAAGAATGTTCTGAAGCCTGCAACCCTCCTCATGCACTTCGTACTCTCCATGCTTCTTCAACTTCCAGAGAACTTGAAGAGGAGACCCAGATTGCTTGACCGTGTCCAGCACAGACTTCAGGGCCAGTGCGATCTCCACTGCCTGATCTTCTGCGATGGAACAGAGAGACCCCAAGTTCAAGTAAACAGTTGGGGCTATGGCCAGCCAGCTCTCCAACTTTGGATCCGTTTCTGTAATCGGAGGGGCAATGCGGAGGATCGGACCGCAAGGGATGACATGAGGTGGGACATACACTGGGAAATCTAACTGTGGGAGAGTGCTGACAAGAATCTTCAATCCGTCAGGCCGGTCTTGAAGCAGGTCAACTGGCGTTCTCAAAGTCATGCCAGAATGGGCTGTGAGGTACTTCTGCACCTCACGTTTGTGAATGTCCTTCCTATAGGAGTAAACTGCCCAGAGAATAAAAAATACATTCAGTGGTCTCAGGTACCATGGTATGGGATATGAAAACCTAGAAAAAAGTCTATTTACTGTTAACACAGTGCTAATGGACTTGGGATCCTTGATGTATCACAGCTTAGGCCACGATGGATGTAGGAAACTTACGCCGGATATTTCCAAAGATTCGCAAACCGTGGCTGGTACGGCCCTGCGAATTCTTTGATGGCATTGGGACTGAGACAACTGAACTTGATTCCCAGATGATAGCAGGCAGTTAAGCCGGGGGTCATGAGGCTATTGACCACAACGAGGTCGGCATCGACTTTCTTGATTACCTCGATAATGGAGTTGACTATCTCAACCAGCTGGGGACCCTCGTACGGGATGAAGATGGGGATCGTATCCTTGATGGCCTGAAGCGTGGTTGATATCCCTGGCTTTGCCATAAAGGAATCTGGGAGAGTGAGCTCCTTTTGATCAGGGTTCTTCCTGAGGAAGTACTGCATGACTCCCGTGCCCATGGACACACCAGTGAGTTCATGATAGACTATGGGCTTTGCCTGGGGCACTTTGCTGCGTGCCTCGTCCCAAACCGCGGCCACATCTGCTTCCAAGCCGGCAAATGTGGCGAAGTGGATCTCGACATCGGGATCGGCCTCTATCAGGGCGTGCGAGGTTGACATGAAAACATTGGCTTCTCCGCGCTCGACATTTGTGAGCATGAGAATCCGCCTGGACCGCGGGGACTTTTGTTCTGTCATTTTTGAGGTGCACAGAAAGAAATGGCAGGCAGAATGAGGGTTTTGAAGGCGAAGAAGGCGACGGACGACAAGAACCGGATTATTTTATGCGGACGACTGGAATGGGCGTCGCAATCAGCCACGAAGTTTTGGTATGGCGGGGGGCGGGACGGCGGTGTCTCGGTCGAATGCATTCCGGATCAAATATGGTTTAGGTCCACAAACTAGTTACGGTGAACTCACGGCACCTTTGTCTAAGATATCTGAGACTGAGACAAGACACGGGAGAAGGGATGAGGGACAAGGGAGAAGACGCGGGGCCCGCAGCCAATGGCAATTCGTCCAAGAGGGGCAAAGTGTTTCTACTGAATCGAGATGGAACCCGGAACTATGCCAAATCTATCTACCGGTGCATTTGCGACATTTGGGCAGCGACACTGTCTTGTCTGGTTTAATTCGCGGCAGGCGAAGTGTTTACTACCGGATGCAGCTTAATTGCCGAAGTATTCCGGGCTATTCCGACCTATCTTTCGCAGGCATATGATAGCTGAGCAATTATTGTCTCTTGTTTTGATTACATTAATAAGGAGCTAGGGAATTCCCGCAACGCTATTGACTCCTTTGTCAGAGGGGGTTGCCAGCGAAGAGCAGCCACACTCGACTAGTGAGGGCTAGATTTCTACATGTCTGATCCGTTCTCAGGCACACGTGGCCCGCTTTTCCCAAGTTCCTTCGACAACTGAGGCCAGCTCTTGGATCGTCCGCGCGTCCCGCGGCACCGTGTGGCCCTTGCCGTGGTCGAACATCATGGCGGTGTCTTCGTCGCACATGCTGTAGAGCGCCATGGCGCCGTGGATATACGGGTCGTTGCACCCGACGATGTGGCAGGTGGGCACGTCGATGATGTCCTCGCACTCGTCGGCGAGGAGGCACTGCACCGAGTCGCCGTTGAAGCGCACCGGGGGCCAGCCGGCAAAGAAGATGCCGTACTGGAACAGGATCAGCAAAGGAAAGGGCTTTGATGCAGTGAGATGACATGACTTACCTTGATGTGCCGAGGAATGCCCTCTTCCTCCCAGCGGCGGCGCTCTTCGAGGATCAGCGTTGCAGCAGTCATGGCTCCCTCCGAGTATCCGAGAATGCCCTGTCCGCCCAGTTAGTTCAGGAGCCAATTGGAGGCTGAGCAGAGAACGTACGTCAATGGTTGGGTCCTCGTCTAGGATCTCAAAGATCCTGTTCAGGGTGGATCTGACGGCGGGTCCCGTGTACATCTCCTTGTCGCCCACGAGGCTTCGAATGGTGTCTTCGGCAGACATGCCTTCGGGAAAGTCGCGGATCTTGTTCATCATGTCGTCCATCTCCTCGATTCCGTCAAAGTCAATGAAGCGGTAGAGCGGCGGCTGGCCAAAGTAGTTGTCGAAGCCGGCCGGCGGCTTAGCATCGTGGCCGCCGTCGATCCATTTGAAATTGACGGAGCCGGACTTCTCAATCGTCTCTGTGAAGCGACCAAGCTGAACTTTGAAGTTCTGGAGAAGAAGTGTCAGAGGCTGTGATTGGGCAGTGTTAGAGAGAGGGAGGGAGTATGCAAGCTTACCTCGGCACTGCCGAAGGCACCGTGGAGGCAAAGAATCGTCATTGTTATCGATGTTTGCACGTGGAAAGAAGTAGAGCAAGTTGGGTATGTTGATTTGGCAATTATGGGCGTCTACCTCGGGCTTTTTAATTTGAAGACGATCGGCCTCTCTCCCGGCCGTCTTGTCTTTCAGTCGGGCGAATTTTATCGCGCGTAGAGACCAAAAGTACCGACTAAGGCCCAAAACAAAGTTGAGACGATATTTTACCATATCTTTCCAGGGAATGTGGAGACACTGTTACGTCACGGGCAGTATGCCGTGTGCGGGAAAATTCCTGCCCAAACAACCAAGACTCCCGTTATCAGTCCGCAATTAACCCTGCTTAACGACAGCAACCGGTAGGATGTCTTTTGCACATCTTAGACGAGGCTGCCGGCCCGGTCCTAGTAGAGCGGGCTGGATAGCGTTCAGCCGTGGCGCAACCAACCTTTTGGCTAGCTCGCTGGGTTGCAGAAGGGTGATTCGGCCGTCGATCGAGATTCGAGACAGGGCTGAGGCGAGAGCCGGAGCAGGCTAGGAGCAGATGGAGAGTAGCGCTTGCGAGCTTTTGGAAGTCGTTGATGTGAGTGGATGCGCGGTGGGGACTATCTTTGACCAAGCTCGCCAAGCTCGCCAAGCTATCCGCCCTCTTCATGCCATTCAACGTCAAAGCCAAAGCCGAAAGGACCATTCCCCCCTGGCGATCCAATTGTTCCCAGCAGATCAATCAAGGTTTCGGCTTCGGTGATGGGCATTGTTTAGCTTTTTGCGTCCGGGTCTTCGTGCTCGATCCTTTCGGTCAGTCTTGTCCGTCCGAAAGACCCGCATTCCGTTTGCAGCTTGGGAGCCCATCATCCGAATTACTGCGGAAGTGGCGAGGAGCGGCGAGCAGTGGCGAGTGGTGAAGGACATAGGTTGAGACTGAAGCAATTGACTCGTGGTTCGCGCGTGTTTCTTGACTCGTCAACTTCACCTTGGGCACCGAAACCCTCTCGGCAAACGTCATTCCAAGCTGTCAAAGCGACAAAGAGACCCCCACTACGCGGCTCCCTTGTCTTTGCCCTGCATGATTGGATCCTCAGTCGATAGTTCCCAATCCTCTAATCTCTGTCATTTGTCAGGTGCAGGAGCTCCGTGCCCGAGCTCCGTGCCCCGATCAACTAGCGTCGTTGTTGTCATTGTCGGTCATGGTCGGTCGTGGTCGGTCGTGATCGGTCATGGTCGGTCATGGTCGGATGAGGGGGACATGCCAGATGCGGACGGGTTGATGTCTTTCATCCACCCGAGGAACAACCGAGATATGTGACCATCGGTGATGCATTAGTCAGATGGGGGTTTGAATTGCAGTGTACAATGATGGCTTTCTGGCATTGTAGCGCGGGCCCCCTGGAATGCGCTTCGAGATAATGTCTGTCATGGCGCCATGGCCGGCCTGTCCAACTGCCTCGAATAACGGGTGCTTGGATAATCTCACGCACATACCACCCGCGAGGCTAGTCAGATGGTTAGTATCCACAGAGGGAGGATGTGGGCATGATATGTGGACATGGCTATTTTCCCCTAGTGACGAATACCAGGTTAGGGAGCTCTGAAACACTGTGTGTATTTGGACGCGTCTAGAATCACCCCCTCGTCAGCACCTCCATTGTCTGGATGTAGGGCCTCTCTCTGTAGTTGGGTGCGGCTGTATAATACACCCGAGCGAGAGAAAAAGAAACGGGCGCATTGCGTTTGATAGACTTTGATAGACTTTTGAGAATCACGGCTTGAGTTTGCATCTCGGTCAATTTCGAAGCCCTGAAGACGAAACCATCGACCGATTCACCATACGCGCCGCAACCGCCCCGAAAACAGCAATATGACTGTGACAACACGGCGGGTTCCACAATTCCATGCTGCACAAGCCCCTTGAGTCGCGGGAGGGGGGGTTTCTGCTGCTGATATGCCTAGGCCGAGATCGAGAATGGGCAAAACAGACCAAATCAGACCCAAATCTGACCCAAATCTGACCAGCTCAGACCGAATCGGACCAAATCAGCCCCAATCAGCCCCACGATAAGCATCTGTTTAATCACGATCCTAGGGTCGGCGGATACACCCGAGGTGGCTGAATTGTGGCCAGTGTCTCATCAAGACAATTGCCCCAGCGCAATTGCACCGACCTCTCGGCCGCAGATCAACAACAGAACAGATACACATTGCTCGGCACAAGAGACAGGCCTTTAAAATGCCTGCATCCCCTCCCCGTCTCTCGACCCAGGATCCAGGCTCCAGGCTCCATCATCTCTTTGCAATACCCCCCTTCCTCCAGCTCTGGTCCACACCCGCCCATCATGTCTGCCACCAACAGTGCGCCTCACCTGGCGCCCATTGCCATTGTGGGCATGTCCTGTCGCCTCTCGGGTGATGTCTCCACCCCGGAGGACTTCTGGACCCTCCTGTCCCGCTCGCGCGACGGATGGAGCCCCGTGCCCAAGGATAGGTTCTCGAGCGACACCTTCTACCACCCGAACCCGCAGAAGAAGGGTTGCTTCAACTTCAAGGGCGGCTACTACATGAAGCATGATATGTCAAAGTTTGACGCGCCGTTTTTTCACATCACCGCCCCGGAAGCCATGGCCATGGGTATGTAACATGCCCCAGCTTCGTTGTTAGACGAGCGTTGCGTGAGCTCACACAGATATGATATAGACCCCCAGCAACGGCAACTGCTAGAGTGCACCTACGAGGCGCTTGAGAATGCCGGCATCACCAAGGAGGCCATCGCCGGGCGCAACATGGGTGTCTTCATCGGCGGCAACTCATCAGACTACCATCTGGGGTCTCTGAAGGAGTTGAATCAGGTGCCCATGTTCGACTCAACGGGTAACCACCAGTCTATTCAGGCCGGTCGCCTCTCATATTACTTCGACCTCCGCGGGCCCTGCTTCGCCGTCGACACCGCCTGCTCGTCCGGGCTGTACGCGCTTAATTCAGCAGTCCAGGCCATCCGCTCTGGCGACGCGGACTCGGCGATTGTAGCAGGCTGCAGTCTTCATCTGCAGCCCGACGAGATGATCTCCATGTCCATGCTGGGGTGAGTGCTCAACTGAAACTCTCACTTGAACTGAGGCTGACCGTGTTAGTATCTACAACGACGAGGGAAAGACATTCGCCTTTGACCACCGCGCCAAGTCCGGATTCGCGCGAGGTGAGGGCGTCGGCTGTCTGGTTCTCAAGCCTCTAGACCAGGCCATAAAAGACAACGACAAGATCCGCTCAGTCATTGTCAACAGCGGCATCAACCATGACGGAAAGACTGTTGGTAAGTCATGTCGCCGTCCCCAATTTCACCAGTAATGCTAACATGTTAGGCCTCGCAACACCCAACGGTCACGCGCAAGAACAGCTCATCCGCGACGTCTACGCGCGCGCAGGCATCTCCCCCGACGACACGGGCTTCGTTGAGGCTCATGGCACAGGCACCAAAGTCGGTGACCCCATCGAGGCCGGTGCCATCTACCGCGTCTTTGGACCCGGGCGCACAAAGAGGTTCCCGTTATATATGGGATCCGCCAAGACAAACTTCGGTCACTTGGAGAATGCGAGCGGTCTTGTTTCCATCATCAAGGCGTCGTTGATGCTCGAGAAGGGCTTCATCCTACCCAACGTCAACTTTGAAAAGGCCAACGAGGCGATCCCACTAGACGAGTGGAACATTAAGATTCCCCACACCACTCGGCCGTGGCCAAAGAACAAGCGCTTCATTAGTGTGAATAACTTTGGCTTTGGTGGCTCCAACGCTCACGTTGTTCTGGAACGCCCCCCGCTCTGTATTTCCGACCTCCCGCAAAGCTCTAAAAGCGAGATCCCCAAGCTATTTGTGCTGTCTGCCAACGATGAGGAGGCCGCAAAGCGCGTGGCGTCCCAGCTCGGTGTCTACATTGAGCAGCATCCCGAGGTCTTCCAAAAGCGTCTCACAAGCGATATTGCTTACACACTTGGCGAGCGAAGGAGCCATCACTCCTGGCGCATTGCCCTCGTAGGCACATCCTGCGACGATCTCGTCGTCTCCCTGAACGGAAGCGGCGCCATCCCCGCGCGAGCACCTACCACGGCTCCCAAGATCGCCTTCGTATACACTGGCCAAGGAGCACAATGGCCTCAGATGGGCAGGGAACTTTTGGACACCAACCTTGTCTTCGCCGAGACCATGAAGGCTGCCGCAGATCACCTGAAGCAGATTGGCGCTGACTTCGACCTTCTGGAGGAACTATCCAAGGGCGAGGGAGAGTCCAACATGGACAAGGCACACATTGCCCAGCCCATCTGCACAGCCATCCAACTGGGTCTCACAGACATGATCGCAACCTGGGATGTAAAGCCCTCCATGGTCATGGGCCACTCCAGCGGTGAGATTGCCGCGGCCTACGCCACTGGCGCCATCACACTCCAAGACTCGATGGCTATTGCGTATTATCGCGGTCAACTCGCTTCCAAGCTGAAGACCAAGAACCCAGATCTCCGTGGAGGTATGCTTGCAGTCGGCGCCGGAGCCGCTGAGATCAAGACAACCATCAAGATCCTCGGCCTTCAAAACATCACCATCGCGTGTGAGAACTCGCCCAACTCGGTGACAGCGTCGGGTGACGAGGATGATGTCGATGCGCTCGCAGCTGAGCTCAAGAAGCGAGAGGTTTTCCACCGCAAGTTGCGAGTTGACGTGGCCTACCACTCGGCCCACATGCAGCTTGTGGCTGACGAATACCTGGAGTCTATCAAGGACACGATCCCCAAGATCACCGAGGAGGTGGCGTTCTACTCCTCACTCCTCGGCAACAAGCTGGACCTTACGGCCTCGCTTGGTCCTTCGTACTGGGTTGAGAACCTGACCAAGCCAGTCCTGTTCAACTCGGCGCTACAGGAGCTCTACAACGATGGCAAGCCCGATGTCATCATCGAGATCGGCCCCCACGCTGCATTGAAGGGTCCCATCCAGCAGATCCTCAAGAGCATCAGTCAGCAGGCGGCCACCGAGGTCAAGTACTTCTCCTCGCTTGTGCGCAACCAGGATGCTACCGCCACAACGCTCAAGCTCGCCGGCGATTTATACATCAAGGGCCAGCCTCTCAACTTCAGCGTTATCAACCAGACAGAGCCCGGCGCGCAGAAGCCGGCCCTCATCTCCAACTTTGCTCCCTACCCTTGGGCACCTCACAAATACTGGTCTGAGTCACGAGCGAGCAAGCAGCATCGCCTCAAGCCCTTTGGTCGCCATGACCTTCTCGGTGTTCTGGAAGACACTTACAGCGATGCCGAGCCTACCTGGCGCAATACGCTCAACCTTGACGATGTTCCATGGCTCAAGGATCACCGGATGCAGTCTCTACCGACATTCCCGCTTGCTGGATATCTGTGCATGGCCGTCGAGGCCGCTTCTCAGAGAGCGCAGTTGAGGGGCATCACACGCGCGCAGATTACTGGGTTCCGCCTTCGCGAGATTCAAGTATCCAAGGCATTTATTCTCGACCCCGCTGCCCAGTACGAAACCATCTTCTGTCTGAGCCCCTACGCCGAGGGAATGAGGTCGTACTCTAATGACTGGGACGAGTTCCGTATCTCATCGTGGACTGCGAGCAGAGGTTGGCTAGAGCACTGCCGTGGCCTCGTTGGAGTGAGGCAGCAGCGCAATGCCAACCCTGTCAGCAACCCTCAGCTCCTGGTCGCCGCTTCTCACCGCAAGCACATCATGGAAGCCCAAGGTGCAGAGTTATCTCTGGATACGTTCTACTCCGAGCTGGAAGCTCAAGGAGCCGGCTACAGCCAAGCCTTCAAGTTCCAGCCTGGCTGCGGTCTCAGAGCGCGTGGAGAATACTCTGCCAGTACCATCGTGGTTCCTGAAACCGCATCTTATATGCCGTCGGTCCACGAGACGCCGTCCATCTTGCCGGCTGCATTCATGGATCTCTGCTCACAGCTGATGTTCCCCATTCTCGGCGCTGGACGCGGAGAGATGCCGTCGCTGTTCATGCCCTCGGCCATCAAGGAGGTTGAGTTCACCAACAACTTCCCTAGCCTGCCTGGTGAGAAGGCCCAGGTTGTTGTACATGGCCGCCCAGACTTTGCCAGTCCTGGACCCGTTGACTTCTTCATCACCGCCTGGAATGACGCGCACACTGAGCCCGTGGCCAAGTTCTCCGGTTTCAGAATGACACCCGTGTCTAGCGACATCATGGATTGTGAGACCCCACGCTCTTTGTGCTACAAGGTTCAATGGGAACCTCTCGATAAGACAGTCGAGGCAGTGAAGGAGGAGGTAAATGGTGAAACGCAGCAACCCAATGGTGTCGTTCACGAGCCGATTCCGTCAACTGACGTCGATCTCAAAGACGCTGAAATTGTCATCATTACTGACAAGACTGAATCTGATCCATTGGTCTCAGCAGTTTCTCTTGTCATGGAGGCGCACACTGGGTCTAAGCCGTCAATCTCCTCTTTGGCCGGGCTCCAGCCTTCGCCCACAGCCCGTTACATTTGCTTGGCGGAGCTCGATGCACCTGTGCTGTACAACATGTCATCCGACACTTTCGCACAGGTTAAGCAGTTGCTGCTCGTATGCTCCTCAATTATTTGGGTCACCAGCGGTGCCTACCGCTTTGCTGATAAGCCTGAGAACAACATTGCTCAAGGTCTGCTCCGAACAGTCCGCTCGGAGAACAGCAAGGTTGCGGCGACCCTCGATCTGGAGCCGAATTCCAAGCTCGAGGCCTCAGAGCACGCCAACCTCGTCTCTCGCGCTTTGATATCCTCCCTAGCTACTCCCGCAGATGGCTCACCAGTCGACTTCGAATTCTCCGAAGAGAATGGAAAGCTCGTAGTTCCCCGCGTCGTGCAGCATGAGGATATGAACCTCACCGTCTTCCGTGAGACGCAAGTCTCTGCACCCTACCTTCAAGACTTTGAGCAGCCTGGTCGCCGCCTAAAGCTTGCTGTTGGCACATTGGGTGCCTTGGACTCCCTGTACTGGAAGGACGAGGCTGATCTTCCTCTACCCGCCGACGACGTCGAGATCAAGGTCACAGCCACGGGAATGAACTTTAAGGATGTTGTCATCGCCATGGGACAGGTTGCCAGCCCTTACATCGGTGTTGAGTGCAGTGGTATTATCTCCAAGGTTGGATCCAATGTCACTTCTCTCCAGGTTGGTGATCGTGTCTGTGCCATGTCACTGGGAGCATACAGCACCTATACTCGCTGCCCGGCTACGAGTGCGGCTGTCATTCCCGATGACATGAGCTTTGAGACTGCGGCTTCCATCCCCGTCGTCTACAGCACCGCTTACTATGGCATCATCAACCTGGCCCGTATGGAGCCCGGCGAGAGGATCCTTATCCACGCCGCCTCTGGCGGAGTTGGCCAAGCAGCGATCCAGCTCGCACAGATGATCGGCGCCGAGGTTTACGCGACTGTCGGTAGTGCCGAGAAGAAGCAGTTGCTCATCGACACATACGGTATCCCCGAGAACCGCATCTTCTACAGCAGAGATATTGAGTTTGCCGCCGCCGTCAAGGAGGCTACTGGTGGTGAAGGTGTTGATGTTGTAATCAACTCGCTCGCCGGAGACATGTTGCGCGTGACGTGGGAGTGCCTCGCCCCCTTCGGACGATTCATCGAGATTGGCAAGAGGGACATCACTTCCAACACCAGGCTGGAGATGGCCAAGTTCGAGCACAACTGTAGCTTCAGCTCTGTCGACTTGACACTCGTGGCCGGTAAGAGGCCCTTGATTATGGGGCGCGTCCTGACTGCCGTCATGGGCCTGCTGTCAAAGAAGACGATCAAGCCCATTGGACCCATCACCACCGTGGCCATCTCGGATGTCGAACTCTCCCTGCGCAAGCTGCAAAGTGGTAAGACTTCTGGCAAGGTCATTGTCAGCCATGTCAACAACGAGAAGGTCAAGGTAAGCAGCTGAAACAGCCCAGCACATTTAATACTGAATAGCTAACCTAAATATTCAGGTCACCCACCCAATCTCAACCGCCGATATTCTTCATGGAGATGTCACGTACCTCATCATTGGTGGTACCGGTGGTCTTGGCCGCTCCATGGCCCGAAAAATGGTCCAGCGTGGAGCTCGACACATCGTACTCTTGTCCAGGAGTGGCAAACTAACCAGCGAGCTTGGCAAGCTGATTAAGGACAGCCAAGCCGTTGGGGCTTCAATCCACGTCAAGTCGTGCGACGTCGCGGACGAGGATAGTGTCGATTCTCTTGTAGCCGAGCTACAGCAAGACTTGCCTCCAATCCGTGGTATTATTCACGCCGCCATGGTGCTCATCGTATGTGTTAGATTACTTCAGCGAATGTTCTTATGCTAACAGGGAGTAGGATGTTCTCTTTGAGAAGATGACCTTTGGGGACTACGAGAACGTCACCCGGTCCAAGGTCAATGGCGCGTGGAACTTCCACAATGCTCTCACTGGCACCCCCCTGGACTTCTTTATTGTCCTATCATCCGTCGCCGGAATCGTGGGTAACAGAGGTCAAGCTGCGTACGCTGCTGCCAACACCTACCTCGACGCCTTCGTCCGGTTCCGTGCCCGTCAAGGTCTGGCAGCGTCGTCTCTGGATCTCACCGCTGTTGAAGGCGTTGGCTACCTTGCTGAGAACACGGATCGACAGTCCCAGGTCCTGAAGAACCTTTCAGGCAACACTTTGAACGAATCTGAGGTTCTGGCACTGGTCGAGGCCGCAATCGTGGGTAAGGTGACTACGGCTTGCGACGGCCAGTGTGTCACTGGTTTGAGCTTTGAGAACCCAGCATCTCTGCCATACTACGCCTCTGACGGCAAGTTCTCTCACCTCCGCAATGCCGCATTGGCCAATTGCCTGGATGCCGACGGGTTGGATGGAGGAGCCAACCTCCTCATTTCGCAGCAGCTCCAGCAAACCACCACAGAGCAGGACGCCCATGAGGTGGTCACTTTGGGAGTCCAGGAGAAGCTGGGCGCCATTCTGATGCTGCCCCCTGAGGTTATGGCTGCTGAGCAGGGCAAGTCGTCCATCACTGCCCTGGGTCTGGACTCACTCAATGCCATTGAGCTACGAAACTGGATCGGCAAGGAGCTCCATGCTCATTTGCAAGTGTTGGAACTTCTCACAAGTGGAACGATGATAGATCTGTCGGCTTTAATTCTCCGGAAGACCAGCCTCAAAGGCGTTTGGTCCAAGGTGGAAGAGGCATAATCCATCATCGGCTTGTCGAGATTTGAAAATGGCGGTTTTATAGAGTTTAATTTTCATTTGTTAACTATCATAATAATGCTCACAAGAGAGGTTTACGGCCACTACATGCTTATAATCTTATCTGAATCATGCCTCATGTCAATCGCTGAAGTAGTCGCTGTGGATCATTGTGAATTTTCATGCTTTCCTTAAATCGAAGATGATCTAGTAGCCATCCGTCTTGGTAGTTTGTGTCTAACATCATGTCTTGTTCAATACATCATCCAGGAATACATCCAGCATCCAATCAACTTCGACAGCCAACCAGATGCCTGCAAGTGTCATCACGCCTACCTGTCTCCAATTTTCAAAATAGTCTTGCGGTATACTTAATATTAATATTATGACAACTGTTCAAACCTTTTATTTAGGGTGCTATTTATATAGAACTAGGAGAGGATATAGAAGGTTGCATCGAATGCTATATCGCAAGGGTACTGGGCAATGAAAAGAAATCACCATCATATTATGAAGATAGCATCCCACCCAGGCTTTTGAATACCAACACCTACGTACAAAGCCCATTTATACATGTCTAACTGGCGTAATAGCATTCAAGAAGACTCAATGGAATTCGCGAGCGTAACCAACAACTATGAGAACTGACAGGGTTGTCGAGGCACGGTAAGATAAACAACTAATTGTAGTCCTGCTACGTGATAAATCCTAAATTTTGCAATTAAAGCCGTGCTAATTTTGCGGGATTCTTGGAAGGATTTAAATAGAAACCATGCTGTTGTGTGGGGGGAGGAGAAAGATAGACTAGAAGACCTAACAACTCACCTACAGGACAGATTGGTAGTGGCTGTCGCGGTAAAGCATCTACAACAGTTACTAAGTTGGAGATGACAGTTAACATAAATGAATAAATTACACATGATTAACAGCTACCAGTCACTATACTGTCTGATCAATTGATTTACTAGAGGATAGTATAAGCTCAAGTTAAAAATATTAATGATTATTCATGGGTCCTGATGACTTTGGTCATAAAAGAGGACAATCTAAACTGCTGAACTCAAAACTTTCCTAATTAGACTTCAGAGACTGACTAATTGGGTTGAGCTAATAGTCCTAAAGCAAGGCGGAGCATCCTGTTGAAGTCAGCCCGTCGTTGATGACTCCCTTCTGACAACGGCAAGGAATGCAACAACGCCTTGTCCCCGAAGTCTAATGATGCCCAAAGGTTTATATATACTAATTCGAATAGAATTCCATGCAGATTGCTCTTCATTATCCTTTCCGTTACTGCAACCTCAAGGCTACGTTCGACACGAACGGTAAAGCCTTTGTCTAAGCGTCGATCCGCACAAGACAATGCAGGTTGATATTAGGACATGTGTGAATCGATGCATTTCTTTTACCCTCTAGATCAGACACCCCCACCTAGCTTTTTGGATGATGCAACCAGTGCGTCAGCAATCGTTTTAGGGAAGATCTTTAGAAATTCTGGATCGATCTCCGATGTCGTGCCTGTTATGGTAGAACATCCGGGCTTCGGAAGGTTGCCATTAAATAAACCTCTAATCCAATCCATTGCGATGGGCGTCCCGACGATGCCATAGCTCGTGTGGCGCAGGTTGGTTGCAATGTCCCTTCGATATAGGACGTTGCCACCCTTAGCGCAGTAGTCGATTACCATTTTGTCCATCTGCGCAATAGGCACTGCCTCGTCTTGAACGGCCGCATGAAAGAACATGGGGATCTGGGAGATTTGTCTGCCTTGGTTGGATTGGGCAAAAACCTTAATGATGGCGGGTTCTGAGGAGAAGCGAACCCAATCGTCAAACATGCCGATGATGTCTCTGCCGTTGAAAAACGCAATGTTGGCGTCCAGGCACTGATGCAACGGCCGGTAGAAATCCTCCTTGGCCGAGGGTTTGAGGTGCTTTTCAATCACTTCTCCGACCTCTGGATACTGGGCGGCTAAGCCTAGCAGTATAACCGGTATGAAGCCTGCAACTCGTTCCTTGTTGACTTTGGAGACCGGGACGCTGATGCTGTTACAACCGCCCCCCAGCGCTGCGCCCGCAATCTTCAGTTCCGGCGCGTAGGTTGACTGCAATTCGGCAGCCCACTGAGTCACAGCAGCCCCGGCTGAGTACCCGCACAGTGCAACCTGTGAGTTTGACGCGACGCCGGTGTACTGGGCCGACTGGATCACCGCACGGATTCCGTCGAGAACTGCATGGCCTGCAAGCTTGGTTGCATAAAATGCGCCTTTTGGACCTTCATAATCCGCGACAATGACTACCCATCCCTCTTCGAGTGCACCTTGGAGAAGTAGAAGCTGCGTCTGTAATGTTCTAGAACCCAGGAGCGGATCATTACCCGTCCCAAACAGAAACCCATGTGAGGGGGCGCAGTCGATGGTGACCGCGTCCTCGGCAACCTGATAAGACACCACCTTACTCAGATCAGGCTTATTAGGGACTAGGACAGTCACTACAGTGGCAGTAGCATTGCCTTCGTCGTCGTTTGTCCGATAGAGGATCTGGTGGCTGCGCTGAAGGTTGCTCGGCGGAGAACCAAAGGCAGAGATGACATCCGGCGGCTGCCGGTGCCTCAGGATTTCGCCGGGGGCGAATTTTTCAATATCATCTGGTACCGCGTAGAATGGATCTTTACTGGGAGGTAATTGACTAGACGCGGAAGGGGTCGCGTAGAGAGCGGTTGAGATGGCCAAGTAGGCCAGGACGCGGAGAAACGTCCGAGTCATTGTAAAACGGGAGGAGATGAAGTGGCTGAAAGACGGGAAAGGGATGTTTTGAAACCACTAGCTGGGCCCCTTGTAAAATTTTCCAAAAAGCATCGAGACTGCGTCAATGATTTATACGGTCACATACGGGAAACCAGACTGAGACATGCCTGTGGTCAGCAGCGGTTCAGTCGTGGCATGCCCGTGGGGGCATTTCCTAGCGGCAACGGCGCGATCCTCATGGCATAGCAGATGAGTGCACCTTCTCGTTGCTCTGTCTCGGGCCGATCATAATGTGATTGAAGCTGAGAGTTAAAGACAGGTGACGATGTTGAGGCCTCTCCCCCACAACATCCAATCGGCAACTTATAGTTCCCGAACCCGTTGGCCCGCATTCTGGGCGCGTGGCTCTTCATAATTTATCAAAATTCCTGACCGCTAATTGATGCCTTGAGACACGCAGGACAATGGTTACTGTGGCCACGTCCTATGGCGCTGAAACGGGCATTTACCCGGGTGAAAAGGGGCATTTGAAACCCGAATGTTTCAGTACATTTACGAATCATTCTGACATATCATTGTCTGTGTTGCGAAACGTAGGTCTCAATGGCGATCCCATTCTTTGATAACGGAACCAAAGCTTGGCGACGGCATCTGATAAGTTCATCGGCTCGCATTCGCCGGTCCAGCAATGAAACGCGAGAGCTCAGCAGAAATGAATAAATTCTGAAAGATGGGGCAGTGGATTACATTTCAAGCATGCAAATGCAGTACATTTCGCCTGCCGTCGTCCTGTAGCAACACGAATCTTGACCTATGGGCAGTGAGACACCTGTAAATGCCCCGGGTTCCAGGACACCGCTGACAGGCAGATCCCTGCATCTCTCCGAACTAACAACTCCCTGTAGATACCATCTAATGGCGGACCCTGTCAACTCCTTCCTGCCCTACAGAACAAGGTACAACCCTGCATTTTATTGTTCCGGCCGCTCTCAGACGTCGGGCGATGCTAGCGCTCAGACGTCGTGCAACATGGCGAACCCCTCATCACATGGCGCTTCTCCATACTCTAGTGCTCCGCATCTTCTCAGAGCGTATCGCTTTTGGAATATTAATTTCAGTCGCAGTCATTATAACCTGTCGAGGTAATGCTTCCGGAGTCAGCCACTTGCCTACCGGGATACTACTGATTCACGGGCAGCCTCATATTAAGCACCATCTGCATATGAAGTCATATAATTGAAGAGTAAAAGTTCTTGATACAGATAATTAAAATTCCTCGACTTTTTCAACCACTCCTAAGCCCAATGCATCGGTACTATCTCACAACAATCTAACCCAGCCTGACCTCGCATTACGCCATATAACTTCAAAACACGACCTAATACCCTTTCCAGCCGGCATCCAGTTCCGCATGCATCAATCTACTATCTTTGAGGACTTTCGCCTCAGGAGTAAGCGGGCTTATCCCTGAGTATGAGTCCCGATCAATAGGGGGTTCGTCCCCCCCTCTGTAAGGTGGCATGGTACCCGTATAGAAAGTAGGTTTTGAAACTGTCGAAGAAGCTGTCGGGGAGCTGGTTGCAGTGACATTGCTACCTTCAAACTCCTGAATAGGGGGGTCGCCGTCGAGCTCTCCAATGTGACCTGTTTGTTGTGGTTGCTGCCGCCGCCGCCGACGGTAAAACCAGAATGCGGCAAAAGCAGCGGCTCCGACACCTAGTAAACAGCCGATGACTATTCCAGCGATAGCACCGCCTGTAATGCTACTAGAATCTTCTGTAGAGGCAGCTTGGGATGGAGTCTCGGATGCAGTCTCGGATGCAGTCTCGGAAGAAGTGGTCTGCGTAAAACCAGAACATGTCAGCAAATTCAAAGACTGTGTGGAAGGGTGGTCATTTTTCAGGCCGCTGCATTCTTGGACTTACAGTCGATGTCTAATTGAGCAAGTCAGCAAGCGGTTCATCATTCGAAAATCATTCATTTAGGATAAACTTACGGCAGTCGCGAGTAAATCCAGAGCAAAGCCATCAATCACATGGCCGTATGCCTGGTCGGCCGAAGATGATGCGATCCATTTAACCGTTGCCGTGACGTTCTCATTGTCGTAAGCCGTGACAGTCGCTGTCTGTCCGGATTTGAAATTGCTGTAGCAAGTGCCTCCATATGCCGGCCGGTCCGAATCAGATGTTACAGAGGGAGGGGCGAGGTTATAACCACTTGCGCAGCATGCGATATAAGCATTGGTCCATTGCTTTGCTGTGACCCATCCCTCGGGGCATACCAACGGACTCATCAGAGGCGCGATGGAGCTGGATTCGTTTGCAAGACTGGTGTATCTCCCGATGTATTGAGACGGGTAGCAATCGGTCACTTTCTCCCCGTAGGCGGGCTCCGGCTCGTTGATCCATATTTCATAGCCTGGAGAAGCAAGTTGCGAGAGGCGGCCTTGCGTGCATGATGCCGGAGGTTTAAAGGTCGTGGTGAGGGGCACCACGGCAATGGTCACGATAAGAACGGATTGAGTGACTGCCGCTGTTACCGTCGAACTTTCGGTGTCATCGGTGTTTGTCGCGTCGTCGGTGTTTGTAGTCTCATCGGTGTGGGTAGCCTCGTCGCTGCTTGTGACTGTACTCGTCTCCTTTGCTGCAATCTTTCCGACGAGCGCCAGTAATAGAA
The DNA here is from genome assembly GCA_014621425.1 of Cylindrodendrum hubeiense. NCBI lineage: Eukaryota > Fungi > Ascomycota > Sordariomycetes > Hypocreales > Nectriaceae > Cylindrodendrum > Cylindrodendrum hubeiense. The sequence goes on from JAANBB010000010.1 coordinate 254,145, forward strand.
GCAAGGCCTGGTGGCGCATCTTTGCAGCGTGTGCAGTATGCAGCCAAGGAATACGCTAAATCTGAGTATATTATCGAAGGAAGAAGAAGAGCACCCAGTCTCAACAGAAGAGGCGGGTGGGACTATTATCGAGCGTGCGTGGCGACGAGACCCTAGACAATGTCAGCACGGTGGGGACAGGGCCTTGGCTTGGGGGCTGGCAAAGCCTGTACATTGTATTTATTAGGATTGTCTATCTAATTCCCTGTTGTTTGTGCAACCAAATAATGGTATCTCCACACGTGCTTATAGTCAATCCTGCCAGGATTCAGCTGGAAGGATGCGAAGGATTCAGAAAGTGGGTATGGATGGTACGACTCGTTTCAGCACCCTCGAACCCTGGAATCGCCACAACGGGCAATGTCGCCCACTGTGGCTTCGTTCAGTAGGATAGACGATGGATGAGTATCAGTGCAAGAAACCCAGGCTCAACGCCCTACACATTCGTATTCAATGTCGACGTCTGCAGTATTGAAGCTTTTGCCGGACGGATATTACTGGCAATAGCCATGCTCCGTTGTAAAAAGTGGGATCGAGAAAGGTGGATCTCCACTGCCCCTGGCATTGTAACAAGAACTGAAGTTCCTGTTTCAGTCTAGTCGCTCCGTGGGGTTACATGAAGGATCGCAAATTTACCGCGACGGATCCTTATTAGTGGCCCGGATACGAGCCGGTTACATGGTACAGACCACGGCACTTAGGGAAATTGGGCTGTACCCATATTAATACGTAACTATGTAATCTGCCGGCTAAAACTAAAAGCCTCCTATCAGCGGATAGCCTCATCGAAGCGCGGATATTCAATAATTATGTATGCGCGGTCGTCGTTGGGGTTACACTTGGTGAAGTGGCAGCACCACTTATGACAGGCTGATAAGGCTAAGCGGCTCACATCATCACGGCGCGGATGGGCCTCATCTCAAATGAATGTTCAATTCTAATAACCGCCAACTCTACCCCTGCTCAACAACCACCCCTCGTCATTCGCCTTTCGCCTCCGGTTTCCTTCCTGTAACCACAATCATTGGCCAATAGGCATGCACCCTCCTATCGCGCATGTTTCTCTTCGCCTCAGCCGCAAGAACGTCCACCTCCTCAGCCTTCCACCCAAGACCCCTCGTTAGCGCCGCCATTAAAAACCCTTGTAGACCGGTGACGATGTTCTGGTAGTTCCAGGCGCCGACCTCCTTGAAGTGGGCATCACGCGGCCAGGTGTTGGATGCCCATTTGTAGTGGTACTCATGGATATCCCGGAAGCCGGCTTTCTCGAGCATTGGCTTGATGGTGTTGAGGTCTATGAATGAGTGGTTGAGCTTGGCGGCTGCTTCACCGAGATGATGCATTGCTTTGTAAAGGGCGTGATTCTCAGTGAGGGTACCATCGTCAGAAAGAGGGAGGGTGAACTCTTGGAACTCGACGTAGCCGCCTGGGGCCAAGTGGCTGCAGGGTATTGTAAGAATGTGAGATTTCAGGTCAGAATTAGTGCTTACTCGAATGATTTCCGAATGTATTCTTCCCAGTTTGATATGCTAGAGTTATTCATCCGGCTGTGGATATAGTCGAATGGCTTTGAATACGTCCACTCTTCCTCAAAATCATCGATCTCAAATTTGACGTTAGGGGGGACACTACAATATCAATCAGCTAAGATTTCATTATTAACAAGAATCGGGGGCCTGCTACAATGAAGGCTGACTCGGTGAGAGGTCAATACCTATGACCTGTGGAAATGCAAATGTCAGATTGGTCTGCTGGGTTTCAGGGAAATTTTCTCACCTCAGCTTCAGGGTGCTCCTCCCCAAAGTCCATAGCCCAGATCCCGGTGCCGGTGCCGAGATCTAGCACACGGCCAAGCTTGAAGTTCGCCTCATTTGGCGGAGCAAGACCGAGCTTTCCATTCAGTGTGAGGTAGAATATATGATGTTGCATATCTGTGACGGATATCAGCTAATAGTTATCATGGAGAGATCCAAATAACCGACCTAGTCGCTCATTCTCAGCCTCGTCGTTAGGAAAGTGATACTCTGAATTACCATAATTAGCTCACAATTATCTATCAACGAGTAGGTCGGATGTAAGGGAGGGGGATCGACTGACGGCCATCATGAAACTTGTGATATGTTCTCCCATTTTCCCTCCTGTAGTCGAGGATAGAGCTATTCAAGCTAGCGGTGGATGACTCCCCGTCCTACGATCAACTCGGGTCAGTCCGGCACAGCCGAGCCTCGCTGGGTTGCATTGTTGGTTCGTACCGTCGTATCGCCAAGGGCGGAATCCCGGTCATTGAAATTGTCCGGCTCGACCACCACTTCACGTTGGTCTTGCATTGTCTGGCTCTGCGTCTTCAATGATTACGATGGGTCCAGGTCATGAATAGTATCGTAAACTGGGCGGGGAGAGGAAGCCTTGATTTGACGGGTTTGGAGAGCAGCCACGCCGGTGCGAGCGGGGTAAAGTCACGCAATGTCCGAAGCCCTAGGAGTTCGCAGTACAGGCGCGAACATACGCTGTTTTACCCCTGTCACCTAACTTCACCGCCACTCAGCACCTGGGTACAGCTCTTAATATCCACCACTGGCAGGTAAGAGCGAAGAGTAAGTATTGATACAAAAAAGGCGAAGGGGCATAATTAGATTGAAGACCTTTCGATTAAAAACCAGAAGCAAATTCTACTCTTCGCAGGGGGAAACGCTCATTGTAGATACTTGCTGGAGATGTACATAGTATCACTTCTTATGCAACAACCACCGCACATGCCGAGGTTTAGCAGAGAAAAGGTCTGTGCTACTTGTGCTGCTTACCTCAATTCATACTAGTCCAGCAATAATGAACGCTTGTTCCTCTACAAAGCGGTCAACAGCGCGAATGGTCACATGCACGCTGGCAGGTCGACGGGACATGCTAGAGTCCAGACTCGCAAGCCGGTCGCGAAGTTCTTGGAATCCCCCTATTTCCGTCTAGTACAAGACAGACTGTCACCAACTTTAGATAGGCAAGTTCAGATAACGATGGCCATAGCGAATAGTGTGATGGTAGAAATGCTCACTGGGCAAACCTAAGCCCACTCACCAGCAGCAAAAGCTAGCGTAGGGTAACATTCACATAATAGAATAATAACCACACCAACCAGTTCTTTTCCCTCAAGAGCACGCAAGCCTTGGGCTCGAAGATTCCACTGTTATTAACCACGACTTCTGCATATATTCAATAAGCTGGATTTCGATATATTAGTGGGGCGGCATGGACGAACGCCTTGCTTCTAAGGTGAGGGAAAAGATTGAGTCCACGCATGGAGTGTTGAATAGTCAAGAAACCCTTTTTTTTTTCCTTCCTAAGGTGCTTGAATAGAATATTCCTATTAACAAGACGTCTGCAGATTTAGACCGCCATTAAACATATTTAGTAGTGGCAGACACGCTGAGTGTAGGCTACACCCTGCGATAAGGGAATTCTTGCGGGCAGGCAAGCAGGGAGCCGGGACGCACACCAATCTAGGCTAAAATGAGATGAGGAAATCCGGCACCACCTGTGAATATTGAATAAATTATTTTCATAGTTTTAGATTCTTTTGATTGTTAGAGTCTTGAAATTACCTTGTGATGTCGACATGAGCTTAGAGAAGGTGTCCCCTCACTCATATCGGGATGGGAAGCTAATCTCGGCGCGGCTAGTGTCTGTACTCATGGTTGCGTACGCCTCCTAATCTAGATAGCGAGTTAACGCTCCGATAATGAAATGACCAAGTCAGTTGGGGAAATGTGTAGCGACTAACAGCTCGCGCTGGTCGGCCGAGCACCCCGCGCACCTCAGCTCGTGCTAGTCGGCCGAGCGTCCGAATGCAAACCTGACGATTGGGATGAAAGCCCGATAACTAATAAGATTACTTGCATTAGTCTGGAGGGAGAGATCTTGTCAAGAATCAATACACAACAAATTGACCTCAGAATTTTGTGACATTGTATACCAGACAATCCCAACAATAGCAAACGTCTGAGATAAATAATTGAAAGGTACAGATACTCACGTAAAAAGGCTATTAAACAAAGAAGAGACGGTATTGTGGTTTATTTGCAAGATGGTCGGCAGATACATTATTTCTTGGCCATTGATGAAGTTTGGAAACGGGACTACCATCAATGGTGGCTTGTAGACACTTCATCTTTTGTCGAATGACTGTTATCATTTGACCATGAATCTGGCTAGATCGGCCCAAATCGTGGCTTCCCCGCAGTTTGGTGGCTTGGCCCTTGTCTCGATCCTTATCAAGTGTAGTTATCGGAGGAGCGGCCTTGCGGCCGCGAAGCCTTGCGTATCTTGCCCTTGCAACATTGTTATCATGCCGAGGGCTACACCTCTACGACAAGTATCTATATCACACAAACATATAAACCCCTTGCTGGCCTTCCTGAATGTTCAACTCAGCTCCAGTCTCTCAGCCTCGACCAGATATCATCCATCAAGTGGCATTCACATCCCCATTCGTCTCCTTATTTGGTTCCTAATTCGTCTTCTCATCAGCCGTCATCATGGCTCGAGCAGCAATGGGGCCAACCGCCTCATACGCGCTGATCTTGGTGGTGGCCATGCTGAACATCTGTGTATTATCCTACGATGCGGTCATGATCAACAACCTAAATGTAGTTACGCCATACATTGAACGTTAGTACCATGAGCTCACCAATATTCTTACGCTTACACTGAGGCACAGACTTTAATCTGACTAGCGACCTCATCGGCCTCAATGCCGCGATTGTTGCGGTCGGATCTATCTTCGGTGCTCCGATAGTCGGCTACGTTGTTGATCGCTGGGGACGAAAGGTGGGTCTGGCTATGGGCTCCTTTTGCATCATCATCGGTGTCATACTCCAAGCCTCGGCCTCCGAGGGTAAGTGATCTTTCATTCAGCATGAACTTGGTTAACATGACTCTAGTCGCTCAGTTCATCGTCGGTCGCTTGTTTATCGGAATCGCCACTATCATCAACGGCTCTATTGCCCCAACATGGGTTATGGAGTTGGCTCCTCAAAAATACAGGGCTCTTTTCACCGACTCCGTTCTGGTATCCGTACCAGTCACTTCGATCTTGGCGACTTGTATTATTCTGGGCATCTTCGATAAGCAGTCCGACTGGGCATGGAGGGGAATCGTGCTTGTTAGTATTTATCATACTACCGCCGAACCAAGCTAATATGTCGCGTGAAGGGAGAGGCATTGCCATCCGTACTTGCCCTCTGCCTCTTGCCATTTTGTGATGAAAGTCCACGATGGCTCTTCTTTATGGGCCGTCAAGAAGAGGTATGGCATATCGCTCATGATTTGAAGCCCCGAAGCTGAACTTTAACTAGGGAATTGAGATTCTTGCTCGACTACACGCAAAGGGCGATCGTCAGGATGCAATTATCATTTTGGAGACTGAAGAGATCCTAAAGAACATCGAAAAGGAGAAAGAAGAGGGAGGTTGGAAGGATCTCGTCTCTCCCGGTATGCATCCAAGCTTACTTATTGAAACTTGAATCTTTCTAACTGATTATTTACAGCCCCCAACCTGAGGCGATTCAGTATTGCCGTATTGACCACCATATTCTACCAGCTTGTAGGTGGAAATATGATTCTGTAAGTCTTTCAGTTTGTATGTCGTCCTGAATATGTTACTTATACTTGTATAGCTATTTCTCATCGTTTATCATTGCCCACCTCGGGTTAGAGCATGAGAGGACCATTATTTCAATTAATATTGGCTTGGTCGTGTGGAATTCAGTATCCAGTATGGCTGGTGTTTTCATTATCGACAGAGTCGGTCGCCGGATAGCATTGAGTAATTCTTCCCGCCCTATCTTTTAACAACTTAAACTGACCCACTACCCAGTCGCTGGAACCGCAGCTACGGTTGTCCTCTTCGGTATCTTCTCTGGTCTTTCATATCTCACAGAAGTCCATGAGGGTAATACGGCGTATCCCATTGCAGCAATCGTCGTTGTTGCATTATTCCTGTTCGCCGTATCATCCAGCTGGTATGTCCCCTCTCAGTCCTCATTTGACATTTGACCTATGCTAAACATTATCTAGGATGATTCTGGCCTACACCTACCCACCTGAAGTGCTTAAATACTCACAACGTGCCAAGGGAGTGGTTACCGCTCAGGCCATCGGCTTTCTATTTAGCTTTTTGAACCTCTACACCGCTCCCCTTGCTATCGAAAAAATCTCTTGGAAATTCTACGCCATTAATGGAGGTTGGAACCTGGCTATCTTAGCTATTATCATCTGGCTATTTGTGGAAACCAAAGGGAAGACCCTGGAAGAGGTGGATGAGATCTTTGAAGGAACAGAGGGTATCCCTACAACTGGTATCAGCATTAGCGATCGTGGCTCAAATGATCTCGAACAGGCAAAGAAAGTTGAGACAGGCAGTATGACAAAGAGGAAGGTTTCTCAGACTCTTAGCAGAGATTAAATATAGGGTGGGCATGATATTACACTTACAGTGTAATATTTCATAAATCCTAATATTTTTCTTTTCCACTCCCTAAGCGAGATGAACCAAGAGGCAATTGATTGACTATATTGCTGCCGTTTCGTTACCACCTCGCACTCAGCTTCATGTTTCAGTAGCATTTCCCAATGCATATTCTCTATGTGGGCCCAAGCAGTGATTGGGGCGCCCTTCTACACAATTAAGTTCCTCGACCGCCACGAGTTTGGGAATTTGATGATGCCGAGGTTCGATGTTGCGGAACGTGAGCCCATATTCAGATGGCAGGGGTGGCCCGGATTCAAGCGCGACTCCACACTGTCAGGTACACTGAACTTGGCAAGCATGTTGGATTCTTCAACCGGCAGATCCAGACTGGTGTCATAGTCTGCGAGATTCAAGAGAGGATAGTTGACGTTGAAATCAAGGAGCCTATACAGGGCAACGTTGGTGCAAAAATACAATAATATTGATAATCGAGTATTTCACAAAGCAGGGCTACGGATAATTGACATTCAGGAGCATGTTCTCCAGAAATCTATGACAGTGTGTAACCACTCTGCTAATACCCAAGAATGACATACTGAGGATATCAGAAAGACTGGATGATGTGATGCAATTGATGTCGATGGAATCCCTTGTTATTCCTATCTACTTGACGCTTCAGAAGACCGTCTTTTGTAGAGATATCTAGAGTTGGAAGGAGATCAGATCCGCTGCAGATCCGACTGTTAAATCCGGTCTGACCCGATCAGTGTCGTAGGAACCGGATAGTCTCGATCCGGGTTTCATCAAGGGATACGGCCCCGGTCAATGTTACCGGGAAAAGGCGGTTCCGTTGATCCGATACAATAGATGTAACAGATCTCGTTCATTCCCTCTGACACAGGAGAGCAGGTTTGATCTTCGGGCGGAGGTGCTGTGGGGCACAGTGTTCAGCATCTGGACGCTGATGGCGTTGTCGCAGAGGATCACAGCGAGTTACGCAGCGCGGCAGGCACATAGTGAGATGGCAAAAATAAAGTATTAATGTGTGGCCCGATGGCCAAGTGTGCGTGCGGATTTGATAAGAAGGCCAGAGCGGGAGAGACCGGAGTGAAGTTTTAAATTGTACTGCATATATCACGAGAAGCAATATGAGAATGATTGTAAAAGCGGAAAGAACAACAAACAATGGCCGTAATTAAATTGAACGCTTGCCTTTCCACCCCCTTAGAACTGCTCTGGCGTAATTTTAGTCTCAATATTATCCTGCTCGAGTTCTTTCTCAGCCCTAGCTGCTTCTCGAAGGATAAGGTCTTTAACGTTTCCAGAACGAGGTTGGAATTCCACTTTAAAAGGGTTAGGGCGTGATGTTGAGGAATCATTGAAATCAAAAACATCAAGCAATCTATCATTCCCCTACAATGGGTGGTTAATTTGAGCCGAGAAAAACTTGAGTTTCACGAGCTGAAAGTTCCATTTACTTACCTGATCATCAACCGATCGCATTTTGAATGACCAGAGTGACTCAACAATAGTAAACCAAATGCCTTGTTCAGCTAGTGGCTGTCCACTGCATTGTCGGCGTCCCCAGCCAAAGGTGTATATGCCTCTCTTTGTAGGGAGTGGGCGACTCTCCTCCAAAAATCTCTCGGGCTTGAACTCGTCCGGGTCAGGATAGTCGCGCGGATGGCGATGTATTGCCCACAGGTTACCAATCAATGGTGTGCCTTTGGGAATTAACATGCCTTTGTAAATGTCGTCTTGAGTGGGCGCGTGAGGGGGCCCGCCGAGGACGATGGCTGACCGCCAGCGGAATACTTCGGTCACAAGAGCGCTACAGTAGGGAAGTTTATCCTCGTCACTCCAGGTCGGGAAGCGAATCTCTCCATCTAACACTCGGTCAATCTCTTCTTGGGCCTTCCTTTGGACATGCGGAAAGCGACACATCGCAAAAAGGAAAACAATGGTAGATGTGGTCGTTGTATCAACCCCTCCACCAATGAGATTACCAGTCAAACTAGCAATCTCCTTGTATGAAAGACCATGTTCTTCCTGATCTCGAATTAGACGTTTGGAGAAATTGTCATTTTCAACCTGAGCTCCTTCAACAGTGAGAGCGTAGAAGTATTTCAGGAGTCTCTGTCCTTCGTCCCATAGCAGAGTAGGCAGTGGGTAGATCCACGTGGGCAATTTGGCCACCCAGGGATAGGCTTCAACAAGATGTTGACCCGGGGAAGAAAAGCTAGCACCGTTCTGCACGAAGGCGAGCGCCATTTTGGCAAGGGGGTCTTTGGTTGACTAAATACGGCGCCCCCACCCAATGATGGCGACGACGGAGACAGAATAGCGTTCAATTGCATCCACGAAATCGGCTTTGTGTAGTATGTCTCGAGCGAGAAGCCTAGACTCATTGGCCTGAAACGTGCGGTATCCCCGCACAGCCTGGGAGCCAACGGCAGAATGCTGTTGAACGTACAACGTTAACCCTCCGCTGATATCTTTTCAACCATACAGAACTCACGGAAATCCGGCGATGCGCTCTCCACTTATCTCCGTAAACAATGGCGGTTTGGTTGTTCTCTGTCTCGTCCAGCATGTCGCCGACAACTACCATATGTGGACGTGACGAGTAAATATTGGCACGTTTGTCCATCAAATCCGATGCGCTCCGACAGTCGCTTGCAATGACTGTTGGCAAGTTCCCCGTCCAAATTGTGATCAATGGGCTATCGTACTGCTTTGCCCACCGCTCAAAGGTAATCCACGGTTTCGAGGCCGGTATCCGACCAACATTTCCGACAATCGGGTATGGAAAAGGGCCGGGTGGCATTTTTGACCTTAGGTATAGCACCTTGGAATAAGAAATTACAACCCAAATCAGAGTAATAGCTGCCAGGCTTGACCCAAACAAGGCTGAAATGGCAGATGGCGTTAACCAACTGGGTGGAAGAAATTCTGTTAGCGCCATCATCACAGTATTGCGTCGCGTTCTTGTTGTTGTGAGACGAATACGGGTAGTCCCATAAATTTAATCCGGGTTCTAATATTTGATGGCCAGCAGCAGGCAGCTTTCAAATGTAGTAAATTGCATAGACACTTAGTAGTGATCAAGAGGTTGACCAACCATCCTAATGATGAGCATAGGAATGCAAGTCGGCCGAGCCTCCGAACGATGATGGCACGAAGCACTTTCCACAACTATTGTTCAAATCTTTAGACTCACGACAGCCTATCGGATCCATCGGCCGAGAAATACCGGGTAGCATGAGATCAGCTGGTCCGTAGGTTTGCAGGTATTTCCCATACGCGTACAGCTAATACTGAAGAGAATGCCGGATTATCTGATCAAATGATGTAGCTTCCAGTAAATCCGCTCAAATTCTTTTTCCCCCATGACCTGTTATCTCAAGTGATGTTTGTGGGCAGTACGCAGCAGTATAAACCATATCATTTTCAAACTAACCGCGTTTCGGGTATTAGCCCGAGATAAGCGTAGAAATCTACAACCACATCTAGATTGGTGCCCAATGTGTGCTCCCTCTATCAGCTTATCGCCGTTACTTCCATAACAGATTTCATTAAGATGTAAGCCAGTTTGATTGCTCCATTCACTAGGGGTAGCGGTGGTAGCGGTGACATGGGTATGAAATCATCTGACCGACAAGTAGTGCCAGCAGACACTACGATAAGCTGAACAGAATACAGATTTATGCTTAATTAGGTATGACATTATTTCCATCGACAGAGAGTGTGATGCGAGGCCTGGAAAGGAGGACACCCGACCTCATCTTCATTCAAGATGGAGTAGAGGCGGTAGAGATGAAATTATTAATGAGATTCCACAACGACAAATTCCACGCAATCAAAGGTTTGAAGTTAATAACAGTGTGACGGGGATGCAGGTTACGGGCACTGCAAGGAGCCAATATCGCTACAGACTCAAGAAAACGTCATCAATGCCTTAGATTTCCGAGTAAGACGACCAATTACATATACCGTCTTCACTGTACCGCAATACGCGGAGAACAACGACTACCTTTCACTCTTGCAGGAGCTGACTCCAGCACTAGAGATACTGTATCTAGCACGAATGCAATAGTATTTCTACTTCAATGCTAATTTCAGTGCCTACCCTCGCTGTGTAGACTCTCCACTCACTATACAGCGAGTTTGAGGATGAGTAAGGTCATGTTATACATGGTTCCTCGCGGAGCCCACGTCTTCTCGATTTCAAGCCTTGAATCTACAGAGCTGAAAAGCCTGTTCCAATCCTCCAAACTGCGCTCTTTGGCCCCCAGGCCTGCTAACATATCTAAATCCATGGCACTATATTTGGCAAATTAGAAAACTTTGCCCATTTGCTTTCAATTGCGAGGGAAGTGGGGAGTATTCGCGTACCGTTGAACTTTGGCTCGGACTAATGGGATGTTTTCCGTCCAGTTGAGGAGAACATCAACGATAATGATGCGGGAATTAGATTTTAGCTTTGGGATCAGATTTTTGAGAATTGCAGAGCAGTTCACATCAGACCAGTCATGGAGGATATACCGTAACAAATATACATCGGCTGCAAGAGGTTGTGGCTCGAAGAAGTTGTGGGCGAGAAAACTCACGCGGTTCTTAACTTCTGCCGGAGTTTCCGATTCTGGTGTCTGCTTGAACTTTTTCTCGTTTTCACTGACAACTTCAGGCAGGTCCTCGACCACAAAGTTCAGGTGTGGGTATTCTTTCGCTAATATGATGGAGTTGTGGCCGGTCGAGCCGCCAATCTAAATCGAATAAATCAGCAACCAAGGTTAAAAGTTGAAGTTGAAATCGAAAAGGCACAAGGTCATCGAGAGTTGGATGAAGGAAATTTAGGTTCGTACATCGACAACCAAAGCACCAGGAGGTAGATCTCTCCAGATATCAGCTTTCACAATGCCCTCGCCCATGACCAGCTGCTGGAGAGAGGACATGACAACGTGGAAGTCCTCTAGCTTGGCTTTATCCTTCGAAAGCCAGTCAAAATAGGCGATGTCCTCTTCACTTCGGAGAGCAATCTGAACGGCGCCTGTTGCGCCAGTATCGTCGCCCCCAAACCTGGGGTATTTCTTGATTGCTTGTGGCAAGGCGAATGCGGTTTGGAGGTCCAAGTCATTAAAGAACACTTCCCGGCGATACGAGACATGGTTACGAAGTTGAAGAGCTGACTGTGCTGTATGTGCGACGCGACCCGGCTCACTCTCGCGAAAGACACGGATCGTTGTAGCGTAGCGGATAAGACGTTTAGTCAGATCCAGGTTTAATCCCGTCTTCGTAGAGACTTCTTCGAAGGTTGCGGTGCCTTCTAGCGGAACCGCTGCGTAGACATTGTTGTCAGCAAGGACTTTGGTGACGATGACATCCCATTTCGTCGCCGTAGCGCGCATAAGCACCAACTCCATCGGGCCAAGAGCGAGCTCATATAAATCATGGCTAGCCTGCGCCAATGCGATTCTGGCGGGCTCTGTGTCCTGGTTTGTTAAGTCCCATGACTCAGGAGCTTCTGGCGAGAAGGACGGCGGGTTCAGTTTATTGGACTCAACATAGTTATCCAGAATGATGGCATTCCGAAGGACTTGGATCGCGAGTGCTGTCAACGGTCCACTCATGACGGATAAAGGGCGAGACTAGGTGTTTTATTTGGGCACTTCTTAACGGTAACTGAAGCTCTGAATGTGCTAATTATTCACATGCAAAGGGAAAGACGCTGGTAATGCATTTCACCCTTGAGTGGCACTTACATATTATATATCCCACCTTCCACTCAATGGCAAGGAATAAATCCCAAGAGTGCTAGCCGTATCTCGGCACTTACTAGTCGGACTATTAGATTACTAGTCCGATGTGCGATTATATATCACACCTTCTACTCAATGGCAAGGAATAAATCCCAAGAGTGCTAGCCGTATCTCGGCACTTACTAGTCGGACTATTAGATTATTAATCCGATGTGCGGAAACCTAGCCGGCGCAAACGGGGTTAACGGTAACTCGGCCGAAGTGTCCGATGCGACGATAGGATTTCAGCCTATATTGAGTATTGCAGCATGATTGATGTGCGCTGGGATTCAAGAGACGTTTGAAACTCCAATAATCCATCGAATCTTTTGGTGGAGAAACAGATTGGTAGTGGCTGTGGTGTTAATGCGTCTGCAACAGAGGAGGGTTGCGACTCGGGTCCATAAAATGAACAGAAATAGACAAGACGTACAGATATCATGCGCAGTATCATTTGATCAAATGATTTACGAAAGGATGCCACAAGAAATGGTCAAAATTACGGACAATTGCTTTGGGACAACACAGACGGACAGAGGCTTAGTCTGGGGAATACCCTACTGGGTAATTCCCGAAGGGACTTCGGAGCAATTGTGGATCTGATTTATGGGATACACGGGATTGATCTACGTCCTCGTGACCTCTAAGCCCCAGAAAAACAGCAGCGTCCAAAACAGCCTTCGCAAAAGAACAAATTGGTCTACAAGTGCTTACTACGACGTCAGCCAGCAAATGTCCGACGGCAATGCCGTTGGCTCAGCCCCTAAATCCGCCATCATCTCACCACCAAATACATGGGAGGGAGCACCATGTACCATAATTAGACTGGACAATACGAAGAGCTCAGAAATAGAGTCGTTGACAGCGCAATCGAAATATATAAAAGCATTCATACTTTTGCGAATTAATATTTTGTTGAATTGGAATATCAGACTTCATCAAAACTACAACATTACTCAAACACACCTCTCCTCTACCTCCCCATCATTAACAATATGCACTTCACTACTGTCATCGCCACGGCCACAGCTGCCCTCGCGTCCACTGCGATGGCTCTGCCTTCTCCCAAGCGAGCCGAGGGTTCCGCAGTCGCAAACCTCATCGCCGTCAACGGCTTCGGCGACGACAAGGATGAGGCCCCCATCACAGTTCCCTTCGGCACGCTCACACACTACGACTACCAAGTCACTGGCCTGCAGCTTAAGAGCGTTACTGTCGACGTTCCATGGGGTGTGGTTCCAGACGTCAGCGACATTACCTGTCAGATGTACAGGGATCAATATGGAGTCCAGCCAGGCAGTGCCAAGTTCACATCGTCTCAGGATGCTAGCCTCAGCACCAACCCCGTTGAGTTTGGCTGGGTCTTGTGCTACGTCAACGTGGACTCCGCTTAGGGAATTTCAGTATTGAGATTGAGGCCTTGGAGGACATTGGGATCTCTGGCCAGAAAGACTGGGATTTGATCGGACTGGTCCCACGAGACATTCTTTTATTCAGATATACATGAACACCGTATGTAGCTAGAATGGGCAATTTAGAATGGGCAATTCAGAATGAGGCTGGTATTATATATTAGTTCAATACAGCAGCAAAGACATTTGAAAGAAGAATGTGAGAACTTAGCGATTATCAGATTCAAACTACAGCAGCATTCTAGATGGGGTTTCCCACAAATATCACTACTAATAAGCGCGAGGCTTCCATTCTAAATCGGGTTTCATACAAATATTAGCGCTAATAACCGTGAGACTTCTTCTGATACCCTAAATGGAACAGTATCAATGCCGAGAATTGCCAAATGAGGCCATGAATCCAGTTTCTCGTTATTTGGAGATCCGGGGATGTGGATCGCGCTGCAAAACAGCCACGCCGTCATTTAACTCAGCTGACACCACAACAGTGTGAAATATTGGCCCACAACGGCTGAATATCGGGTAACCTTCGGCAATGGGTATTTCTCGGCTTTGAATGACTTGATAAATACCAATCAAGGGCTCCATGGGAGGCAATTCAGGATGATGGCAGTTTGGAATACCGGCCCGCTGTGGCTGAATGCCGGGTAATTGTCGGCCAATGGGTACCATTGTTAGCATTGGATGACTTGATAAATACCAGTCCAAGCCGCTATAGAAGGTAGGAGGGCAGCTCTTGATCACTCTTGGTCAATCTTTATGACTCTTTATCACTAGTTATTAGTTATCACTCTTGATCATTGCTTAAATAATGGCATCTCCTTATGCGAATCTCGTTTGGCACCAAACCGACCCTGGCGTTTGGCAGCGCAGCATCGATGAACTCGAGCAGTTCTACGCAACCATGGTGGTGCTCTACGAAGGAAGCGGGCGCATGTTTTTCGGCATGACTGGCCATGTATCGCTCAATATCAATGTGCCCTCGGACAAAACTCCAGAGCAAGCTGGGGAGCTTGTTGACCAGGCACTCGGCAAAGCGTGGCTGACCCTGGCGCACCTTCATCCCACCATCGGCGCTCAGGTGACGCAGGTCCCCGAAACACAGGAATGGGTCAAAACCTACCGCCAATTCCAAGAAGAGGCTGACACGCGTGCCTGGCTTGACAGAACCTTGGTGCCTGTGTCAACTGGTCAAACGGGCGAGGAGTGGGCTAACTCAGACCCGCCAGCCCCGAAGCTGCCCACCCTCTTCAATATCCACGTTCCGGCGCAGGAATCAGACAACCGCGACGTTCACCGTGACCTTGTCTTCCGGTCACCCCACGACATCATTGACGGCGTTGGCACTCTGATCTTGCTCGGGAATCTGATTGCTCACGCCTCACGGGCTTACAACGAAGGTGATGCGTACCAAGTCCCAGCGTTTGACGGGTCAGAGATCGCCAACCTGAGCCCCTCATATCGCATTGCCGCCAACGCCCCACCCGAGCTCACGAAAGCCCAACGGGAACGGATAGAGAAGATGGCTTTGCAGAAGGCTGAAGCCGCATCACCTGGTGACGCCGAGGTCCTTGCCCTTCCATTCAGGCACGGCGCTGTAGTCCCAGGACGCCACCAGCGTGCCGCTCTAGCACTCAACAAGAATCAGACTTCCCAGCTTCTGGCGCTATGCAAGGCAGCTGGTGCAACTCCGACGCATGTCTTCCACGCTGCCGCTGCCATCGTTCTTCGAGATGTCCAGGATCGCCCCACGGAAGCGAAACGAGTACGGTACGTCAATTACATCTTGCGCAATGAGCGCGCAAGCTGCGACACACCCTATAGCACTGCCAAACACCCTGCTGCGCTGTATCACTCTGTGTCCGGCCAGAGCCTCGTCGTCGACATGACTCTTTCTGCAGCTGGAGACGCACCAGACGAGGTGACCCGGAGACAAGAGTTTTTTGATGCGGTTGAAGTGATGAAAGACTTTTATCAAGAAGTTCGTAACGACCAGGAACACTACGCGCTTGCGCCTACCATGTGGGCTGCAGCTACACCACAACTCCCTTCCTCACCACGGCCTCTTCCCGTGCCTCCTCCGAACACGCGTCCGGCTGTGTCCATCTCGAGCATGGGACGGACAGATACCATCATTCCACCGACAACGGGGAACTTCAATATCCGGAACCCTTGGGTGACAGGAGAAGAGCTGGGGAATGGACTGGGGCTCTTTCTCAGTACGTTTGATGGCGAGTTGTGTCTCAGCGCTGCCTATAATGATGCCTGGCACACCAAGGCGGATGTGTCAGATTACTTGGATCGTTGCAAAGAGGTGGTTTTCAATGGGTTAAGCATTTCTTAATCTATCATAAACTGAATGTGGACTCTACTGCATTGAAGTAAATCGTCTTCGGATGCAGCGCGCCATTGATCTCTCGTGTTAAGCCCTTACCCTATATCGACCCTTGGATCAACTCAATCTTCTCGACATGCTTCAAATATAGCGTTTCCAACCGGGCATCACCTATCTAATAATCAAGAATGCAAAGTATTAAATCAATTGAGATACTCAATTATTGTAGTTGATATTGAGGTAGAAATTTCTGTTGTTTCTGATCTCGATGTGAGGTGTTGCTCATCGGAATGAGCAAGTCGAACAACACGATTTCTTTTGGACCCAGTTAAATCTCTCAACACTCAGTACGTATATAACATTTGCACTATAGTTGTTCCTCAAATGTTTAGGTGTTGGTAATTGGAAAATGGGTTGGATAATTGCCGTTCTGGCTCTACGGTCGAGTAAGCAGTTGTCCCGACAATATATAATCAATAGTTTAGCAACGAAGAGTACCAAGGTTCCGTGGTCTAGCTGGTTATGGCATCTCGTTAACACCGAGAAGGTCCCCGGTTCGAGCCCGGGCGGAATCACATTTTTGACTCCCCGGAGCTATTAACATGCACGGTCATTTGAATGTCGCACCAAATTCCAGGTTTGCTTTTGCCACCTTGAAGAACATCGAGGAGGTCCGCCCCAGGATCCAGCCCGGGTAGAATCACATTTTTTTGCTTTCAGGGCCAGCTAACATAATGGTATTTCGATTGATGTACTTCAATTCCGGGTTCCTTTTCACCACCTCAGTACTGATGGGTCTGGACCAGTCAACCTCGGGATGTCGCATCACAGGCCGCGTGGCTGTGTCACAGGAGGAATCAATGCACCGTCCCATGCATCAACGGTCTGAGCTAACCCCCGCACTTGGCCCGCAACTTTCGGTATCCGTGTGGCACCGTGCCTCCCGATTAGTGACTTGTTGTGGGGATCGTTCAAGGGTTAGCAAGTGCGATGCGGGGTTGCGGAGTTGACTTACTCGGGTGACAATTACTAGTGCACGCTCCCGAGGAAAGGGGGATGGCTCAAGAGGGCTGGGACGGACTCGTTCTGAGTAGTAGATGATTTCCGATTCCGAAATCGAGTTTGATTCCAGGAACCCGCCGTTTGGGCTCGTCCACGCCACTGAGCTAAGCGTAAAGTGGCTCGGATGGAGGGGACTGCAATGCAACGGGCAAGATCTACACATCCTCGTGACAGCCTCTCAGAACTACTCGGCAAATCTCCAGACTACTCGGCAATCTCGGCCCCGCGGCTAAGGTTCATACGAGATGTGGGGTTAGGCAACATGATAAATATCCTGACGCGATACGTCCGTCATTTCAATCCCCAGTGCAGAAGATTCTAAAAAGTAGCTCCAGAACACGTCGCTTCTTTCGTACGCATCAGCCTTCTTTACCTCATTTAGTCCTTTGATCTACAGCCAACAATGAGCCTTTCCAGCAACCTCACGGACGCGCCCCGTGAGGTGGATATTATTATCGTAGGAGGTAAGATATCCTTTGAAGCCTATAGTTCTCCAAAGTGCTTACATATTCCCTCCTCCTAGGTGGTACCGCAGGATGTATTGTTGCTGGTCGGCTGGCAGTAGCAGACCCAACCCTATCTATCCTAGTCATTGAACAAGGACAGGACAATTACAATGTCCCCACCATCACCAATCCCGCTCTCTTCCTTACCCACCTCCAGCCGACCAGCAAGACAGCCCTGTTTTATAAAGGCAACAAGGCTGCTCAACTAGCAGGTCGTGAGGCCATCGTCCCGTCCGGAGGCACATTAGGCGGCGGGTCGTCCATCAATTTCATGATGTACACCCGAGCCCAGCGATCCGACTATGACTCTTGGAACACGCCTAGTTGGTCTGCGGATGAATTGCTCCCGTATTTGAAGAAGGTGTGTTGAAGCCTTGCTAATCCTCAACATGTGTCCAAGCACTGACTTTGCCAAGCTTGAAACATACCACGGGGAAGATCCAGACAATGTACACGGCCACGATGGCCCGATCCATGTGTCAGATGGAACATTCCGCTCTGTAAACTCCGAGAGTGACTTTATCAACGCCGCTAGTGACGTCGGGTGGCCAGAGATACCAGACTTGCAAAATTTGAAGTCTAACAATGGCTTTCAACGGTGGAAACGTTTCGTCTCGCCAGACGGGAGACGCCAAGACACAGCCCACAAGTATCTGCATCCAGTACTTCGCGACGGGAAACACCCCAACCTGCACGTGCTGGTCGAATCATTAGTTGCTCGCATTCTATTTGACGACAACAAAAAGGCTATCGGTGTCGAGTGTATCCCAAACCCAGACTTTCAAGCCGTCACTGCCCTTACTAAACAGCCCAAGCAAACCATCAAGGCAAGAAAGATGGTGGTAGTCTCATCTGGAGCTTGTGGTACGCCTCCAATCCTAGAGCGATCTGGATTAGGTGACCCTAGTATTCTTCGGCGGGCTGGCGTGCCTGTGGTGGTCGACTTGCCCGGTGTTGGTCGAGACTACCAAGATCATAACCTAGTCTTGTATCCTTATCGAACTAATCTGCAAGCACATGAGACAATTGATGGAATCCTTAGTGGACGTGCCGACGCCGCAACACTAATGGAGAAAAAGGACAAAATCCTTGGATGGAACTCTATTGACATCTCCGCAAAACTTCGACCAACGGATTCAGAAGTGGAAGCTTTGGGGCCTGAATTCAAGGCTGCCTGGGACCAAGATTTCAAGCCAGTTCCAGATAGGCCATTGATGCTCATGGGATTGGTATCATGGTAAGTTGCAGCCCTGGTTTGGGCATGAGTGTTTTGTCAATAGCATTGCTAATCCGTCGTGATTTAATTAGCTTCCTCGGCGATCCAGCTACCGTCCCACCAGGCCAGTACATCACAACTGGCAATTACACTGGCTATCCATACTCAAGGGGCCACATGCACATCACCGGTCCTGAGTGTGCCGATCCGCTTGATTTTGACGTCGGCTTCCTGACCGACCAACACGACATCGACTTGAAGAAGCAAGTATGGGCATACAAGAAGCAGCGTGAAATTATGAGACGCACCAAGATGTATCGCGGAGAACTAAGTCTGGGGCACCCTCGTTTCTCCTCCGAATCGCCCGCAGCGTGCATTGAGACCGAGTCAGCACTGTCCGAAGTCAAAGACATTGAATACTCTGCTGAAGACGACAACTCGATCGAGCAATGGATCCGAGAGAACCTTAACACGACGTGGCATTCGTTAGGAACTGCAAAAATGGCTCCTCGGGCGGACTACGGCGTTGTTGACGCTAGCTTAAATGTTTACGGCACCCGGGGGTTGAAGATTGCAGATCTGAGCATCCCACCAGTCAACGTTGGAGCCAACACGAACAGCACCGCTCTTGTTATTGGAGAGAAGGCGGCGGATATCATTATTAGGGAACTGGATTTAGCCACGCAGGGTGCGAAGCTTTGATCAATTTATGTGGCCTTGTAATTTTCAGAGTATATATCTTAAATCTGTGAAAGAGTATCTCCCTGCATTTGATATAGCCACAAAAAATGCGCCGCGATACATGTGTTAAAAGTCCCACTGAAATTTAGCAGGACAGCTAAAGTATAGTGTTAGGTTAAATGGCTGAAGTGGGATGTTGAATAGCCGGTATTGTACCAAAATACCCTTAAATCCACCCGGCATCCTATTCCAGTCGTTTCATACACTCTATCTACCAACCATTCTTTTTATATCCAACCAATTCGAAGTGGTGGTTCTGAACCGAAGCCTATAATGCTCTATTTTGCTAAATTTGCTGCTTAGTTGGATCCTATGTTGCCTCTTGTCATGTCGTTTGTGTCTCTGGTCCGGAAGGGCAGACATCATGACCATAGTCAAGGCGATGCAAGTAGTTAGAAATAACAGAAATAACGCTGTTATTATCATCAATTCAATTACCCTATTCGGGCCCCTCAAATACATCAATTTCCCGCTGTGTAATACACAGCAACTCGGTCCGTGACCCGTAATTGCTAGGCCACGTGTCCGACAAAAAGAGAGGTCACGTGCAAGTTGTAATACACCCTAGCCATAGGAGAAAAAGGTCATCATCGTCGTTAGCACAGACTCATCTGGTAAACCGATACCATACTCTGTTTGCTGTGACTACCGAAATTGCAATAGCGGATCTCGTTTGAAATGTCTCCTACCAAGACCGCGCACTCTTGTATTCATTGTCGAACAAGGTTTCTCATTAGGGATACTGATGAGACTCGGCCGCTCATTCGCATAGATAGTCCAGGTATTGATCGCTTCTGGAAACTATCTCCTTCTCGAAAGAACCCAGTTACCTTCCCAGAACTCAAGCAGATGGCACTAGCTGGATGCGCGTTCGCGGAGTATTTGACCTCCATCTTCGGCACAGGAAGCATTTCAGACAACGCCGTTCTCGGCCGCTATCCCCCAGATGAGGACGCGGAGCCTAATTCCATTATTGTCAGCCTAGTGGAAGACCGCCACCCTGATACTTTTGCTCATTTTACGTACATGACCGAGAAAGGTTCCATTAAATCTTCCACTGTCTCTGCTTCAAGCCGCTAATGTATTTTTTTGCAGAAAACCCCGCATCAGTTGAAGTGCCCCAGCGGCCCCCAAATTTGGATCCCGGGTCAACTGAGGCATTCATCATTGCAAGACAATGGATACAGACATGCCTCCAAGAGCATGCAGTCTGCACTGGGGAATCTGCACTTCTTATGCCTAAGAGAATTCTCGAAATCTCACCCTCCACCAAAACTATTTACGTTCGCAACAACATACCTCATGCTCCCTACGCGGTCTTGTCATATTGCTGGGGCGGTCCACAGCGTATCACTCTCACCCAATCTCATCTCAAGTCTCCTGACGTACCATTTCATACGAGTACTCTTCCTCTGACAATTCGAGACGCTGTTCGTGTCTGTGGTGAACTCGGCCTTAAGTATCTCTGGGTGGATGCCCTATGTATTGTCCAAGATGATCCAGAGGACAAGGCTATTGAGATTAGCAAAATGGCGGATATTTACCGAAACTCCTATGTTGCCGTCATGGCCAGTAGGGCAAAAACAGTCGACGAAGGTTTTCTTCAGCCTCGGAACAGGCTTGGTGCAGGCCATGATCCTCCTGGCTTCCGTCTTCCGTACCAATCTAAGGATGGGAATATGGGCTCCGTCATTCTCATTGAAGAGTCTCGGTCTCAGACATACACCGACCCTTTGAGCACACGTGCTTGGGCATTCCAGGAGTTCATTCTCTCGCCTCGAATACTTGATTATGGAGAGCTGAGAACTACATGGATTTGCAGAGATGAAAAAATGCACATCGACGGGTTTTCATCTTCCCCTAATTCGTGCTGGAGTCGACAGAGATTCCATGAGCTATTGTCTCCCATCTGCAAGACGACACTTGAGCCGCATCAGCTCTGGAGCACGTTGGTGCAATGCTATATGGAAAGTGATTTGACGGACTCTTCGGATCGCCTTCCCGCGCTGGCAGGTGTCGCGTCGCGTTTTCAGCAAGTCATCCAGGATGAATACGTTGCTGGCTGCTGGAAAAGGCACATCTGGCTTGACTTGATGTGGTGGCAAGAAATCAGCACAGTAAAGAAGCGACCATCTAGTTACTTTGCCCCTTCGTGGTCTTGGGCTTCTATCCCTTATGGCAATTTTCACTACATCTCCACAAACTCTTGTCTTGTTGATAGTGGCTTTGAAGTGCTGAAATGCCAAATAAAACCGCTTCATCAGAGTCTTCGGTACGGCTCACTTACGTCTGGATTTCTCGAGCTTCGTGGGCGCACCCTGCCGACCGAGTGTTTGCCTGAGCTTGATAACATTGAATGCTACAACAAGATATTTGATGTTGATGCTGCTAAACATGGTTGTCTGACTCTTTCCAGCTCGATTATTCGTGATCCGGAGTTTCAACAGTTCGACTATAGCACACACCCCATCTCAGGGCTCTATGTCTGTTGGGATGAGAAGAGATCTCTGATGCGCGGAATTATACTTTTCGAAGTCCAGCACGAGTGCTTTATCCGAGTGGGGTTATTTACAGTTGAGGTAGATGCGAAAGGTTTTATTGGTAACTCAAGCCTTGAATATGAGATGGAGGTGATAAGTGAGTCTTTCAGAAAGTGGAGAGAGTCTCTTATAATTATGCGAAGAAGAATAATTTAAATACACAACTATAATTAAGAATGATACTTACTCAATAGTAGCAGGTAAACCTAAAACCTGAATTTTATTTAAGTAAGATAATAAACTAATAGAATCTATTACAAATAAAATTTATCCTATTATAATATTCAAGATACCTAATATTATTAAATATACAATATTAATATCTTAATCTTCTACATAAGAGTTAATAAGATCTATTATATACTATAATATGCTTATTTACTCTCCCTCTATTTCCCTCTTTCTCCTCCTCACTCACTCTCTCTCTCTTTCTTTCCCCCCCTCTCTCTTAACTTGTATATTAAGCGCCTAGATTAATCAATTATATAGATAAAAATCTTTAAATATATAATAGAGAGTTATTATTTTAATATAAGAAAACTAGATATTAAGGTTATAATATTATTATAAGAACTAAATATTAAGATACAAGAATACCATTATCCAAAAGGAAGAGTGAGGATAATACAGATACAAGTGTGTTGATCAAGATGGATGATAAGGAAGGAGTTAATCATATTGGGGACGATTAACATTAACAGACACGTGATCGCTTGGTGGGGTGAATGTTGAGAGGAAGATTCTGAAAGAGGAGATGCATAGTTCTTACATTACATCAAACCTGCGACTAGCGTGCATACCTATTCTGAGAAGACGATACTCGCGATTCGAAATGGCTTCATCATCACCTCCTCAGACACCCTCTAGCAAGGTGCCCAAAAATCCCTCAGATGATCGATTTGAGCCATCCGTGTTCGCTGCCGAGTGGATTGAAGAATATCGGCCAGGCGGATTCCATCCTATCAAGTTTGGAGACACTATGGCAGATGGGAAATTTCGGGTTGTTAGGAAGCTTGGGGATGGCTCCTTCTCTACTGTGTGGCTCGGGGTGACCGAGTACGTTCAGACTATTTCTACCCACATGCTGCAGGCGCGTTGAGAAGCTAATATAATCTAGTGGTGCCAGCTTGCCCAAGTACGTAGCCATCAAAGTCATGAAGGCTAAGCAGTCGATCTCTGCTGCGGCGAATGAGCTCCAAGTGGCAAGCGTTTTAGCTACGTCAGATGAGAACACACCCAAAACGACCCATGTTCTCCTTCCACTGGACCACTTTACTGAACAGGGCCCGAATGGTAACCACCAATGCTTATTATATGAGCCAATGGGTGTTACTGTTGCTTCGGGAGTACACAAGATTCCGCAATATCGTGACAAGGTGCGGATGATGGGTGAAAGAAGGAGATACCCAAAGTGGATGGTCAAGACCATTCTGAAGCATACCCTCCTCGGACTATCATCGATACATCAACGGAAAGTAGTTCACGGAGACCTACAGCCTGGCAACCTCCTGTTCGCTACTCGTGGACTGGATCTAGTTGATGAAGCAGAGTTAGTACAGTCTCCAGGAGACACGACAGACACCATCAAGCGATTAGATGGCAAGATTGATAGATGGGCGCCCCCATATCTTGCCTTGGGACAGTCCCTTGATAAGTATGCAGACTTTACTGAAAATATGGAGATCAAGATATCAGACCTCGGAGCTGGTAAGTCCTACTCCCTACCCTCATCCATCATCGATATCACAATCAACTAACCAATCTAATTATAGCATTCTTCCAGGACCTTCCTCCAACAAAAATTGTGACACCATTTGCTCTAAGAGCCCCTGAGATCATTCTTAAGCAGAAGGTTGATGAGAAAATCGATATCTGGAGCTTTGGATGTCTCATCTATGAGCTAATTACGAATACTCAGCTCTTCCCAGTAGCCCCGGATGGCGAAGAGGAAAACGCGGAAGAGGACGATGACCACTTCTTGGCTCTCAATGATATTATTGGGGATCTTTCCACCAACATTCTCCTTCATTGGCCACGATCGGGGCTCTGGTTTGGACCTCATGGGGAACGACTCAACCCACGAGCAGAGTTACCCCGTAGCAGTGGTTCTTTCAATCCTGAACTTTACGTCTTCGACTCTCTTGAGACTCTTTTCAAAGAAAACAAGACTGACGACATTGATGAAGCCGAGTCTGCTGTTATCATTGCTTTGATTCGTCAAATTTTGAATTACGAACCATCACTGAGACCTACTGCCGAGGAACTTCTGGGAAATCCATGGTTTCATAGTCAATAGGCCTCAAAATGTGGTAGAATGAAGATTAATTGGACACATAAGGGAATTACTTTTTGTATAACATGCCGAGCTAGGCGTGAAATCTAAGTAGAGGAGAGTTGAGAATGGTCCAGGCTATATATCCAAGTGTTCTGCTTCTAATTATGTTTAATCTTTTAACTGTGCATGTGAATGCTATCCATTATGTGGGAGAAGGGCACAAGAGACGCGCAGAGACACAACAACCCACGTACTGAGCAGGTGATGTGACTGTGGTAATGCCGACACAAGGGCGATGCGCCCGCGATGTGGGTAAAAGCGCTGGTGAGGAACTCAAAAAGTAAAATAAAATAGACAAGCTTGACCGATACTCTCTGCCAGTATCATTTGATCATATGGGTCACAAGACAATGCCAAACAAATATGCTAAAAAGACCGTAAATTGAGCTTGTTAGAAATCCATGCTACTCAAGACTCATGACGATAATTTTGGACAATCTCAACCGCGATGTCTCAATCCCACCCTGTAGGCCTCGATGACTGACTAATTGATCTTATCCAATGACCTCAATGCCTGTCGGGATAGCCTAAAAAAGGCAGTCCGGATCATATGGGCTTTCATTCCAGCTGACAATCAGCCAAGAACGCCTTCGAAGGCATCTCACAATGCAGGACGAACGAACCCCAACTCACTATGTTATAGAAAGCAGTTTAAAATAACGATACTAAACCTAGGCGGAGACTGTATTATCGTATTAATTTTGCTGCTTATTATATTTTACGTTATCTCTAGCCATTTCGGCTTTTTATCTGCTGCAAGCCTCGAAATGATCGAAGGGTAGGTAAACCGCTCATTAAAGGTGGAGAGGCGACGTTCCTTGGCGAGGTGAGGCTTCTCCATGATCACACCGAATATTGTTTTAAGCCTCGCATTGACATTGGAGATATGTCGCTCAAAGAGATCCCTGTAATGTGTGGGTCGCACTTGATGTGATGTGGCCATTGTCATTCGAATGCCAGCAATCGATGGATCTCCGTTGGTTTGCACAGCCTCGTAAAAGTAGCGTACTCCGCCACACAGCCTCCATCATGCTTCACACTTTGACACTCACTAAAATTTCCCCGCTGTATCCTACTCTA
This sequence comes from Cylindrodendrum hubeiense, assembly GCA_014621425.1. NCBI lineage: Eukaryota > Fungi > Ascomycota > Sordariomycetes > Hypocreales > Nectriaceae > Cylindrodendrum > Cylindrodendrum hubeiense. The sequence continues at coordinate 279,669 of JAANBB010000010.1, forward strand.
CTTGCAGGTTACTTCAAGGCCCCGAAATCAGGCTGGTTTCATGTTAACGGAGTGTGAGGCGCAGATCAAGTCAAAACGCCCTGTCACTGTCCCGTAATCTATGCGTCATATTTGCGAGTAATCGGGATTCCGGTCTGCCCAGACCTAGGACGAGGGCGTGTTAATAGATTCAGTCCTACAGCCGAGGATTTAGTCGATACAACTCACTCATTCCTTCACGCAGCGGAGAGACCACGCTCATTCCTTCATGCAGGAGAGAGACCAGTAAGCCCCCCCTTCGTAGTCCACTTGAGGCTGTCTTGCATTGTGGGGGCCAATATTCAGCCTGAGGTGGCAATAGGCGCCAGCCTCATCCTTCTTAGTGTGCGCATCCTTCCGACGATCAGATCGGATTGGCCCCGTCAGTGGGGAATCCCTACCCGCCTGTTTCATCCCACTGCATCGGCGCCACTTTGCAACCTTGTATCCTGAAATAAACTATTGAGGTCACTATATAGGCCTTACGGCATAAATGGCTGGTTAAGATGAAACCTTTTTCTTTCAGCTGAGGCTCATCCCTTCCTTCGGGATGAGGACTTTTGTGTGTTATCGCCAATGTGCTGTCGATCCTCACATCAGGCTACCAATGGCAGATGCAGGATGCGTCCGATGTCTTACCGACCCCCGTAGATGACATAACCTTAAAATTAAGGTACAGGAAGTCATACTCATAACAACAGAATAGATGCTGGGGGATGTAAAACTATAAGAGACCTCTTTCCGAGTTGAACTTTACGGACATCCAAACCACTATCACACCACAACTCGCCTTCAATAGCAGTTACATCTACCACCATTTTTCTCGTTCATCTTCTTATCACCATGTCTTTGTCTTCTACCCTTAAGAATTTGGTCATGGCTGTCGCGGTAGTCTTTCCCGCAGTCCAAGCCGGCCCAGTCGCTAAATATCGGTCCATCGTCGAGCGTGACCCTCCCCCTAAGCTCCCTGGTTGTTCTACTCCAGGAGATAGAAAGTGGCAGCCTGGTAAGTTGGCTCTAATTCCCATCCTTCATCAAAGTGGCCTGTGGCGGACACGCCGTACCACCACATGTACACAACACACGCGATCTTTGCTAACCATTGCCAAAGCCATGGACTTTGACACCGATGGCTGCTATAACACGCCTGCCATTGGCATTGACGGAGTCCTCAGTCCTGGTATGGACAACTGTTACACCACTGGCCCTTCTGGCTGCAGAGACGAGAGTGATCTCGACAATAACAACGTCTACGTCCGTGCCCGTTGCAACAACGGATGGTGTGCGCACATCTACGGCTACTACTTTGAGAAGGATGTCAACCTGGAGCACGTCTGCGGTGTGGGTGCTGGCCATAGGAATGACTGGGAGCACGTTGTGGTTTGGGTCCAGAACGACGTTGCTAAATACGTCGCCGTCTCTGCTCACGGAGAGTATGAGGTTCGACCTATTGAAGATGTGTTGTTGGACGGAGATACGCACCCTAAAGTTGTCTACCACCGAGCTGGTGCCCAGACGCACTCATTCCGCTTTGGCGACACGCCCGATGACGGCATTGAGAACCACAAGGGTGTTTGGTTCTACGGTGACCTTGTCAGCTACCTGGGCTTCCCATCCACCGAGCTCCGCGACAGCATGTTGAACAACGACTGGGGCTCTGCTACCATTGACTTCAAAGACAGTCGGATCGCAGATGCGCTTAACTCCGCCAGAGGTGACAAGGACATCCCTCTGGATTCCACTTTTGACGATCCCATATCCCCTGGTATCCCCGATTGTGTTGTGGTATAAAAGAAGATCACAGTTTGAGAGTGCGCTATGACGAGCCTCCTCAAATAGAAACTACAACTATCTGAATAGCTATTAGGGTGCATAGCAATATTATCTGTATTAGTTTAGGATCGGACTAGATCGGAGAACTTTGATGGTTGAAAAATAAAGTCGAGGACAAACAATGGACTGACTGCAATACTTATGGGCTTTGTGTGCGCCTTCTTCCAAATACTCTGGCAAGCCCAGATGCCTGTGGTATAATCCTAGCATGCACTTTCACTGGGATTATTTCCCAAATATCCATCGATTTGAAAAACCCCATTTATTCCCATTGTACACCAACCGCGACGCGAGCCTTTTAGATCAGCTAATCCGAGAATAATTTAAAGACTATTGCGCAATGAGCAACACTATGGCGTGCACCTTGTAAAGCTTCGACACAGCATTGATATTTGTCAGCAACAAGCATCTAATGCCTAGCATAGTTTCGGAATATGAATTCCGCCGACTTGTTTCTGGCTATTTGTGCAATAAACGCCGAACCGCCGCAATAGGTATTTGTCAGCGAATAAAAACACCCATCTTGCTATATAATGATGGAAGAAAACGGAGCAACCGAATTAATGAACTTAGAATAAAGAAGTCACATCACTATTGACATTGAACTTTTGATTGATAAACATATGGAGGTGAGCAGTACACCCTCCATCCTCCTTTTAGGAGCCACCGGCTTTGTGTAAGCCCCGATCATTTAAATCATTCAAGCAACAACTTATTAACCTATGCAGGGGAGGGACTATTCTCGAACAGCTGCTTAAGTCCTCGGATGAAACCACTCATGGACTAAGAATTACGGCAGTCGTCCGAAAGGTCAGCCAGGCCGCAGTTCTAGAGAAGAAAGGAATTCAGACTTTGGTACTGGAGGGTGGCCTGGATGATACTGAAGGGTTAACCAAAGCAGCCAGCCAACATGACATTGTGTTGCAAGCAGCCACTGGATTCCATACCTCAGCTCCAGTAGCACTCATTGCGGGTCTAGCGGAGAGGAAGAAGAGAAAGGCGGATGATGGCGTCTTTTACGTTCACGTGGTATATACGAGTATGAAGTGGAGGTAAATGCTCGTCAGCCATATGACCAACGCACAGCAGATATTGGAGTGATTGAAACGGGCGAAAAGCTCGGTATCAGGACCTACATAGTCATGCCCCCGCTGATCTGGGGCAATGGCACTGGTGACTTTAACAAAGCGTCCCAGCAAATTCCGCAGCTCATTCGACACGCGATCAAGGAGAGAAAGCTCGAATATGTTGCTCCAGGCACTTCCCGAATTGGACATGTTCACGTCCAAGACCTAGCTCTGCTCTTTGAGACTGTCGTCATCCGCGCAATTCAAGATCCAACCCTTGAATCCGGTCGAAAGGGCTTCTTCTTTGCCAATACTGGTAACCACTCATGGCTTGAAGTGTCCGAGAAAATTGCGAGAATTGGGTTTCAGTGGGGTGTCCTCAAGTCGGCGGAAGCAACTCCCTTAAATCTCACCGCCGCTGCGGAAAAGTTTTGGGAGGGCGATTTGCTCCATACCGAGCGAGTTCAAGCATCCACGTAAGTATACAAGCGTCATATGATACCATGAAATTAGCTGATCCAAGAAATATAGATCTGTCACCAGCGCGGATAGGAGCTTTGGGATCGGCTGGAAGCCTCAAAAGTCCGAGGAGGACTGGCAAGAGAGTATTCCTGATGCGGTGAAGAAAGTCATAGATGAAAATAAGCACAGGGTTTAATCAGTAGCTAGGCGAATAAGAAAATTTAGGAATTGTTGTGGTTTGTAGGGCGAACAGCTGCCTGGCTGCCAGAGAATCTCCAATCACTTAAGGATCTTTAGTATGAACTTCTATTCTAGAGGGCAACTAGCTCTAAGGGAAATGAATCAATGCTCTATCTAGGGATCGTAAATAACCGGCCGTTAATGTTGTTCTCGTGTAGACGCTCAAGGCCATTTGGAACATCAGAGAAAGGGATTTCCTCCAATGCAGGCGTGATAGAACCACGGGCAATCAGATCCAAGACGCAGTGAAGTTCCTCCATGCTTGCGCCGACCGAACCCTTTAGCTGAACATTTCGTGTAACCAGAGACGTCGTCGTCAGCTGCAGAGTGGAGGCACTCAATCCAACGAGAACGACACATCCACCCAGCTTCACGGTGGATACAGCTGAAGACGTTGTCGATCCCACACCGGCAAAGTCGATAATGACGTCGAAGACAATATCATTGAGCTGGTCAAGATTGGACACGCACTTGATCGCTCCGGATGTTGTAGCTTGTTCAAATTTGGCGGTGTTGATATCAACGCCGTACACCTCAGCACCTTGCAAGGCTGCAATGGCAACGCCGTTCTAAATATCAAGAAACATTAGCATTGTGCTCGTTTCGTTATCATTCTGAGTGAATGATGCATTCAAAGAATCAGAGTCTTATACTTACAAGGCCAAGGCCTCCCAGACCGATGATAGCCACCTTTGTGGATTTGGTAACTCTCCCCTCAGTGATGACAGCATGGTATGCCGTAGCGACAGAGTCAGTCGCCACAGCCGCCTGTGGGAAGCTCACGCCATCAGGGATTTTGACGAGGTGCTTGCAGTAGGCAATGGCAAATTCGGCATACCCTCCGTCGTACCCAACGCCAATGGCCTCTGTAAAATCGCGGTCTAGGATAGGATGGCCTAGGAGCGTGACTGCCACACGGTCCCCAACATTGAATTGGAATGCCGACGCTCCAGGCCCAAGTTTCACCACCTCGCCGGCGACTTCATGACCAAGTGTGAGAGACTGGGCCTGCATCCAAGCGCCCCCGCCACCTTTCACAACATGGGTGTCTGAGTGACATAGACCTGCCGCCTTCACCGCGATTAGTACCTGATCGTGTCCCGGCTCTGGGATTGGGACATCTTTAAGTGTAAGACCAATGGCAACGTCGGCGAATTGAAAGGCCTTCATAGTGGGCAATGGGTAAAAATATAAACGATGTGTATTTCTTTGATTTGAAAGGGTATTGGACAGCCATATTTGTTGTGACATCCTAAGCTATATTGTTAGGCTTTAGCTTGCTAACTCCGAGACAGAATGATTCATTATGAGTAGAAGCTGGATTTGGAAGTAGCGCGCACCGTAATAATATAAAAAAAATACTCAGTTGGGCTATTTCGCGGCCTGTGCATTAGGAAATTATGGTCAAGTGGAGCGACCCAACTGATTCCGTTCATCCTCTGTTCTAGATGCCTCGCTATCGGTCTCGGGCTCAGGGTATCATATTTACTACCACCGCGATGCGTGCAATAGCCGTGGAGCACAATCTAAAAGTTGGAAGCTAGTCAGGCTTGAAAGAAATTTGCGACTCGAAGCTATGCGTAGTCAATATTCCGAGGTACATATGGATTCACTGCCATAACGCCTCCCGATTCTCAACTCCGATACAGAGGCATTGTATAAGGTCAAATATACAATATCACCAATAAGATGCCGCTCAAACTTTTTCATTTCATAAATCCGGATCTACGATACCAAACAGTGGATTCTCAGCTCTGCAACAGCATGCAAGACATTTGCGCAAATCGATATTGGGGAACAGCATCACGGATCGCGCGTACCTCGCTATCAAGTGGCACTGTCGCTATGGCTTAGTATTGATAGGTAGTTTAGTTTTATGTAGTTTGGGCAGTGGACGGCTCCTCATCCCCTCCATAACCTGATTCCCAAAAAAAACCAGCTTACCCTGACCCCTTGGTGTATCTGATCGAAATCACAGCTTAGAAGAAACAGCATTGCCACTGCATCCGCATCCTTCTTCCTTGATACTCTCAGTCTTATTCGCTTCGATCAGAGTGCTCTGGTTGAACCTCTGCTCGCTGGGGGGCACATCCAAGGCAGGATTCTTGTCAAAGAAGTTCACTGGCTTAAGGTGCACCTTGAGAATTTCCACCGGCATGACTGGAAAGTCTTCAATCCTCGGCACATGGTTGATTCCGAACTGCACCCAGACCACAATGTCAGAATCGGGAGTGAGGGACTCATTCCGCTGTGACCATGTCCTGACCCCCGTACCTCCACGGGACTGGTTGGTGTACCATCCGCCCGCGTAAAGCTCTTTGTCTCTATGCGTCGTGACATAGATATTGTGGTCTGCGAACTCAGCGCGTCGGTAATTGAAGCTCTCATTGTCGCCCATTAGCTTCTGAAAAGGTGGTGCCATGATTTTGTAGGCGACTGGCTTTCCATTGACTGGGTTTATCGAGTTTGGGTTAGTGATTTTGAAAGTCCGGTTCAAATCAAAATCAAGGTCTAGGCCGGATGTCTTCTCCACAATCTTGTCCACGACTTCGTAGCCGATGCCATGAGGATTCCAATGGGGGTCTCTTGGCATTCGGTGCGCTTCGGAATACACCAACTGATTTGTGTGGCCGTCAATCATGGGGTCGATTCTCAGGGAGAAGATATGCTGGTGATGGCCAGCGAGGACTCCAGGATGGACGACGGTGCCGTAAGAAACTCCGGTCTTGTCTAATTCATGGTCGATGGGTTGGGTAGACAGAATTCCCGTGGCTCGCACTTCGTATGTTACTTCGCCGGCTTGGTTGAAGAGAAACATCAGGATGTATTCATAGTTTGACACAGTGATGATGGACTGAAGCACCAGCTCACGCGATCGAACTGTTGCGGCACAACCGGTTCGATAGTTTGTGTGCTTCCAGCCGATTCCACCGTCCTGCTCGTGGATGCAGACGCAGTTGTCCATTTGCACGGGTTTGCCTTGGTCGTCGGAAATGACACCACTGAGGTACTGGATACTTCCCAGGCAATCACATCCCAGCTTGAGATTATTCGCTGTGGCGCCAGCCCCAGCATCACCCAGGTCAAACGCTGTCTTCTTGTGGAAAGGATGCCGTGGATCAGCGTAGGGGACGTTCATATCCGAGAGGGATAATCTGTAGAACAGTGGGCGGCCATCATACTTGACATTGTACAGGACCATGCCCTCACGTTGATTGAAACCTGTGATGTCTCAAGTTAGCATGCTTGGAATTCTAGATGAGTCTTCTCGAGGTTCAATGGCTTTGACATACCGACAAAAAAGCTCCACTTTTGCCATTCAAGAATGTTTCCCGTCTCACCGACCGGCGTTACAGTGAAGCTGGCCCCCTCAGGTTGACTGACGTGCAGCGGTTTGAGGTCTGTCCGTAAATTTTGTGCTTCTGGGATATACTCATTTGCGGGCTTATCCTGATACGGGGTAAGAGGCTTGATGGTATTGTCTGCGCCGGTTGGTAGGACGTCGATTCGGATCACCTTGTATTCGGTGCACTCAATCACGGGGGAGACTGGCAATGGAAATGCATAGTGGTTTGAGTCGGCCTCAGTAGAGTTTCTCGGGTCTCGCATGTATAGGAAGACCTGGTACAGGCGCTGGTCATCCTCAATGCCATCCGATCCTGGTTCTTGTTAACCCTCACTGACAGTTATTATTTCTGGGCATGCTCACCGTAGATCCAAGGATCAGCACAGACTATGGTGCCTTCCGGGAGCTGAAGCTTCTTGATCTCAGCCAAGACTTTTGGGTCCTCGAGGGCTATCTTCTCGACCATCTGAGCCTCTTCATAGTCTGCGTTGCCGTGAACGTATGGGCCGAGTCTGACATTGCTCTCAACACTTCGTGTCGTTAGGTTGATAACGGCTTCATGAAAAATGTCCTACTGCGTTTAGTTTTGATCTGAACGTGACGGCTAGTAGGATTCATTTGTACATACCGTCTTACGAATGTAGTATGCAACGAATGCTTGACGGTCGAGAGGTGGAGGGGACAAGCCATTGTCTTTGGCATTTAGATACGGTACCAATTTATCTTTTGGTGGCTCACTCAGAGTGATGACCTTGAACCTGAGAGAAACAGATGGCGGCCACACACTCTGAACCAATCTTGCACTTGATTGGATCTCGGCAGCCGAGAGAGGACAGAGCGGGTGCGGGGTTGAGTTATGGTGCGTCATTGCTTAACCGAGGAATTTGGACGACGAGAAAATTCAGCAAAGAAAGTTGAGTAGAGAATCCAAGAAAAAAAAAGAAGGTTAGAGTGCTAAGGGGTCATATTTGAATGCCTCGAAGTTGTGACTGGCGTCAAGGCAAAGTGGAGAATCTCAGCCTTCGCCTCAGTGTGTGATTTAATGTGGGTGCATCACAGGTGTTCCACAGGGGGCACATTTGCTGATGGCGCAATTACCCCGAATTGGGCCCATTCAAGCGAGCACATGTACACTAGAGCGTGATGACGCCCAGCTTCCAGACGTGGTTAGGCGCCCTGCAATAGCTGGGGACTGTGCCGATTACAATCCTTGTCTCATGCATTTGTTGGTGCGGTCCAATTCCCCTATCCCGAACATCTCGCACCTTCTACGCAAGTAGATGACCGCATCGGATAAAGGTACAGGGCACTCAGGTTGCATATTTCATGCAGTTTATGTGCAGAGTGATCCTTTACTCGCTAAAGGAATAACCAACTTTCTTCTTGGTCCCAAATATACTCTAGCCACGTCTTTTCCGCAAATTCGCTCGATTCTCGACCCCAGATAGCCTCCAGCATCTCGCCAGCACTTCTTGCGTTATAACAGCAGGAGGTTACCCAAATATGTTGGAAAAGCGTCCGCACCACCTGTCTATGTTCCGTGCTCTGCGTCTCTGCGCCAATGACAAACGCGGGCCACACTAAGCTCTTCAGATGGAAATCATGAGGTGGTATGGAGAGCATGTGCGATATTGCAGGCTGAATGCTATCGAGGACGTAGGACCTTGATAAGAAATGTTGACCAGGGGGTACAGTGATTAAATGCGAAGTATAGACCTCAACAGCAGCCTTGTAAGCAGAGGCAAGATGAAAACGCGACTCGTAGTGCTGCTGGTCTGGGAAATGTCCCGCCCAGTCAGCAGGTGAGAACTTCATCAAGCTACTGCATAACGCTAGAACCGTTTGCGAATACTCGGAAGCCGTGTCGGAAATAGATCGCAGCGAATTCACAGCTGATAGTAAATAGAGAAGCTCTGCTGGGCACCCAACCCAAGTCTGGTTTTCGGATTGTCGAAGAGTTTCTAGATAGGAAGGATCGATGGCGGGCGATACCTGGGGGGAAAGACTACTCGTTGGTGCCAAGGTTGCTCCCAGGATTCCAAAGCTGGAATAGCGATTAGTACCAGGTCGTCGGAGTGAAGAGGGATCCATACGTTGTGCAGGCCGTGTCAAAGTATTTCAACCACGCTGTAGACTCTGAGCTTGCGTTGGTTACGAGAGATTTGCGGCTTCGAATCATTTCTTCTGCGCCTCGCAGGTGGTGCTTCCATCCTCGTCCCCCGAATTCTACCACGTCCATACATACGAAGAGAATAACTGTGGCTATCATCGCATCGCTATTTCTTCCAGGGTAGTCCTCCAGCTCGCGTTTCAAATGCTGGAGAGCTTTCTGTTTGTGCAACAATGCCGTGCGTAGCGACTCAGAAGGGCCGACAAGGCTCATCTCCCCGTCAAGTTCTTCCAGCGAGTCCCAAAGCTCAGGGCTGTCAAGGGGAAGCTTGTTGTCTCTGGAAGGGACCTGTATGTGATGGATGAGGATTCGATGATTGAAATGAAAAGCAGATATGGAGATCATGATATGGTATAAGGCCTGGTTCTCCGGCATAAGAGGCATTAGAGAGAGGAAAGGATTATCGCCTGGTTTATTATAGACGACGCATTCTCTGGATAAATCTAGATCGACTGACATGTCGCTTCAGGTCAGCATCATGGCTCATGTATAGAGGCACTTCCTTGTAACTCACAGTAACGGATGTACTTGCGGCAATTCTGCGACAAGTCTTGCAGGCCAGGCTCGATGAGCGACCTGGACACTGCGGTGGAAAACAAAGATGGCTCAAACACCCCATCTTCAGTGTGACGTGCTGTGCTGGGCGGAAGGGGTTCCCTGGATTTTGCAGATGTGCCAAACGTCTGCTTTCCCATCATTTTCCCCCTGCTCGCAATGCTGTTAGTCCACACCAGGGCGTTGGGTCGCTCGTATCCCAGACATCGGAGCTTAAGGCCGGAGCAGCGCTGACATGTGGGCAGCAGCCTGTCGCATTTGACCCGCTTTTGGCGGCAGGTTCGGCACGAGTTGGGAGCTCGAGATGCATCGTGCATGGCTGCGATGGAGCCCTCGGGTTTCTTGGCGGCGTGGGATAATATTACCTGGCTTGCAGTGTCTGATGTTGCAAATATGAGGCCCTGGCCTGCCCTGGCCAGCCCTGTGCTCTTATGCCGGGTGGAGCGGGGGGAGTGGCAGATGATGCGATCGACGTTAATCCACATTCGGAAGCCCAGACGCGACCCCTGTCAAAACCCACGCCTCGCCATTAGTTACCCCAAGGTTTCACGGTCGCTGGTGTGGTTGTTGATCCAGAGGTGGCTTTTTTCATGGTATCGCAGACTGTGATGTGAGTCTCAGCCTGTTGACGACATCCTTAGTCCTGATGGCCTCACGGTGCTTGCTCGCAGTGTTTTAAGCGATAAGACCCTTGCGTCGCTATCATCTCGTCATCACTCATTTTGTCAGACCTATATCGCTGGTGCAACGTTTCTGCAAATTGCTATAAAGAGATGATGATCTCTCCGGCTCAGCAAGCACACTTGTTCATCGAATCTCGACCTTTCCACCCATGTTCACTGAAATGGCAGACATCAGTCAACGCTCAGACGGGAATCCCGAAATACCCTCTCCACTCCCACAATCCGTTGGATATGGAGTGGTCGTTGCCGCTGGGCTCGCCTTTGCCTTTGGTCGGTTATTCCTCGCTATTTGACTTTGAGTACCGGCTAACGAAGAGGGTGCAGGCATGATTGGTGTGACGACCATCTTGAAGAAGACTCTTCACGAGGACAACTCGAAGGCTGAGACGTACGCCGCCTAGCTATGCTGCACCATTTCCTGCGATTCTGATTGAGTAAACAGATTCATGGTTGCCAACCGGAGTGTCCGGACCGGCCTTGTCGCGTCAGCTGTTGTATCGGTCCGTCAAATCTACTCTTATCAGTGATATTGCGAGAGCTGATAATGGAATAGTCATGGCTATGGAGCACAGCGCTGCTGAGTTGCGTGTTAGTTACCTATGCTTACGGAATCAGTGGCGCGTTTTGGTACGGTGCAGGCTGCTCGACCATCATCGTCTTCTTTGCGTACCTGGGAGTCGTTTGCAAAAGTCGCATCCCTGAGGCGCACACGATCTTGGAAGTCATCAGAATTCGCTATGGTAAGCATCATCTTGTTCTCAGATATCCATTTTACACTAACCAGTTCCTAAGGAAACGTCGCGCACCTAAGCTTCACCTTCTTGGCCGTCATCAACAATCTCCTCAATACCATCAACATGATTCTAGGTGCATCTGCTACCATCTCATTTCTGTATGTTGGACCTCGGATGAGCCACTTTGGGCCGTGACCTTTACTAATAACAATCACGCAACAGAACTGGAATACACATCATGGCGTCCACCTTCCTGCTGCCGCTCGGTGTCGTCCTCTACACGCTTGTGGGAGGCATCAAAGCCACGTAAGTCATCACGAAACCGCAAGCTCACAGTGTCTAACATTATATCAACATAAGATTCCTAACAGACTACATACACACTTTCATCATACTCATCTTGTGTTGTTGGCTGACAATCAAGGTTTTGGTCTCTGAGCACGTCGGCTCTATTGGTGGGCTCTACGATTTGGTAGTCGCGGCAGAAGAACGGCACTACATTGATGGCAACTACGGCGGGTCTCTTCTAACAATGACGTCGCAGCAGGGTATTTTCTTTGCCATCATTCTTCTTGCTTCCAACTTTGGGGCGGTGGTTGTGAGTCGAGCCTTTGTAAAAATGAGAGGCGGATACTGACGTTAAGCAGATGGACACGGGGTACTTCCTCAAAGCTTTCGCAGCATCTCCAAGTGCGGTTGTCCCCGGATATGTCGTCGGAGGCATCGCGTACTTTAGCGTACCTTGGTGCCTTGGTACGATAGTGGGAATGGCTTCGTTAGGGCTCGAGGCCTTGCCTATATTCCCCACTTATCCGAGGGTAAGAATTCTCCCCGTGCTCGCTTTTCGAGGCTGAGTTTGTCCGCTAACATATATCATCGCAGCTGATGACGAGTGCCGAAGTCACCAATGGGCTTGCTCTGCCATATGTCGCGGTTGCTGTGGCAGGTAAAGGAGGTGCGGTTGCCGTTCTGCTCATGACATTTATGGCTGTGACGTCTACCTTGTCGGCACAAATCATGGCGGTCTCTTCAATCTTGACTTTCGACATCTACAGGGTATATTTCAACAAACATGCTGGGAACAAAGAGGTGATCCGATGGGGCCACTTTGGTGTTGTTATTTTCGGTGTGGTCGCGGCTGCATTCACGGCAATGTTCCATTATATTGGAATCGACATGGGCTGGACGCTTTACATGTTAGGTGAGTGGGCACTGCCTTTTATCCTAGGTGTAAGCTAACTTTGAACATTAGGTGTTGTCACATGCCCTGGAGTTATCCCGCTCATTTTTACCATCATCTGGCGCAAACAGAGTAAGATAGCAGTCATCGCTTCTGCCTTTCTTGGCTTGGCCACAGGCCTAGGTGTTTGGCTTGGCAGTGCATACGCATTTTCTGGAGAGGTATCAGTCTCATCCACTGGTGGGACTTTGCCCTGCATGTATGGAACGGTGGCTTCACTTTTCAGTCCCTTACTCTACACCATCATTATATCTTTGATAAAGCCTGACAACTACGACTGGAATGACTTCAAAGGGGAAAAGCTTGCCATAGACTCGGAGGACACCGACGAGCCGCCGCGTTCCACCCAGGATGATAAATCAGCCAGCAGCACTACTGTAGAGGCAGTAAATGACGACACACATCGTCGCTGGGCGAGATATGCACTGTACTGGGCAGTTGCGACATTCCTTGGTCACTGGGTACTATGGCCACTGCCCATGTACGCGGCAAAGTACATATTCAGCCGAGAGGTGAGTTCTAATCTATTTCCTCAACACCCATGCTTCAGATCAGGGACTGACAATTCTGCTTCCCAGTTCTTTACAGCTTGGACGGTGGTCTCTCTTATCTGGCTATTTTGGACGGTTCTTGCGGTCGGATTCTACCCAATTTGGGATGGTCGCCAGCAGATCTTGTTAGTTTTACGCAATCTGTGGAAACTTGTGCATGCATAGTCACATGCCCTGAAATCGACGGTGAATCTACACCATGTCTTTCAAATAGCACCTCATTTTCTTCTACAAATCCATGAGTTTATTTTGTCTGTCTCTGTTGATTGGCTTATGTAAAGGTCTAATTCTGGTGGCGGCTTCGCCTCCTTGGAACTGGAAATATCACATGATGGCTGAGATGGCATGGCTTCATACTACTGCGCCCTAATTGACCGCTTCACCTTTTTCCATCCCTGGACGCTTTCATAATTTCATGATTTCTTTCTTCGTCTTTTTGACCATCACCTTCACCACACTAACGTGTCCAGTAGTGCTTCAGGCCCTAAAAGTGGAGTGGTCGAAAACAGTCACAAACATTCAAGATGTCTTTCGCGGTCGTCCACGACGCCTTCTTTCCCAGCTCAAGCCAGCTGGGAAAAATAGAAAAAAGAGACTTTGAGGCCATCGTTTCGACCTGTACGGAGAATCTAGTTGGTAAACTTGAAGTGTTGAAGAGATGCGCCTGTGTACTAAATTTACGTAGTACGTCACGTTGGGCGAGAGCGGGTCAAAACAGCTACTTTCAGCGCTTGGCCAAGAGCTGGAGATTGGAGCGAATGGGCCCGGGGACCTGAACTGTCCATACACAGTCGATCACTGGCTTACGGGGACCAGTTTAGGGGCGCAATTGGGGCGCATTTCGGGGACCCATTTCACGGACCTAGCTCGCGCCTTACGAGCCCTGTATCCCTGCATGAGCACGAGGCAAATTTAGACTTGAAACAGGCTGACGGCCACGCTTCGATTTGATTGCTGACGTCTCGGCGCTTGTTTAAATGGCAGGCCGCCCGCTCTCAAATCCGTCTCTCCGATTGCGCATTAGAATCGAACTACGCATCTTTCCATCGCTCCATCTTCAGCCACTTCGCTCCCAGCCGACGATCGCACATTACACCGGCTCCATTCACCGGTCACAACGCTCCATTGCACGCACGACAGGTCTCTAGACCCCGCGCACACACACACTCATCCTTTGCGACAATGGCCCACGATGGCAAGCAAGACGAGAGCTATCATCAGCTCATTGACCAACCAGACCGCAGTACATACAACAGTATGACACCGCTCCTTCTCTTCTTCTTGTCGTCGTGCACATTCTAACCTGCTCCCGACATAGACCAGTATAACGACAGCCATCTCGAGAGCGCAACAACAGCCCCGGCCAGGCCAAGGCCAGTCATCAAGACCCGCGATATAGTCTCCCTCGTCTTTATCATCATTATGCAGCTATCCTACATCGCCATAATCATCATGATATTGAGGAAATGGGATGGGTGGGACAAAGAAACAACTAGCAATAAGATCTGGCTGATCGGAGGGTCCATAGTCCTCGTGCTTAGTACGTCATTCGAGGTTCGGTTCTTCTTAATATGGCGTAAGATTCGGCAGGGCGTTCGGGCGTAACAAGGCGGGTGAAATCCGCAGGAATTTGGGAATTTCGACAAGCCCAGCGGAAAGTGGTTAGTCTCGGAGTTTGATGGCGGTTTGCCCAAATGAGGCGATGTTTGAACTAAATCTGAAATACAAGAAAGAACATCATTCCTTATGACAACTGCATTGGGGATATCTAGCCTTAACTGGTGAATATATGTTGACTAAACTCGGGTGCGGGATTGCCTGCTTTTCCCCAGAAAAGCCCGTCCACCTCTTGCTGGTCAATTACACGCGCCACTTCATCATTTTGAAGTTTGAATAGGGTAGCGTGTATATTGTATCACGAAGTCAGTATATTATTTAGCTACAAATTAATAGTCAAATCACTAGTATTCTTAACATATATTTATAAATTAAAAAACGACTAATACACGCAGAGAGGTAGGGCAGAAATGGCTTCATAAGAGATTGTGCTACCCTGTAACAGTAATTATTCAACAGTAAAGAAAGAATTGGAAAGCTGAGGACGAGGAACGTGAAACCATTTGCTAATCTACAGGGGGTTCATATATATACAAGGAACGAAATATGATTATATGTAAAGCAGACAACTGAGCAAGGCCCGACAAATGTATCACCAAAAAGAAAACAGAACATGTTGCGTGGTGGGAGAGTGCAAGGGATTCTAGAAAGTCTTACTAAGCACTTGGAAAGGTCAAAGGGATGGTGAATGTGTGGTGGCCATGTGTCCATAATGTTCAGGTAAGACTGGCTCCGGCAGATGCAAATCTCTGGAGGTATATTGGAACATACGGCAATTGGCTTTTGGGATTGGTTTCTTCAATACTTTGGCGACGTATTCTGCTTGAAAATGGCGTACGGTGCTGGGGAACCCAACTAACGCCCTTTGCACTAACCCGACGAGCTGGAGCGCATCCAATCCCCTTGTGCTAAGGTCAGCAAGTCACGGAGCTGAATTCTCTTCTGCGTGAGGCGCCGATAAGGATGGGGTTGGCATACGTGTTTTAATATTTCCACAGTCGTTATAGGCTGGTGATGCCTGCATAATGATTGCCCCAGCGGCTGACCGTCACACGCCCTCCTCTCCCAGGACAGAAAATTCAAAGGGTTCTTCAACAAATACTGCTAGTAGTGTCAAGCTTAGGTGCTGGAAAGTTATAGTCGAGCTCGGGAAAAGGCTTCTTGCTGTAAACTGAAACACAGATGGTAACCTGATTTTGTATACGGGTCTCAAGTGTACCTCAGACTCAGAAGTACCCTCACGTGTGATTTCTTAGCCAGAGAGTATCTTCTACACAGAGATGTGACGCAGAGTTACCTTCAGTCACAAATGAAATACGGAAAAGATGAAACTTGCACTTATATAGCCGTGACCCAGCCACCGTAAGCTGCACTTTAGTTGAGCGGTTGCTACGTGTCGGGATTGCGGGCTGAGCAACTGGACGACCAATCGACATTAATACCATGCATTGGCGTGCTTGTGCGGGGGTCAGCTGAGACAGCGTAGCCTCCAATAAAAGAAGCAGAATTGGCCAATCTTTCTTCGACGCTGACAAGTACTTATTGATCTTATCTCTTTGTTTTCTGTTTAGCCACTGAGGAGCGCGGCCTGTGTGAAATGGGGTTTGAGCCTTCGGAACCGCGCGTAAGCTGGTTAACTTTGCATACCTCAGGGCTGGCCTTGTAACAGCTGACCCCCCATGATCAGAACTGATGTATCACAGCTGTCCAGGATTGTCACATCGTAGCAGGCTGTTTTCCTGCAATGTGTCAGCTACACCCCTATTGACGATATGCAGGCGCACAATAGTCTCTTGAAGCTGAGTTCTGCCAAGCAAGCCACCCAATTCCAAGATGAGCACATTACGTCAAAATACGCTATGGATTTCACTCTGTGATTTGCGTCGATCCCTGCGATAATGATCAACCAACGCAGCCAACAAGCCAACTTTCTTCCATAAAACACGAAGAAAAACAGTTTCCCATCCGCAAAGTCCTCGCCATCACCTCAAGTTGTATGTCCTTGTATTTGAATAATTCTTTTTACGCAATTTACTCATTGAATCTTGCTGGAGTCTGCCAAAGCTTTCTTACCGAAGGTAAATCAGGAACCAAAAGAATCGTCACTCGACCAGGCTATCGAACAGGCCCGCAACCGAAAGACTTACTACTAATTTGGAGATAATGGTGTCATTGCGACCGCAGGCGCGTCTAGGCGTTTACTGTAAATGACTCGGTATTTCCCCGTCGCCGAGGAGAAGGTGGGATTTGGCGTTGATTATCCGGACATGGACGAGCCCAACCTCGTAACCGAACGCATCAACACGCTTTTCTCGCGGGATACTAATCCTTCTTGTGACGGAGGGAACGATCCTACGAATTCACTCACACCCATGAGTCGGGAGAGCGAAATCTTCCATCTTTATTAATACCGTCTGACTTACTCGTTAGAGAACTTGGCTTTATAAACTTTCACAACAAGTTCAACGGAGATGAGTCAAACGACCCAAGCTACACATTAAGTGCGGATGGGGAATCTATCATTCGAGAGCATAAAATCATTCGACTGTATGGAGCTAACCTAGAGCATGACGCTAATCAGAGTATGAAGTTATTCTAGAGAATGAAACTAATTCAGAGCATGAAATCAACGCAGAAAGTAAGAAACATATGACTATAGCCCTGTTCATATCCTCCTTCGATGGAAAGAGATCCATTAAGTTCGGGAAGGGTAACAAGATTTTATGGGACGAGCAGGCATCAAGAAATTCCAAAAGTCAAAAAGTCTCTCAAGGTCGCACTGGCCTACACACTCGAGCATTTCCCTCAAGGATTCCGCTTTAAATTCATTCTCCCTTTCTATGCAGTCTTTCACGCCTTCGAGCTTCGAAGGGCTCTCATGTCAGTCTCCGATCCTGGAGCATTAATACATAGTTACCTACTTCTTTCCGACGACCGATGCTAGAGAACAGGCCTTACTGCCCTATAATTATACATAGACATCTATTTTAGACAATATTAAATCGAGTCGGGATATATGGACGCTTCTCTTAAACTCCGAGGTGCCTTGCAAACAAACAGATTCTTCCCTCTTGACAAATAGGCGACTCTATTGTCACAGTTTTCGCAATGTTGTTCTATATTGAAACACCATTTTGCAGCATAGGGGACAGCAACGCCGGGACCGGTGGCAACGAGTAAAAAAACTGCCTGCATACTAATCAGGTCAGTTGGGCAGCTCAGCTGAACCATGTCGAATTGACTTACTGTGTTAGGTGCGAAGGCTTCTTCTTTATTATAGTCCTGGCTCGTCTTTCGCAAAAGGGACAATCGATCCAATCAGGCTGATCTCCAAGCAGATGTAACGGCGTCACAGTCCGGGTGAATGGCTCCGCTGATGCCACAACCTCAAGACCGTCGTATATTTCAATGTCCTGCTTTGCCAGCTCAGGTGCGTCATTGTAGGTCACTTCCGGTAGGTTATATCCAGTCGCTGGATTCTCTAATCCAGCCGGCTCCGGGTCGTCCGAGACAACGACTTCGGGAAAGCAGTCGTGATCGATTTTTCGTTCGCCGGGCCTGAGGGCACTCTAGTTGTCAGCGGTATGTCACGTAGTAGGTTGGTATCCACCACTCACCGGCGATCAGATAAGCTTGCCGAGAAATAGCTTGGAGGTGAGTTGGGCCGATAAACAAGAGTCTCAGATCGTGACAATGGAGAGTTGGTCGCAGTAGAAACCGCGGAGGCTGTGGATACGGATATCGTGGGACTCGAAGAGTCTGTCAATGGGGAAATGGTGCCGTCATGCGCAGGCCTTGGCATATATGCACTACAATATTAAGGCTGTGTCAGTTGATTTTGGGCAGTGACGAGGTTGATCCATGTTTCAAAGCTGACCTGGTATCCATCTTGGACCGGTATTTCCTAGGCTGAGGTGGGCGGAGAGGTCAAATTCGAAAAAAAGAGGCGGAAGGTGATCTCTTGGGGTGGCTGCGTTAATAATGTCGTCTTTTCCGTATTCATCAAAGCTAAGAACGAGCTTATCGAACTAAGATCAGGCTATTATTCACCAACTAATTTCGCTTTAAGTTTACAAGCGTTTACTTAATTCAGCAAAGAGACGCGTGGTTGCCATTGGGCGAAATGTCCCGAACCGATAACGAGAACGACAACGAGGCAGATGGAGCGGTGGACCGAGCAGATTGTGGATCCACCTGACTCGTAGTACATGTACTAGACTAGGGTTTAATAAGCAAGTGTTGGATATAAGCCGTACTAATATTGTAGTACGGGGGGGGGTCTCCATTTGTGTAATTGGCGCAGTCGGTAAATCCAACAACAAGCTGCATCAATACATCTACTAGCTGGGTTCTCATACCTGCACAGCCCGCTGTATACTCACATCCAATACCTGGTTCTCATTAGATGCAACAACCAACTAAGCTATACCCATTTTAATACAGCTTTAACTGTTAAGCCCTTCTCGGTATCTGAAAACGCTGTCTTAAAATCCTCAACATTGTAGTATGTTATAAGCTCCTCCAAGGGGTACTTTCCATCAGCGTGCTGCTGGATCAGAAAGGGAATCATCTAGACAACTGGTAAGACTCAGAAGCTGCAGGACTGTGGAGTCTATAGAAACAAACCTCTTTAGCGAGACTCTCGCCTTGGTGACAACCCACGTACTCACGGCCATTTATGAGATGAGCGAAGATGTTAACACTGGCGCGAACATCCGGGGCCGGAGCACCTACGCTACAGGCGCGACCGCGTGTGCCGAGGGCGTCAATCATGGTCTCCACGGCTTGCGGGTTGCCAGAGCAGTCAAGAGCGTACTTGACACCGTTTGGTGGGCATAGGGCCTTGATGCGGTCGACGACATCCTTGTCCGATGCTAGGATGGTGTCGGTTGCGCCAAGCTTCTTGGCCAGCTCGAGGCGTGCAGGCACTATATCTACAGCGATTATTTGCCCAGCGCCGCGCAATCTGGAGGCCATGATGGCACTCATGCCCACCGAACCGACGCCGAAGATGGCTACGGAGGTACCGGGCTGGACGTTTAGTGTGTTCAAGATAGCGCCGGCGCCTGTCTGGAGGCCACAGCCAAGGGGGGCGAAGAGATCCAATGGTGTATCTGGCGGCACATTGACTAAGCTGGCGGCGCTGACGACGGCGTGCCGCGAGAAGGAGCTCTGCCCGAAGAAGTGGCCATGGAGGCCGCTGGTTCCATCGCTGGGCAGCTTTAGGGCGGACGTGCCGTCAGCTCGCGCACCTCCGAAGTTGAGCTGGAGCAAGGAATGGCAGTACGGCTCATGGTTATGGGCACACTCGTCGCAAGTTCCACAGTAGCAGTAGCTCAAGATGACTTTGTCACCCAGCTCGATGCCCTTGAGATCTGCTCCTTTGGCGATAACGACACCAGCGCCTGCAAGAAAGGCTTAGTATCCTTAAATCGGAGGCAGACATCGGCGTCAGGGTTGTGTGTCTACCTTCATGGCCAAGCACGATGGGCATTGGGGTGGGCAGCTTGCCCTGCATACACAATAAGTCGGTATGGCAAACTCCAGTTGCGTGGATCTCAACAAGCGCTTCATCGGGCCTGAGCTCGCCAAGGATGATGGGTTCCAGAGCCACGGCCCCGTTCGGCTCACGCACCACGATGGCACTTGTTGTTCTCGACATTCTGAATATTCAATTGCTACGCGCAGGGTCGGTCAAAGCTCTTGAGTTACGACTTGGGATTGTCTACTCTGAATTTATAACTAATCCGGAACACCGTACCCCGCACGCATAGACATGGGGTTCCCGCGGGCCTTCTCCAGACCCCTCTTCCTCCCCTTGCGCCCCAAACCTAGCCTCCGGACGCAGCAAACCCGGGGCTAGCTCAAGAAACAGAACTAGTCCAAAGGGGCACTCATCCTCCGTGCTGCCCGCTTTCCGACGTCCCAGTGAGCCGTGATCCGACCCGACTTCGTGGCCAACCGGGATCCGACTGTAATCCCCAGGAGCCATGTATCTTAACATGACGAACAGGTGGGGGGAGGAGGCTGAGGCTAGCTGAGCTTCAAGTGAGTCGGAGCGTTGGATAGCTGAGTGATTACATCGATACCGAGCATTCAAAGTTGAAAGAATTGGTCCTGTCTTCTTGGCAAGGGCTTCCTCCATGCAACGAGGATGGCTATCAAGTCTACAACGCTGGCCTTCTGCCACAAAAATTCTCCCTAGTTGGCCGTCAAGTAGAGCGGCTCGCTTGTAGTTTGAAGGGCACTTTCTTTGCTTTACTCAAGTCCGGACACTCCCACCGCCCTGTAAATCTCCTTGACGTACTCAATCGTCATGCTAGACCCTAGTCCCACGGGGTACAGCTTATTCATGACGTACACAATTGTCATCTTCCTGTCCAAATCCATGATGGCGACCGACCCCCCAAGCCCGCTCCAGAAGCATATCCTTTCCTCAGGTAGCCAAGTAGGGACCACCCCTTCGCCCCTTATCCCGTATCCAATTCCAAATCGCACCGGCATGTTAGTTACCAGGTCTGTTCCATTCGACATCTGCCGAAAAATCAAGTCGACGGTTTCCGGCTTGAGGAGCCGTTTCCCGTCGACACAACCCCCAAGAGAAACCACCGAGAGAATCTTTGCAATAGACCGTGCATTTCCATGGCCATTTGCGGCCCCCAGTTCGGCATTTCTCCACAAGGCGGTGTTGGCCATGTCGGGTGTGAACTCGGGGTACCTGTTCACCCGTGCAGCGATGGAGTCGGAATCGGAAACAGAACCGTTGCTTGGGGTTGCGATCCAGGGAATGAGGTCAGAAACGCGGTGCAAGTCGGATTCCACAACCCCAAGCTGGAAATCAGCACCAAGCGGTCCGGCCATTTCATCTCGAATGAAATCTTTCAGGGTCTTTCCTGTGACCTTGCGAATGACTTGACCGATCAAAAACCCGTGGGTGAAGGAATGGTAACCAGATGCAGTTCCTGGAGTCCACCAGGGCGCCTGGGCCGCGAGCAGGGAGACTGCCTTGTCGAAGTTGCAGACGTCAGCCAGCGTGACTGGCTGCTCCCATCCTGGAACACCAGAGGTGTGAGAGATGATGTGCCTTATCTCAATATCTTGCTTCCCATTCGCAGCAAACTCAGGCCAATAGGTGGCCACTTTCTCGTAGGGGCTGATGATGTCTCTATCCATGAGGATGAGTGCAGCAAGGCTGGTGATGGTCTTGGTGGTAGAGAAGACGTTGACTATAGTGTCTCTCTCCCAGCTGCGGGTGCCACTTTCGTCCAAGTAACCTCCCCAGATGTCGACTACATTCTGGCCATCTATATTGACGACGATTGAGGCGCCGACTTCACCCCCCTCAGAGATGTGTTTGCTCAACAAGTCGCGGAGGCCGCTGAAGCGTGGCTCGTGGGCCCCTTTGACAAGATGGTCCATGGTTGCGCAAGCAGCGGGAGTTGGAGAACCAAGTGAGACAATGGCGTAAAAGGATTGAAAGGCAACAAGGCGTTGGATCTTCATCTTGGCATGCGTATGGCCTGATACTTTGTGGCTTGAGCCGACCCATTTATGTCCTTTATGCCCTCATTAATAACCCTAACCCTTGCTCCGAGCAGGCTTCCATTCTATTCGTTGACGATCAAGCTCGTGGCCTTGCCCCTTGGGGATCTTCGGAACCCCAGGCTTGCGATGCGGGCGTTTTCCCTGGTCCCGACACTGGTCCAGATGCTCACAGGAGCACTTCTGCGGGGAAGCAGCCACAGAGCGTTGTTCCCCTCTTGGAAGCGGGCCGATAACAGTGTCAAGGGCCCGGACTTGCGACGAGCCGGGACCTCGATTTGACTTTGGCTAGCGCCGTCGTCATAGACCTCAGTAAATTGTGCATTATCTTGTACAGATGCAAGGGAAACGGTGTAGCTATGGAAAGTGGGGTATTTGTTCACACTCGATCTAGGCTCTTAGGAGCTAGATTTCTCACTTTTTTCTATATCTTAATGTAAATTCTAAGCTTTAAATAAGATCATTTCATACAGAAGTTAGTTATGTTCCAATCTTTTTTAAAAATCACAATTTAAATTATAAAAGATGTAATATCTAGTAATTCTATTTTCTTTTATAAGTATTTCAATTTCCTTTTAAATATTAAGTTCATAAAATAATATCTTAATTAGATTATAATTATATATTTAAACATTTATTTTTACTTAACTCTAACCTATTACACGGAAAATATAAAAAGTTATTTCTGTTTATATAATAAGTTTAATCTATATTAATTTATCTTTGATGTAAATTATATTAATCTAAAGAGATATATCAAGAGTGTAGACTTATAGTAAGCTGAGATCTTAATATAACTTCAGCTAGTATTATTATCACAGACGTCAGTATATTATACATTCTCTTATACATATCTAAGGGACCTAATATTGGATGTATTCTATAGTTATACAGACATTCCCTTAAGGAATATGCATCAAAGCCAGGTCTTCCGTTCAATCAAGTCATTATTTCGTACACACCCTCTGCCAAGGCCGAGACCCTTGTCAAACAGCAGCTTGCGGCTTCAGCGTCGGCAGCCGGGCCCTAGCTTTTAACTCGGAAGGGCTGTCAATTTCCCCATAGCCCCACCGGAGATCAACAAGAAGCAGTACTGATACTTGAAAGATTTAAAGAGTGAGACATCCTGCCTCTGCTCTGTAACTGCGGCAGACCACCCTTCACACACCACAGGGACAGCCATAAAAATCGGAACCGCTCTAGCTATCATGACCGGCCCCTCAAACGACGAGGCTGCCCGCCATACGGCGCTTCTCCTTTCAACAACATCCCCGGTGCCGTGGTACAAGCAACCGCACCTGCTCAAGCTCAACTTCTCCGTGGTGTCTCTTGTACTGTTGTCTAGCGCAATAGGCTACGACAGTTCGATGACCAACGGCCTGCTCGCACTTCCTACTTGGAACTCGTTCATGGAGTACCCAACGGGAGCATGGCTCGGCTTCATCAACTGCATCTACATCATTGGAATTCTCGTCACATTGCCAGTCTGCCCTTTAGTCGCCAACAGATACGGGCGCAAACTGGGCATCTGGATTGGCTTTGGTTTTCTTTCTCTAGGCGTAGGCCTGCAGGCAGGAGCTCAGAATGTACCCACATTCATCCTGGGGCGCTTTTTCCTGGGAGTCAACACTGGATGGTATGCGACTGCGACGCCTCTTCTCATCACTGAGGTTGCATATCCTCCTCATCGCGTGAGTTGCTACCCGACACCCGACGGCGCTCGAGGCCCAAGCTAATTAGCTATCTTGACGCTTCTAGGGAATTGTCAGCTCTCTCTACAACTGCGGTTGGTACGCTGGGGCTGTCGTCGCAGCCTGGGTAACCTTCGGCACCCGCAACGACCCTACCAGCTGGTCCTGGCGTATTCCTTCGGTTTTGCAGATTCTGCTGCCAATTACAGCGCTTCCTGGCTTCATCCTCTGCCCTGAGAGTCCCCGTTGGCTTATATCCGTCAATCGCCAGTCCGATGCCCGCGCTGTACTTGCCAGCGCCCACGCCGGCGGCGATCTGTCATCGCCTCTTGTCGAGCTGGAAGCGATCGAGATCCAAACAGCTATAGAAGCGGAGTTGGCCGCCCAAAAGTCGGCGAGCTACCTCCAACTGTTTAGAGGCAAGGGAAACCGTCATCGCTTGCTAATTTCCGTCACCCTGGGCTTCTTTGCGCAGTGGACTGGTGGCGGCGTCGTCAGCTACTACCTCGCGATAGTGTTGCAGACGGTGGGTATTACCTCTGTCACCCACCAGACGTTGATCTCGGGGTGTTTGCAGATTTGGAATTTGATATTCGCTTGTGGAGCTGCGTTTTCCGTCGACAAGCTAGGGCGCAGAACGCTATTCCTGGCCTCGGGAGCGATCATGCTGGTTGCCTATGTGATTGTGACAGCGCTTTCGGGTTCCTTTGCGCAAACTGGAAGTAGCGCGACTGGATTGGCCGTGATTCCGTTCTTATTCATCTACTACGCCGGCTATGATATTGCGCTGTAAGTTGAGCCCCTCCTAACCCACCTCCTTACCCCCCTCCAATGTCACGTATTAATGGGTGCTTCTGCACAACAGGACGCCGCTGCTCTACTCTTATCCCTGCGAGATCTGGCCCTATGCCATCCGTTCTCGCGGACTGACTAGTGCTGTCTGGTTCTCCATGCTCTCGTTGACTTTCAACATTTTTGTCAACCCGATTGCCCTGGAGGCTCTTGGGTGGAAGTACTACATCGTTTTCGTTGCCATCCTCATCGCGATGATTGTCGTTGTCTACTTCTTCTATCCTGAGACTAAAGGATATACGCTTGAGCAAGTTGCTGTTTTGTTCGACGGTGAACAGGCTCAACAGGCGGCTGCGGCATTGGACAAGGCGGAGAAAGATCTGGGTCTGGTAGGCTCGGAGAAGGAGATGGTCGGCCCTATAGCTGAGCATGTTAGGTGATGGGTGATGGGTGATGGCAGGGCTTTGGCTCCGATTCCTGTCGCTGCCCAGCAGCAAGCAGACTGTCTATGGCGAGACTAAAAACTGCTCTACCTTTGCTGCATTCGACGAGCGCTGTAGGAGGGGAGCCTGCTGTTCACCACGACTTGAGAGGCATCCGGCAGTGCTGTATAGGTATTTTCTCCCAATACCTCAACAGGTATGGCAGGACTAGGTTAGAAACGGACTGAACGCAATATACTGAGCCCATGAACGCCAACGTGTCTGATTGGAAATGCGACTGAATATACTATCCTCTTTCCTACCCAACACCAATTGTCGGAAGTGAGCTGCGTAGATCTGATGCTAACAGACGCATCTCGGCTCTGTCTCGCGGCAATCCGCATTATTTAAACATCTTGGCGCGTGCTTCTACAACCTCGCAACTAGGGAGAATTCGGCTGTTAGGGGCCAGTCGCTATCTAGATCCCCAATGCTCCCCGGCAGGACACTTCATGCTGACAATGCCCGCGGGGATCAGCCGCCATGTGGCAATTGCCAATATCTAATGCTCCTTGCTCTTGGAGAGCAATCTAGGGGGGGGGGCCTGAGGCGTATTGCGAGCTAACGATTCCGATCGGATCCTGTTTTGATTGGCCGTCTTCCGGTCAGGCAAAAGAAGCCTTGTACGGAGTAGTCTGTCTTGGAAATGGCTCAGACGGAATATTGGTCATCACCCGCTCTACTGCAGCTACTCTCGCATATTCTTGTCCCTACTAAGGCAGCATGCCCCAAATCCTGTCCGGTTCCGATCAGAGCATGGGATTTGCCAGCGATCCGGAGAGTTTTAATCCTAGTCCTGGTCCTAGTCCTAGTACTATTCCCAGTCTGCCCAGATCTAGAATGATCGCTCGTCCTGCTCAGTAAGCCTTTGTCACAAGGTTATATGGTTGCTGCATGGGTCAGGGCTCGCTTCCCCAGCATCCGCTTCCGCTCCCCCCACACATACCCGGCTTCCGACCAGAATGGAGATAGCTCTAATTGGCAAGTTCTCCTTCACCCCCCCCCCCACATATAACTTACCCGGCTTCCGACCAGAACGGAGATGCCTCCAATAAGCAAGGATTGTCGTACTGGGTCCTCTCATAAGAATTCGTTTGTTATTCCACCAACTGTCCTCATTCAGGAACACGACAGGCCACCCACTCAGGCATCGTTCAGGACATCTTCCTATCATTTACAGCGTGAGTCTCTCCGCACCGACACTGAGCATTGTGCCTCTTGCAGACTAAGCACTAAACTCGTTCAGCCTCAGCACTGCTTTACCATGCCTATTTCTGTCGCAGCCGAAGGTCCCGGGGTTGCGGTCCACGGGGATGACGTGCCTCTCATCATCGACGGCAATGAAGTCTCGTCCGACGACACCTTCGACGTGGTCAATCCAGGTACGGGGACTGTCGTACACAAGAGCTCCAATGCCCATGTGTCCCACGCACAAGCGGCTGCCCATGCTGCACAAAGGGCTTTTGAGTCTTGGAGCCAGACGACACCTGCTCAGCGTCGAAACATCTTCCTCGCGGCCGCCAATATTGTCGAAAAGCGTTCGTCAGAGTTGAAGGAGTACATGATGCAGGAGATTGGCAGTGACGAGGGATGGGCCCAGTTCAACATTTACCTTGCCAAAGAGTGTCTACTTGACTGTGCAAGTAGGATTACTGCAATCGAAGGGAGGATACCGAGTCCAAACGACCCGACCACGGGCGCCCTCGTTGTGAAGGAGCCCTACGGCGTTATTCTGGCCATGGCACCCTGGTGAGTCAAGCTAGCCGCCGAAATTTCTCATGGCAACAGTATAGCTGACAATGATGAATAGGAACGCCCCCTATGCGCTAGGCTTCAGATCTGTCGTGTGGGCGATTGCTGCGGGTAACACTGTTGTCTTCAAGGGCTCGGAGCTGAGCCCTCGCTCGCTCTGGGCTGTTGCTTCGGTGCTTCAAGAAGCAGGGCTCCCCAACGGCGTGATCAATTTCATCACCTGCAACCCGCAGAATGCCCCAGAAGTGACCAAGACCCTGATTAGCAACTTATTCATCAAGAAGATCAACTTCACCGGTAGCACCGCCGTGGGTCGTATTATCGCCGAATTGGCTGGCGCAAACCTGAAACCCCTTCTACTTGAACTGGGTGGTAAAGCACCGGCTATCGTATGCGAAGACGCTGATCTTGACGTCGCAGCTAAGCAATGTGTGCTGGGAGCATTCATGTACGCAGGACAGATCTGTATGAGCACCGAGCGTATCCTAGTCCACAAGTCGATCCGCCTAGATCTGGAAGAGAAGCTGAGGGAATGGACGTACAAACTTTTCACTTCGCAGAGCGACAGCCCTGTCCTGATCACAGACCGAGCGGTGGCCAAGAATCAACATCTGGTCCGTAATGCCTTAGCCCAGGGCGCATCACTGGTATATGGTGACGTGGATGCTATCGAATCAACTAAGACACGGCTACAGCCCATAATTATTACCAAAGTCAAGCCTGACATGGAAGTCTATATGGCCGAGTCTTTCGGCCCAACAGTCTCTATCATTGAGTTTGAGACTGAGGAGGACGCCCTAGGTATTGCGAACGATACTGACTACGGCCTCTCTTCAGCTATCTTCTCTCGCGATTTGCGAAGAGCTTTGAGGCTTGCTAAGAGGATAGAGACAGGAGCTGTACATATTAACCGCATGACTGTTCATGATGAATCTGCGTTGCCGCATGGAGGTGCCAAGTCTAGCGGGTTCGGGAGGTTTAATGCAGGGATGGAGGAATGGGTACGGACTAAGAATATCACGTATGATTTATGAGTTAGTTGTAGGACACTTCTGTTAAAATAAAAGAATTCGTTGTCTCGTCAATATGCTCATGACCATTTCATAAAGTACACCGTAATGGATATTTTATTCCTATAGACCATTACGCCTCGGAGCTCTTGCAGAGTGTAAGGACCGACGAGAACGGATGTGGCGTGTCACATTCTTTGCATTCTATGCTGGCTATGTCATCTCACCGGCTGGTCAATTGGGGTGTACAGTAGAATCGAAGTGGCCCGAACCACCGAGCGAGCGCAAATGAGAATGAGGACTCTTTAAATACTTCCAGAGGATTGAATACCCTACTATCAGCATTGTGTCAGAAGAGCCTCCACTAGAGCCAGCGTAGTTCCGAGGGGCCATACATAACTCAAGAGATAGGCACAGGCAGCAGCAGCCATAGCAGCATGGGATTTAACTAAAGCTTCCGTCATATTGTAATTGGGTCGGAGAGGATATGTGTTCCAATTTTGGGCCTTGTTGGGCTTGAAGTGCCGATGTTGGCTTATAGCAAAGTTGGGAACGTTGGATATGCATGCGACGCAGATATGGGAAATATGCCATCCCCTCTCCAAGGGAAACCGGGGGGATACGGTTACATTGGATTGTATTTCGCCCGGAAAGAGATCCCCATAGGGCCATGACAATCTAGCTCACATTTCAGAACATTTGGTACCTGAAGACACCCCAAGCCCCACGGAGGGGAGGGGAGGCTAAGCTCCCAGCTAGCCCGGGCGCCCATGTATCCGTCGCCCTGACAAGGCGAAGGAGGCCTCAATCACAAATGCGCGAACGATGGCGATGGTACGGGGATAAAATGTCAATGATCAAACGGTAGGCAAGGTGCAACGTGTCTTAACTGCTATCAGTGTTTGAGAGCCAAGGAAGCCACTAGGGCGCTGTAGCCCTGGAAGTCAGACTTCTCCGTGGGGATGATAGACAATTCATCCGCCAGCAAGGAATCAAAAGTTGACTTCTCCTGGGGTTTCCAGCCAAGAGCGCACAACCTGTTGGCACGATTCCTGGCGTTCTGACTAATGAACGCCAGAGACAATTCCCCGAAAAGGTCGTTGTAGAGGTCGCTCGGGATCTGTCGAGGGGTCGGATCCTAGATTTTCCCTGCCTTTTGAAGCGCCTTGCCAACCTCCTCGGCATACCTCTCCCACAAATATTCCTCTCCATTCTTGATGAAGAAGTACGGGCTCTCAAGAACCCTGTCTCCAGATGTGGACTTCATGTAGTGCAGTATGGTCATGCATCCTCGTGCCAGATCCGCGACGTGGATATGGCCCCAGACTCCATTCCCGCCTCCAGCTTCACCGGCGTAGCCATGCTTGACGGCAAAGCGAGCCATCGTCGAGACCTGGATGGAGAGTTGATTTCCCTTGCCGTCGCTTACGTGGTCGTCATTTGACCCGTCGGTGATTGCGCTGCAGCCGCTGGTGTGGATGTAGATGGTGCTCTTCCCAGCCTTGGCGCGCTCTGCAATGCCATCCAAGACCGAGGCAGCGGATGGTAAATGGTCAGTAGTGGCCGTGTGCATCATGATGTCGGTAGCAGTAGCGGCTGTGCGGATGGCGTCGCTGTCGTCCAGCGATCCGAGAATGGTTTTGGAGCCCAGTTTCGCGAGGCCCGCCTTAGCCTCCTCCCTTCGTACCAGTGTGGTTACCGGGTACCCTTCGGCCAGGAGCTCTGTCAGGATCTGGAGTCCGATAAAGCCGTGAAACCGGGGCCAATTAGTAAAACGGAGCGTCAGTCGCCATGTCTGATGTAAAGATACGGGGATGCTGGGATGGCCAAACTGCTGGGCGATGAGCGATGGGGTTTGTCGTGATTGCAGGATGGCGGCGCATCAGGCACACATTTATAAAGCAACTAACCAACAGATTTGGTAGGCATGCTAGGCTTATCGCTGATTAAGGTATGATGTGACACCATAAAGTTGCTGGTGATTACCGTACTGCTTCCTCTTCCACTTCGGCGGCGGGGATAGACCAAGTTGCCGACCTCGGATCCACGCTGACAAATGCGGAGATGAGCCTGTGATTAACTCAATCGAACTATTTCACACACTCGCACTTACAGCAAAAATGCAGAGCATGATGGGGGAAAGGACGAGGGACGGTTACTGCCGTGATCTCTGATCTGGCCGTCGGGGCTCGCCATCGAGTCCCTCCTACCTCTCGATATTCAAACGAGATATTGGCCAGCAATGGTCTCCTAGAAACCTCCGAGTTTGCTTACATCCCGGGTGATAGTCGCGGCCTGTGCACGCAGGTGGGCCTCATCGGAGAGGGAGACGGGCACGGCGACGTCCCGATATTCAATGCAGGCTGATCGATTGTTCATGAATGAGCCAAACCATTGAGCAAGGTCATGCGGCTAGCCCTTCTGCTGGAGCCAGAGGATTAGCCTGTTTCGCAGGACTGTGTCGAAAGCACCCTGGATGCCCACACTGACCACGTTGACCATCGGCTTGCAAGCGAGTGCTTCTTCGATATTGTGAATCAGGGCCGCAACGAGATCAGTGTCGAATCTCTTTGGAAGAGCTTCGTCTGGTTTTGGATGCAGGACTGCGTATTGCATGGATTCTCAGGCGGGACTTCGTGTGATGACTCGTTCTAGCCCTTTGCTGAGTTAGGGAAGTAACAAGATGGGACGCCATGCTCGATAGGTCTCTTCGCTCCGGCTTTGGTATCGTGATCACCTTTGCTACCCGGAAGGAATTTAGGCGGTGGACACCGGCAAGGCAGCTTTAGTAAAGGCGGTGGATGTGGATTCCGATCATATGCTCGGCAGCCTGGAGGAGTTTGACGGTACCGTTGTCCGAGCTCGGAGAGATATTGTCAGTGCGGAGGGTGGCATCTCGCGCCTCTTCCAAAGACACTGCTTGTGAAAGGGGTGTTTACTTTGCAAAGTTGACCGAGAACCAATGATCTTCGATATCATTCAGGGCTGTACCGCGCTCTGGAGTGGCCCTGGAGTGCGCTGGGCTTGTCGAGCTACGTTTGATAGCCAATATCGTCGGTCTGTAGTGGAGGGGATTGAAAGGCCCCATTTTCCAAGGAGACCAAGACGACTTTATCATCACCAGATGAAATTCTCGATGTCAAAGTTACAGTACGGCGGGATAACTAGTTGGGAAACTGTCGTTTGAGGTCTATGTAACTAGATTATCCATGGAGCGACAAACCCCTTTCAAGACGCTGTGGAAGAAACGCCCGCCTCATGCACAATTGAATCCGGGGGCTTTCTGAGTATTCTCCATAATCAATTGCCGTCCTGAAGTCCTCAGACAACAGCCGCAAGCCCAGAGGCAAACCCTTCAATTTCGGACCACTTCCTCAAAATCGGTTACCGCTTTGTCAGTTCCATCCTCGATTGTGGCGCCATCTTGCACAGCTCCGAAATTGCCCTTCGCGGCAGATTCTTGAATCTCCTGGGGAGGGATCACACCCTCCTCGGCGAAGTAGTTGGTGTCAGACACATACTTCAGCACAAGGTAAAACATGACAGGGAACGAAACGACCTGCATGATGGTCTGAGTAAGAGTTTGGCCCCTTCCCAGCAGGTCGTTAGCAAATGTGTCTGAGTAATAAGATTGTTCGTAAGGCCAAACTAGACTCACAAGTAGGAAACTCCTCCAGCTTCCTGACCAAAGGCAATGGCCAGTCCAGCGCTCAACATTCCTTTGAAGAAGCCACCATATCTCGCAAGAAGCTTCGGCTCGTTGCTCAGAGAGCTCATAACCCACATTACCATCATCTGGTCGATGGCATAAGCAATTCCGGTAAAGAAAATGACAAAAAAGTACGCGACGTATGGTGTGGATGTCCAATCCCAAGCAGGACTTTCGACGTCTCGCTTGATGCCATATTTGATCTGAAAGCTCAATGCAAGTCCCCAACCAATTAGAACGATTACAAAGGAGATCGTCAAGCCCATTGTTCCTCGAATACGCCGCGCATATCGCTTGTTGTCGAGAACCAAACCGAAGAGTAAAGTCGCGGGTATCTGAATAGTCCAGTTGATTAAGGCGCTCAATGACCGCGTTCGCAGATTGAAAGCGTGGGCTGTCAGGGTCGGAATCAATGCAGAGGACATTTCCGTGGCCGCCATCGGCACAATTAGGAGCACCACTCGAATGTCCTTAAGCAGCATTAGGCATTCCTTGATTTCGGTGCGGAAGTCAGTGGCCGAGAAGTGCGCAAGACGCGTTCCGTCCTCTCGAACAATCTTTTCTGACGGAAGGATGCAAAAAAAGCTGACCACAAGCGACGAAGCCATGATCACAATGAAGGTAACGTACACGGAGGTTGGTACCCCGGACAATGTCGTGATATCCTTTGTGATCAAAAACACAACGAGAGCCCCAAGTGCACAACCGACGGATAAGAGGAAGAGCTGCCAGGCGATGTAAGATCCTTTGTCTTTCTCTTCGGCGTATGCAAACTGGATGTATCCTGCAACGGTCCATAGCAGACCTGCTGAGATACCGAGAATGACACCCCCCAGTAATGCAAACCACGAATGCCCAGAGAGGTCAAAGTACCACAAGCCTCCCACAAACATGGAGTAGCCTGCAGTACCGAGCTTGAAGAGAGGTCAGCATGTAGTCACTGCAAATCACACGATCTTCACTTACTGCCATCGTCAATCTGGGTCCAATGGTGTTCATGATGCTGCCTCCGAAAAAGCCGGTGAAGGTAAAGACGGCGTAGAGGGTAGCATATGCCGTCGTAGTCACATGGGCAGAAGAAGGTTGCGCACCACCTGCTCCAAGACCGAGAATGGCCAAGTAGATGCCAACTGTCATGGCGAGGATAATGCCAGAGATGAAATTCTGAGTCCATGGGTTGGACAGCCGCAGCTTCGCTTTGAGTGACATGTTGGTAAAACGAGTTGTTTGTTGAGGGATTGATAAGGAAGGGTTTGAGGGTTTGAGAAAGATGAGGTTCATTGGAAGATAGTCAAGGACGTGAGACCTCACAATTTATAGATCCTCACCCGCCCAGCCCCCCCTCCCCAGTATTTCAGTTCTCCCATCCCCGTGGGGCCCCATTCTCCAACCCTGTTGATTTCTATTTCTTCAAGTCTTCTTGGCCAACACGCTTCCAAGTGTGGGGTTTCGTACTGTATACAGTGAGCGGGTGGGGGCCTCATTCGGTAAGTTGACCTGACCCCGCAATGGTGTTCTGTGTTCTCCGAGTTGGCTCGTTGCCAACTACCATGGGCGTCGGTCAATCCTACACGAAAGTCCAGGATTGCACATCAGGCTCGGCAATGCAACTCGGGAAATTCTACTACTCTGTACCAAGCATCGGTAACAGATCCCAATACAACGCCGAGCACTGACATCGGAAGCGACGTTTGAAGTTGCGTGGACCCTCCATCGGACGGAAGGAACTTTTGCACTTGTATAACCTCGGCGGTCGGGCACCAAATATTTACTCAATTTTCAAAGTCCGGTTTGCAATCATAATGGGAGTCAGTCAATTCAAAGTCCGGTTTGCAATCACGATGGGAGTCAGTCAATTCAAAGTCCGTACTTGACGGTCCCCTGCTCAAAACTAATCAATGACAGGCACATGAACCCTTTGGGTTGTTAAAGTCCGGGGTGATTCATGCCCATCGATTGGTTGGACGGCACTAGTCGTCATAAGCTCTCGTCGCTTGAACGCGAGGCGTTTTCGCTAAGGCTACAAAGCTAATGCACGTCGGGTACCATGATGCATCTCGGTGAATTTCACCATCGATACCGAGCGCACCTAACAGTCCTCAATCCAACTCCAAGTACCAGTATCAGAAACCACGATTGAAGTCGTATCGACCCTTGTTTAGCTGGAAGGAACCTTCACCCCAGGGTCATTCAGAGCACTGAACATTTACGTATCTACCACCGAAAACGGCCCATACATTGGCATTTGAGATGAGGCTTGGTGGCGTAGTGTGCCCAAATTTGTTAAAGGCGGCTCACAAGTTCGAGAACATTCTCGGTAAGTGAACACCGACATTGCAGGGTAGTCAGCCTTCTCTCGTATTTCTCGCGCCCAGAACCGAGGCAAGTGGAGAAAATCCCTCGTTTGTTTCACACGATTCCCGCCGTCTTTACGCTAAAGTCTACTACTCTACTGAAATAGCTTACGTTTTGTGCCATGGAGGTTTATCAGCGCACACCCTCCTGGTCGGTCATCATCCTCCACCCAAAATGGAACCAATCGGCCGTTTTGACGCTTTGGGACGGGTACCGAAGTAAAGCCTCATGTCGTTAAATAGTAAAAGCATACAGAGAAGATGCCCATTTTGCCATCGCAAATCTGGACAGAACTATCGATCGCATCCTTCATTCTTAGGGCAAACGTACAATCTTCATCCCAATTTCTGTCAATAAAAATACCAGAGCCAAGTTAACCATGCCTCTCCTCAAACCAGAAACCATCGACAGATTGCAGAGAAAGGTTGACACATATACTCAGGGACCAAAATGTATACCAGGCTTAGTCTATGTTGTTGTGGACCGAAATGGTGAGCATGTCTTCAAGCACGCCTCTGGCACACGTGGGATAGGTGTGCCAGAGGCCATGTCTTTCGACACCACCTTCTGGATAGCATCGTGCACTAAGCTTGTCACGACAATCGCCGCCATGCAGCTGGTCGAGCGAGGGAAGGTTAGCTTGGACAGTGAAGAGGATGTTCAGCTTATCCTGCCAGAGTTGTCACGGGTCATGGTCCTCGTAGACGACGAAAACGGCAGTCTGAAGCTGGTAGAACAAGAACGGAGAATCACATTGAGGATGCTTCTATCACATACCGGTGAGCAAGCTGATTCCTCCAATTTCTGTTTTCTCTATTGTTTCTTGAACTCACAAAGCTCAATTCTGACTTTTTTCTATCTCGCAGCCGGATTTGGCTACAGCTTTTTCAATGAAAAGCTCAAGAAATGGTACGACCCCATCGGAATTGATGAGTTCGACAATCCAGAACGCAATATCTTTACACAACCTCTCGTCAATCAACCCGGAACCACCTGGGAGTATGGCGTAAACATAGATTGGGTGGGCCGCCTTGTGGAACGTATTTCCGGCCTCTCTCTGGATGAATATTGTCGACTTCACATCTTCAAACCTTTAGACATTTTAGCCACGAGTTTCTTCCCAACCGCAGAGATGAAAAAGAACTTGGCATATGTCCATAGAAGGAACCAGGATGGCTCGATTGAACTGTTCGAGCATGGACATCCGCTGCGAAAGCCGCTGGTAGCATCGACGCTTGAGGAAGTACAATCCACTGTCAACTCCGGAGGGGCAGGCCTCTTCAGCAACCCTATCGAGTATTGCAAAATCCTCGCAATGCTTCTGAATTGCGGAAAAGACCCAATCACTTCGAATCAGATTCTCGAAGCAGGGACTGTCAAAGGTAGAGGACAATATCCTGCTTAAGGCCTGCTGATACTGATACTCTGAATAGAGATGTTCTCGAACCAAATTCCTCAGTTTCCAGACTTTGCAAGGAATTCAAAGCCGCCGTGCAAGCCCAGCCTCGTAACTCATACGGATGAAATCTATCCGCAGGCCGGAAATCCCCCTCAAGGTTGGGGCCTCTCGTTCTTCTCGCTCCTTCATCCAAAAGGTCCTCCCGGTCGCGCCGCCGGCACCGCATCGTGGAGTGGCATTGTTAATCTGATATGGTGGGCAGACCTGGAAAATGGCATTGCGGGGATGGTTGCGTCCCAGATATTGCCTTTTGGCGGTGAGAGTGACGAAACAATCAATACGCTCAACGAGGCTAACGATCTAATAGATTCGCAAGTCCTTCAGTGTCAGGCTGATGTAGAGCAAGAGATATATGCTGAAATTGTGAGAAAAGGGAGAGAAAAGTAATCCATTAACGGACTCATCTGAGAATCACTGGCAGTACCAACGTTGCATACCTTCTGGTCTGTCATGTCATGCGAACACCTCTCCCATCAAAGGGCAGCAGAGCTATGATATCTCTCTTTTGTTTTCAGATAGTGTCGATACATCTTGGTATTTAAACAGCTTATTTTAGGGTTTCAATTGGCGCAAAATCTATCATTGAGAACTTCGTCTGGTGATACTAATGCTATCTTGGTTCTCTCTCGAAAAAAAGAAAGAACTTTTTACTCCCTTCCCCTACAGTTTAACGACATGGGCTATGAAACGCAGCTCTACAAAACCAACGCACTCCGAAGGGCACTCTAGAATGCCATACAGCCCTGTAAAATCGAAGATCATTGGATCTCGGACAAGCTTGCAAAGCAAATCATTCTTAGAGCGGAATACGATATCTATACTACTACTGACAGCGAATTGCATGGCTGAGCCTTGGTCGCTAACACGCTGAACTCGAACCCCTTTGTGACTCCGCCCCCGTAGTTCCTTGAAGAGATAATCTCATCTGAACTAGCTTCGCCCATGTGGATAAACATACCCTGACTCCCGCCGGCGATGATACTCTCATTCCCGATGACCGGATTAGGAGGCGTGCTATGGTCACCCAACATAATGTTGCCCGGCTCTGGTCCACCCTTATATTTGTTGTCTAATGAGAGTAGGGAACCAAGGAGGGGCCTCAGCTTTTGTCGCATCCATCCCCACATCATGGGCTGGCCAGAGGTGACGATTGCGACAAAAGACTCTAGCAGCGCCCAAGAAGCTCCTTCCTGTGAGCCGGTTTTAGGATTCTGTGATGACACGGGGTTAGTCGGCCCTCTTTCATTAAACAAGATATAGTTTAGAAGTGAAAGACATTAGCGCACCCTAGTAATGAGGAGGCATCGTAGGAGACCGGCTACCGTAACAACAATTCCGCCTGAAAAGAGCACAACAACGCCGATCTTTTTCACTTTGGGAATCTAAGTACCCCAGAGCATGGAAGCCGGGATTATGAGGAGGAAGGTATCTGTGGCGATATTGAGGGATAAGTTGAGGAAAATATAGAGCTTTGAGGAGGCTGGTTCGCAGAGATCTGTCACGGTAAGAGATTAGCACAAGTCCGAGTGCATTTCCTAGGTGATAAAAATCGATAGATATGCAGAAAGGCTGAATAACTTACTTCCAGGATCAGGATATACTTGCCAGAAGCAGGGAATGGGTTCGCAGTTGAAGAGGATGGAGCACATAACGGCAATATGTGCGGTGACGATGAAGACAAATCCTACGTAAATCCTGGTTTTGTATGATGGCAGATCGGCCTGAAGAAGTGAGATATGGTTGAGAGAGAAAAGCGTCATGGAAGTGATTACTCACTGTTAGGCGGAGGTCGCAGGCCGCTCTTGATTACCAACAGCACCGTTGCGTAGATGGCCCAGCCCGCAACCTAGACCTTGGACCTGCCGACCCTGTGATTCTTTTGTCTTAGCCAAATCCGCCATTCCACTTACTGTGGAGAACCCATTCTTCTCCCACGAAACTCCATCTTTATTCGTCGCTATTGGGAGGTAGCGCAACGCGCTCTGCTTCCGTCATAACGCTGTTGGTGAGCCCGTGGAACCGGGCACTGACGGTCTTAGCGAGTGCCGTTTCTATCGTGTAGGGCATAATCACTAACAGCATCAAGTAGTCATCCGCCTCGAAGTTACGGAACACCACCTGCCGCAATATTGCATAGGCTTGAAGACCGATAGTAAGGATGCCGAGGGAGATGAAGGTAAAAGCCTCGACAGTGAAAGGCTCGAGTGCTAAATCTGTAGCCATGCTCTCGTCGTCGACGCGATAATGATTGGGGCAGCAACGAGAAGTCCCGTCACCAGCGGACACGCCCCCTGTAAGAGCCCGGAACGATCTTTGGGTCGGTGCTAGGTGTTGGTAGTTTTGGCACCTACAAGACGTACATGTCCAAGCAAAACAAGGGGTGTCTTTATGGGCTTTGTGCTCAACACGGGCTTGAGCTAAGGAGGATCGTTACCCTTGGAGCAAAATTGTGAGCGAAGGCGGAACGCGATGGCAGCCGATAATTGCACACCCATGTGAAATCGAAATCCAATGACCGGGAACGGTGATCGGTATCTTACCTCGGTTAAGCTGGATAGGCGTAGCGTCAACTAGCCTGGGTAGCGAGTCATTCGCAACCACATCGAGCTACAGCACACGCCAGCATGCAATGGGGGTTCATGGCGTATACCCTATATTACTGACGAAGATATTCTCCATATCTTCCAGTTATACTAGCTCCAAACCTTTGTTGTCTGCTCCACAGGGCAAGACTTTGAAGCCTACTGATAAGGGGCTCTGGCAGTATGTGCTTGCAAACGCGTCCTTTGCACCTCCAGTGGCAATGAAGACTTGCCAGAATGGTCATTCACACAGAAGGAGAACATTGAGAGACAGGGGCGAACGCACACCCTCACGCCATTCTCCGATATATCGACACGGGGTCTCTTCGAGGAACGAAGAGACAAAAGCGACGACTTGCTCTGCAAGCCGCTGGACTCTGACGCTGACCCCGATCTAAAGAAAACGCGCGCCTTGGGGACGGTACTAACCTTAACCCCACAATGGCATCGCTCGGCAGCACCAAGCGGCAGATCACCGAATTTGGCCTAAGTATGTAAGGGCCAAAGTACCGCACGTCCCTCAGCACCCATGTCAAATTTTAGCCCTCCGAGGTAACCTCCCGAATGCTTCCTCGGCAAAGATAATGCCTTATTCAGCCGAACGCAGCGTACGAGAGGGAAAAATCGGTTCGGCATTGAAGATATTTCCTAATTCGTATACCTACATCTTTGATAACATGACCTTCGACTGGTCGTCGCAATCTGAACAAGCCTAAAAAGTATATCAACCCGAAATGACCATCTGCTGCCCACTTTCTCCGATTAGCTTAGAGGTAGGTTCATAGCTAGTAAGTAAATTAATTCCCACGAGCTTGATCAATCACTATCTCAATCGCTGAGAGCAAGTGTAACGACTGTGCTCGTGGGTTACTCCATGCGAGGTATAGGGTAGG
This sequence comes from Cylindrodendrum hubeiense, assembly GCA_014621425.1. Lineage (NCBI taxonomy): Eukaryota > Fungi > Ascomycota > Sordariomycetes > Hypocreales > Nectriaceae > Cylindrodendrum > Cylindrodendrum hubeiense. The sequence continues at coordinate 318,452 of JAANBB010000010.1, forward strand.
TCTTGAGGTGATGGAATCTGCAGTAGTCCGTAGGGTTTATGTTAGCAGAGCGGCGGTGACATTACTTACTAAGCGTGGAAACGTGTTGGTATTACTTTTGGTAATGATCAATCGGATAAGTGTAGTGAAACAAGTTAATTAAGGTAATTAAGTTATGTTCATAGATGCATAGTGATATCAGGTTTTCTAATACTTATATACTTAGTGGATCACTTAGATTATATAATGATCCTCGAGAGCCTAGATTATTATTTAACCGATGGAGAGTTTTTACTACAATAAGAGATAACGATACCGAGGTCAAGATATAGTATCTGGCTTCTAATAGTAATCTACCAAACCTACAAATTCACTTTTACCCACGAGTCAGGAGAAAGAGATATTTCTTCTCTATTAGTAATATCTAATATATTTATTGGAGAGTTTAATTTTATAAACTTTAATAATACGTTTAATAAAATTAGGTTATATAATATTGCTCATGTATTTAATATAGTGAAGAAATCTAATAGTTAAGAGCATAAATTTATTCAAGAGTATAGGTTTAACGTAAAGAATAAGACAAACTTCAAAATGAAATAAACTTAAAAGAAAAACACCTAATGTAGAGAATAAATTAATATAGAAAGTAAGGAGAACATAAATATAGCCCTATTTATATCCTCCTTTAATAGGAAGAAACCTATGGAATGTAGGCAAGAAAATAAGATTATATAGGACATGTAGGTATTAAGAAACTTCAAAAATCACGAACCACTAAAGGTCACACTAGCCTGCACACTCGAGCACTTTCCTCAAGGATCCCGCCCCTCGACTCTCCGAGTCACCTGTGAGAAGGTTCCCATTGAAACAAACCAATTTGATGATCGTCTCCTGTGTAAAAATGATGAACGCTACGAGATCACACGCAGCGAACTGGAACAACAACGCGCCGACGATATCCAACGTTTCACATATGTGACCGTCGTCATTCTTCCCATGGGGTTTGCAACTGGCATGTTCAGCATGAGTAAAGCACCCGCATTTCGAACGTGGATAAACATGGTTATCACCGGATTCTCGGTCTTTTGGTACTGTAATGTTGCTAGTCTTTCGAAGACCATCGAAGGACTCCTTGTAGGAGTGTATAGACGTGCTCCCAACTTCCTTGGGCGAAGCAAATGGCCTTGGCGTAAACACAAGACCCAAAGAAACGGGAGTAGCGAGAAAATACCGAGAAATGTATTTAGCGCCATGAAGGAAAGGATGAGCTCAAGTTTGAATAAGAGAACAAAACAAGATGAAACCTAGGGGGGGGGATCATACAGGAAGGGATATAGACTAGTACCCTACCAGAGAAATTAGTGAAGCCAGTAATAGTTATCGTACGAGGCCTCAACTCGCGAGTCAAGCTAAGAAAGTAGTTTCAATTATCAATCTTATGCAATGAAACAGCTCAAAATAATAATCCTCAAATCTGCGTCGGTTTAGCTATATGTGATCCTGAAGACTTCTAAATGATGCAATATATGAGATCATTCACCAGCGGCATTCAGGCCCTTGATCAGCCCGATTCCTTTTGTTGCATTACTAGCTACTTCAAAAATGGAACGAACACCCCGCTAATGAGTAAAGCAATGAAAGCTTATTTTGGGGTTGACATTCTTGTCTGTGTGGCTAGATAATTCAATTAATGCCAGGTCACCGAGCCCAATCGTCAAACACTTCAGTTAGGCATGTTGACAGCCCCTATGTATGAGTCCCATCAACGATGGCAGGTAGGACGAGTTGTAAAATCTTTCATGGTTATTAACCGATGAAAATACTCATTATGTTTGCCCTGGAACTTAGAAGCCAAGTGAAACGCCCTGGAAGATGCTTTCATATGACATCTCCTTTTCTGTGATAAGCTTTGTTAAACTAACTGGCAAGCTGGGTCTCGGTATGGATTGATATTTGCAGCGATTAATATTGTAATTGAAGAGCTGTTTATTTATCACTGGAAATTTCGTCAAATCTTTGCCTGCCCATCTCCTCATTATCAACTGCGTGCACCTTCAACAGGAATGATGTCGCGGCCCCTACACTGGATAGACAGGTGAGCGTGATCCACACAGCCCTAAATGTTAACCGATATGCGCCGATGACAGCGTCCAGAGCCTCATTGGGTACATTTACTTTGGTGAGCTCTGGGATGAAGCTAATCGCCTGTGACGGGTCATGTAACTCTGATAACTCTGGAGGAAGAAAACCAATGGAGGAGATCTGAGAGGCGAAAACGCTGTTGAAGACGCCCGAACCGATGGCCAAGCCGATGAGCGCGCCAAACAGACGGAACACCACCAACAGACCCGCTGCAAGGCTGGCATCGTCGACGCTGCGCGGCGTCACAGCCGCCTGGAGGGGTAGGTAGTTGGTCATGAAAACGGTGCCGAGGCCTGCACCGAGGAATGCCTGAAAAACATCGGAGACAGCGAGAGGATTGGGTGTGGTGCCTATGAGGCAGAGCAGGCCGAGGAAGAGCGTCGTTATCACCCAGCCGGCCCAGAGCTGCGGGCGGTATTTGCCGAAGAGCTGGACGGACACAGGGGCGATAACGCTGAAGACGACGAAGAGTCCGCAGTAGGGAAGGATTCTGATGGCGGATCTGAGTGGCGACTGAAGGAAAATGGCCTGGTAGGAGAGCGGTAGATAGAATAGCGCTGTGTATAAGACAAGGCCGTTGATAAACGCGCCTAAGAGGGCAACGCGGGCTGTGCTGGTCGCGAAGATACGGTACGGGAACATGGCCTCGGCTGGGAACTTTTCATACCATCCAAATCCGACAAGGACGAGCACACCTATGACGAGTGGCAGGATGGTTCGCCAGGAAGACCACGGATATAACGAGCCGGCCCAGCTGAGCGGCAGACATAAGCATGTCGCGCCAACAGTGAAGAGAGCCATTCCTCCCCAGTCCAGTCGGCACAGCTTAGCGCCAATACCAGCGTCCAAGGGACGCAAGTGAAGAAAGAAGAAGGAAAGGAAAAAGGCGCCGCCGGCAAAAGGAAGGTTGATCCAGCCGATCCAGCGCCATGTGACATACTCGGCGAAGAGCGAGCCGACGATGGGGCCAAGGATGGTGCCGACGGCAATGGGTACTGCCATGATGGCCATATACGTCGGGCGTTCCTTGAGATTCGTAATGTCGGACAGGATGATTGGCTGGAGAACATCAAGGCCGCCGCCGCCGAGGCCTTGAAGCACGCGGCCTGCGATGACGGCAGTCATATCGCCAGCGAGGGCGAAAAGGATACAGCCCGCAATGAAGAGAATTATGGCGACATAGAGGGGGAGCTTGCGGCCAAAGACATCGGAGACGGAGGCGTAGATAGGCTGGGTTATGGCGACACCGAGCATAAATGCAATGCTTGCCCAGAACGACTCTGTTGTGCTCGCGTTGAGCTCTCGTGCCAAGACCTGTTAGTTGAGGGTTAGTTGGAGCTCCTGCTGCAGAAAGTCAAAGGGGGATTCGCGCGGTATGACACTGACAGGAATAGCAACAGCAAGTGAGGTCGCATCCCACGAGACGATAAATACCATGAGCACAAGAGCTAGGATGGAAAGGTGAAAAGACACATGCTTCTTGGCCGCCGGCATGGTGACTGCTTGATCTGTCGACACTTCCCTCTCATTCGGACGCTCGATGATTTTCTGATCAGCCCCCGACTCTGTGATTGACCCTATTGTGATTGCTGGACAGGCGGTTCCAGCCTCATGATGTTTCTCACTCAGTGCCAATACATTGCTCTCATTTACGACAGCTGAGGTATTCATAGTCTGCAGCAAAAACACTACGTCGTGTCTCGGTGTTGCTCGTTATATGTTGTTGGAGATACACCATGAAGGGTCAAGACGTGGGTGGTTGGATGGAGAGAAAAGAAGATAAAGAGGAGAAGAGGAGGAAAAATATATTTTGGCCGTTTTCTTCTTCCCCAGCCGACAGGCCTCTGCATCTCTGCCTATCAGGTCTCTTCCCCTGCGAGAGGTAGCCAATAACATCATCCCTTCAGCAAGTATGTCCTGAAACTGCAGGTAGAAAGATTGTGAATTATTAATCAGACTCCGGGGCCCTTGAAGTCCGGGGTGCACTGCATTGTGTTGGTTGGGGACGCAGAGAACTGATAAGACGGAATCTGATTGGTTTGGTCTCCATGCTCCCACTTTCCCAGCAGCCCGCCAGGTTTCTTGCAATGCAGGGGTTGGAAGCGCCAGTCCTGAACTCACCCGTGGCCTGTTAAACAATCGTCGCTCTAGGCGCATTGGAAATTCTTGTCCCTCTCGGGAACTCCTTACGCTCACAGCTCTCAACATTCATCATCTCTACGGCCCAGTCCATGATGCTGGCCGACAAGGCTTCCGCACGGTGTATTCCCTCATGAAAGTGGACAAGTGCCTGAACGGATGTGCTCTTGAGTCTGTAAAATAGACATGTGTCATCTTTTGGTACACTCCGTTTGCTATGAAATCGGCAAGTTGCATGTGAAGGATGGGTTGAGACGAGAATGACTGAAACTTTTTTTTTACACACCTCATGCCCCCCCCTCCCCTGTGATGGGCTGCCGAACGCTGATTCGAATCGATGCTGCCAAGAGAAGGGATGAGATCCCCGCATAAACAATGCAGGTAGCGGAGCAGGTCGTTTTGTTTCAAGAAATCACGTCACTAGGTGTTCTTTGATTACAAATCACAAATATAATGTCAACCGTTCGACAGACATCAACTACGCAGCCTGACACAGTCATAGAAAAGCTTGGTATGAGTACTGGATTATAACTTTCACAATAAACTTTTGTTAAAGTCAGACTTCTACCCCATGAAACCAATCTTTCTCTCCGACTTCCTTAGCAAGTTCGTAAATATGAATGTCATATGTATCAAACACCCCTTCTTCCCAAGGATGAGACGCCAACATCCCGAGCTGCGCACGATTTAGTTGTGAAGCATCGCAGCTAAATTCATGAAGTGATAGCCAAGTAGCCGGTTGCGGCGCAGGCTCTTTTGAAGGGGGGTCAAGGCCTTTGAGCACTCGCAATTGTGCGTTGGACCTCGCATTTGCTAATCTGAAGCCTGTGGTACGAAGGTAGCCAGTAGACTGGACCATCGCGGCACAGTGCTGTCTCGCTGTTAGATACTGGATTGCTCTTTGGCTCCATATCCAATAGTTCATACAAAGGGGACAGGTTACCAACCTTTTCGCGGAACCATCGGTCGGCGTCTTCCGGCGAGACACTCTCTTTTGGCTCAAAATTAATGACAACTAAGCTTTTTATGGTCCCTTTGCCTTGCATAGTCTTGTCATGGACGATAATGAGATTGTCGCATCGCGCGTTTATATCAACCAAGTCATAGATTGAACTGTTTTCTGGCAATATGTCGCTCGTGACGCGGATGCTGCGGAATTCTTGGCTCTCAGTGAAGCCTAGGTCATTCATAGGATACATTGCTAGGTAAGGCATATCCACTTCGGGATCAATATCCACAAACCGGCGGGCTGACCGAATTCCGCTGGTCTCGATGATTTCAGGAATGTGGTCATCATCGTACCACCTCATGAACGTAGACAAGTCCAAAACATCAGGCCGAGAGATCTTAGAATTAACGAAAAATATCCCCTTGCCATGTAGTGTTGATTTTGTGGCCATGATGAATGACAGCTCTGGATCAATCGAGAGGATGTTGAGAAGACCAAAATGGGGATAATTAGGGGCTGACGGATCTACTCATTGATTGAAAAGCGGAGTATGCAGGATATTGCAATAAGGGGAGACTTCGTGGGTCATTAGCACTAAATGAAATAAACAAGAGAGTTCGCAAGCATGGCGGATATGGTTTGCCGCAATGTCGGAACAAGATAGCCTTCCGCCGCTCCGATTTTAGAGAACCAGCCCATTATGGCAATGATAGCCGACAACACCCTCAAATATAATTGTGAGCAGATTTCATTTCATATACAGTCCCAAGGGCATTTGGTGACAATATAGCCGACTAAAGGTCTGTCTAAACAAGAATACAAGAAAGGAATTCTCATCTAGCTGTTGCCAATCGTAGAATTTGCCCAGGTCCAGGCAGGCAAAGCTGATGGCGGGGATTCGATGCCCAGTCTATTCAAATTGTCACCTAATTATATTTGATACAACCAGTTAAATGGCTGGGTGAGCCCGTCGCGGAAAAGCTCTCCGGCTCATTTCCAGCCTCTATTATATGGTAGCTGGATTAGATCCCTCCACAGTTCAATTTTGTAACCTCGATACCCTAAACTTTTAGTGGGCTGGCGCTTCTGTTTAGAAATCCTAATGCATTAACAAATACAATTGCTGAGTTCAAAGATGGACTCAGAGCTGCTGAGCCGCGTGGTGGTTCAAAGTCACCTCAAACAGGAGCGCAAGTGCCAGCGAAGTATTAAATCAAACTAATGAACAAACTCTCACTGTTCTGCTCTTTGTAATATTTTAACCTCAAGTCTTTACAGAAGGTAATCTGTCTTTTGTGTGACGGCCCCAGTCCTCAATCGTCGTCAAGGTCACCGGCAACTCTTCTAGAACGGGACCCATATCTACCTTGAACGGCTTCTCCGGCGCTTCGTTATAGTAGGTATATGCCTTGTGCATCTGCTTGATGACAGTATCTGCATTCAAGCCAGATCTTGCCCCCATTGCTGCGCTAATTTTGTCACAAAAGTCATCCACGGTCTGGTTCTCGTATGAAATTTCCCGTTCCCATGCCTTTGATAACTTTTGTGCGAGCTCCTCCAGCCGTACCGTCTCTGGTCCACCTACAGCAAAATTTCGACCAGCCAAGTGGGGCTTATCCATAGCGGCAATCATGAGCTGTGCAATATCATGGTGGCAGATCCATGAAACCTCGAGGTTCGGCTTATGGCAGTACACAATGGTTTGCCTTTCTGCAATTGACGGATAAGCCCATCCTTCAAAGAGATTTTCAAGAAAGACGACGGGTTGTATAGATACAACTGGAAGTCCCATCTCCCTCAGCATGGCCCTAATATCAACTCGATCGTCTTGCGACTTGATACCGCATTTATTTTCGGGAACCGGCATGCTGGTGTTGAAGACAATAAGCCGAAGTGAGGATATTTGGGATGCAGCATGGCCGATGGTCCTGACTCCGGCAATGAGGGGTCCGGTCTCCTGGAAAGACGTTGAAGGGAGGTTGAGGAAGATAACTTCGGCATCCTTGAGTGCGCGGGATATTGCTTCTGCGTCGGCAAAGTCGGCGGCAAACGTCTCAATTGGAATGCCATCTATCTTGAGCGGTTTTGGGCTCCTGCTAACCATGACAGGATGGTTTCCTGAGCGAGCCAGGGCGGCTACTTGAGCAGCTCCCTGCACGCCTGAGGCTCCGAAGACGACAACTCGTGTCATACTGAAGGATGTGGTGGGGTTGAAGGAATGTCAAAAGATGCAACTGGGAAGGAAGCTTTGTGCATGGCTGATTTCACTGAGTAATGACTGGTGAAGTATTTATGGGGCCATTGTTGAGAATTGTCGGATTCTGTTTTCCGTCGCGCAAGGTCAACCAACCCCGCTCTGGCATGATGATTCGAAAGCCACATTCATTTGTGAGTTTATTTCCCCGCATCCCCTCCCCCCAAAGCTCTTGATGTTCTTTCTCAAGCGGAGGTATATGCTATTTAAGCCAGTTGATGATGACTTTGAAACCTTGGCAGTAGGTTTCTTGAAGATTGAATATAGTTTTGACCTTGTACCTATAACTGGAGGCTCTTCTGCAGCAGGCGGTGATCAATCCTGAATCACTACATGACAAAAAGAAGATCGGTATCTATCCAAACAGTTAGAGAAACATCTTGACGTTTATATATGGAGGTCCCACCTAGCGGATGACTGCAGGACAACTGAGGTTTTTGAGTGTAATTCGGCTCCAGAAGATGCCGAATGTTATTCAGAAGCTCAACATAGCTTTGTTGGGGGTTGGCCTTGAGAGCAGTGATAAATGCCCATGACATTGCACCGGTAGCTTTCGAATCAATAGTTGCATCGGCACTAATGGAAGAAGAGTGTTAGCCAAATGTTCATTGATGATGGGTGTGCTTGCACTTGCGATGTCTGGTCATCCTTGCTACCTGCCCACATGACGACATCTGCTGGGGAAGTCCGAGTCTGGATGGTTTTTTCATAACCCTCATTTCCATTGAGAGCCGACTTGGTGAAATTGAGAATACTGCTAGCAATGCCTGCGACGTCGTCCTTCAAATACGCAGCATAAACGCCGAGCAACCCTTGACCAGCTTCCTTGGCTAGATTTGGTTCCTTAAGAACTCCCTTCGTAGAGTAAACATAGGGAAGATCCATGGCAGTAGCAGAATGGCAGGAGTCAAAGATTGAAGTTAACCGAACTCCAGGTTGGAGCGGTCGTACAACGCGCCAATGGATCTCGTCATCGACAATATGGCCTGATCGCTGCCAATCAACTGGATATATGACATCGTCAAATCCATCCTCCTCATCTCCGTCTAAATCTTCAGTTCTTCCACCGTGGCCTAAAAGCAGGTTAGCGGTTTGTTCAGTGGTAAACGAATAGTCGACTTCCCTGAGTAATGAAGAAACAGCGAGTCATGAGGGCGCGCATCCTTGACCAACCACTCAAAAGCTGCAATTATGTTGGCTTTAGTTGGATGCATAATATGATTAGGTTGGTCATCGGTTAGAATAACCATATCTTCTCGTTTATAATTGTAGCGCTCGACAAGAAAGGCCGATACGTTGTGTACATCATTGATGCAACCCTTTAGCTCGCCCTTTTGGCCGAAGTAGTTGATACCAATTAGTAAGGCCTTGCGACGTCCGGTACAATTAGAATACTGGAATTTGTAGCCTTGGGGCGCACCGTTGCCGAATTGTTGAGGCGCAGTCGGCGGGGGAGGGCCAGGTCGCGCGGATCGATTGATGCTGCCAAATTGCTTCAGGGGGAAGCCATATGCGTCTAGATTGGGGGGAGGCGGCCGAGATGGTGCGTGAAATGGTGGTTGTGGCGACCCGTAACCATTGAATTGCGAATGAGGAGGAGGTCCTGGGGGCGGTCCAGGGAGTGGTCCAGGGAGTGGTCCAGGACTGAATCCTTGAAGGAACTGATTGTTGTAGCCGTACTGCTGGGGATAGTAGGGAGGATTGCCACGGTATGTGTGGTCAGGAGGAGGCACATTGCCATAGTTATGGTTTTGCGGAGGGAAGGGTGGTTGTTGGCTTCGCTGGACTGGGCCGTAGTAATTTTGATTGGGATAAAATGACATGGTGAATGGCCGTACTGAATCCTCGTGTCGGTGATACAGAATGATGATCTGCTATTGTTTTACCACTGCAGCCTGAGATGGCTCTATTACGGCGAGCGAACTACGATGCATGCAATATAATTATAAATACGCTGCAGGCCAAGAAGATTGCTATAAGACGATTGAGATGTTTTATGCTCACTCGGCCAAGCCGCTAGATTGCCACACCACGTCAGCCCAGCCCAGCAGGTAGGATCGGGTATGTCGGCGACTCAAAGCAACTTGGCATTTACGGCGTAAGCTGGCAACCGCAAAAACACGAGGATGGGCTTACGATCCGTGCGATAAATGACGTTACTGTGGGCTCTCGAAGCCTTTGCCTCTTTTGCCGTGTGCGAGTGCGCCGCTTGGCCGTAGGTGTTTCGGCGCGCTGACGTCATTCAGCCACGCTTCACTGCCGTCTTCTCCGGCATGGCATCGGCGGCATCGGCGACACCGGCACTTAGCGTTGTGCCCGCCAAGAGTAGAGCACAGCCACCTCGACGGTGAAAATACAAGTCGTAGAGATGGATGCCGCGATGAATTGCTAGCTTTCATCAACTTCCCGCGAGACATCATCTGCTGCGCTCGATGGTGACACCATCAACTGTGAAACTGCAGAGGACGAGGTCCCTCAAGAGCCCTAGATGAAGCTATCCGCTCACAACAAGGCCGCTTGTCAATCGCCCATTGAAGTTGTCCTGCCCCCCAAGCAGTCTCGTTCTGGAAAGCCCCATCCACCGTGTCCCCACTACTCCATATCCAAAGATCAAAGACGAATTGGCAACATCTCTAGAGATTTTCGACCCCACCAGCCACATTCCACAACACTATTTCGGATCTAAAATGCCGTTGAATCCAACCGTGCCCCCAGGGATGGCAGGGTATCCCACAGAAGAATATTCAGCGTGTATTTAAGCCACAGATGCATTCTAGCTTTCAATCAAATCCAGCCCCCTCCTTGCTACGCCTCATCAAAGATGCCTATCTACCTGTCTTGATGATTGATGGCTGCGAGTTGGCGAGGCAATCCCTTTGTGTTAGTAACGAGCAGACACCAGCAGAGTCTCGTCCAAAGGCGGTGAGGCCTAGCTTCCAGCAACCAATCAACAATCGGATCCCGATTTTTGTACCCTGATACCCCGGACCCTAATGGAAATCGCGAAAAGGCAATCGGCTGGTTCTGAGGTTAAGGTATTATGACGGATGTCCGTGATATCTCGCGGCCCTTGGTGGCTCGCTCACCGGCGATTAAATTGTCCAAACTGCTGACTTGATCGGAATATCTCTGCGTAGCAAGCTTGCGCGGCCTTGTTGTGACTTCACACCCCTCCACCTTTCCACCCATGTTAATAACATCCCCACTATCCAACAAGTGTTCCCCGCATTTTAATCTCTAGGCAACGCGGCCACTTGGAAATGACATGTTGATCAGCTTTGAGCCATATCACACCATCACTTGAAGGCCTTATGCGTACGATTATTCTCATACAAAGCAGTTGCTGCAATTAACCACTATTATAAATCCGTATGCTACCTCCTTTTCCATTGCAAAATCTCATCTAGCACGAAGTCTAGTCGTGATTTTGCACTGTACGTTTGAAAATCACACATCCTATTAGCTGCAGTCGTTCCCAAACCTTTATTTTACCTCAAATTTTCGTCTCTTAAAGAGGCTAGAGAGTGTATGTGATCAAGGAAAAGGAAAGCCAGCTGATTTGTGGAATTAGTTCTTGAGTATGCACATAAGACAGTGGCTAGCATGATGCCATCTGGGGATTATTGAGATTCTTAATGGCTCGCTATTGTCTGTCACCACCCCGCCCGACCATATGAAACACCGAACAGGGGTACGTAGACCTGAGTTAGTCCACGAATCATACAAAAATGTAACCTCACCTCGGATACGGAGTATGTCTACTTGGTCTAGATTGAGCGACGGATTGGTGGTTACACTAGGTCCTGAAGGGCACGGAATAATTAATATATATGTCAGTCCTCTAGATAGCTAAAGAATATTGAGCTAAAGCACCAGATGGAGCAAAACGGAGGTCATCGTCCGTGCCGACTAGGCGTCCCAGCTATGGAATCTGGTATTAAATGGCATGTGGCGTCCTTGAAAGCTCACATGAAAGGTCCATATCCTTCCATCTGAGAACATTAGACCTTTGGATTCAACTCATTCAATTTCTACTCCCCTTACCTATCTGGAGAGACTTTCACTATGAAAATCTCCATTGTTCTTTCCGGTGTCCTTGCGACATTTGTTCAGACAACTGTCGCAGTCACTGGCGCTGCTGAGGGTTTCGCCAAAGGCGTTACTGGCGGTGGCTCTGCCACTGCCGTGTATCCCACAACCACAGCTGAGTTGGTCTCGTACCTGGGTGACTCTTCAGCCCGCGTCATCTATCTTACAAAGACTTTCGACTTTACCGGGACCGAAGGCACAACTACGGGAACCGGATGTGCTCCTTGGGGAACGGCTTCTGCATGCCAGGTAGCCATCAACAAGGACAGCTGGTGCGATAACTACCAACCGGATGCTCCTTCGGTTAGCGTGTCATACGACAACGCTGGCATTCTCGGAATCACAGTCAAATCGAACAAGTCTCTCATCGGCGTTGGTAGTGCAGGTATTATCAAAGGCAAAGGCCTTCGCCTTGTGAGCGGCGTCAGCAACATCATTATTCAAAACATCCACATTACCAACCTAAACCCAAAATATGTTTGGGGTGGCGATGCTATCACCCTGAATAGCGCTGACCTGGTCTGGATCGATCACGTTACGACATCACTCATTGGCCGTCAACACATTGTGCTGGGAACCAGCGCAAGCAACCGGGTGACAATATCAAATTCCAAGATTGATGGGACCACCTCCTGGTCGGCAACTTGCGATGGTTACCACTACTGGGGACTTTATTTCACTGGCTCAAGCGACGTGGGTCTCAAACCGACTATTATTCCATTCTGCCATGATGCTAACTATTATTAGTTGATTACATTCAAGAACAACTACGTCTACCACACCTCCGGTCGATCGCCCAAGGTCGCTGGCAACACTCTGCTCCATGCCGTTAACAACTACTGGTATGACAACCCCGGGCACGCTTTTGAAATTGATTCGGGTGGTATGGTTCTTGCTGAAGGAAATGTCTTTCAAAACGTCGACGCCCCCATCGAATCAGGATACGCTGGGAAGTTTTTTAGCAGCCCTAGTACGACCGCCAACGCTGTCTGCTCGACCTACCTGGGTCACACCTGCGAGGTCAATGGGTTTGGTAGCTCTGGCAGCTTCAGTGGAACAGATACCGACTTCTTGGTCAATTTCAGTGGCAAGAACGTTGCTAGCGCCTCAACTTACACCGCAGCTAAGGCGGTTCAGAGCACTGCGGGCTTTGGTACTATCTAGACGCTGTTGCGAGCAGTGTTAGGGATGACCTTAACATGGGGTTAAAATATTTCAGATGTCAAGTCATTTGCTAGGTTAAGCTAAATTAAATATTTGTACCCTAGTCTTTGGACTCCTCATTTCCATCCCAACACGTGCATTGTTAAGTGACTGGATTCCCAATACGAGAATATATTGAGACTGACTGTGAGGGAAAGGCAATGGTTTTCCTTTACCCTCATGACTCGCTGCTGCTTTGTGGAGCCAATTGCAGAATTCGACCACGGACTAAAATTTCGAGCTAGTAGCAGCACGTGATGTTTTATTATCACCCCTTCCCGTACCTCAGCTCAATCGCCCTTTCCACTCATTGGTACTAAAGGGAGATCTTGGCCCCAATTTCATTCCATCGCAACCCGCCTCGTCTCACACCATTACATCACACACTTTGATCGATGACATTTTGATTACAATATCGAAATTACCCGAAAATGACCATCTGGGATGGCCATGGCCGCACTCCTCATGACACGCTCGAAAATATCCTCTCCATCGGTGCCATGTTCTTCTGCTTCCCATGCTTGTGTGTTGTTGCCTGCAGCAAAATAAAGCTACCAGCACATCGATGGAAAGGGGGGCAGAAAGAAGAACGGGTAGAAATTAGCGACGTTGTTCCTTCTGCATCGACAAACATGTCTTGCTCAAAAGACAAAGTAGCTGAAGCTCAAATCTGAACACCGCGGCAAGTTGGCCAACTGCGCTGCCTTTACATTTTCTACGTCACCAATCACACCATTCTTGTGGCGTCCCAGTGTACACAACTCCGACCACGACCCACCAAACACTCTATATCCATCCCTCAGACAAGTAGTCGTATTCTCTTCGAGGTTCTTTTCTGACATCGTCACGGGGCATGTTGGTGCCCGTCATTCCACTTTTCTTGAGAGCTGAGATCCTGCGGACTTGATGCGATACAGCTTTTCCGGGTGTTTCTCGACAATAGCACCGAGAGTAAACAGCTGGAGTAGAAATATTGTGCTTGCATTAATGAAAGGGCCAGGTCGCTATTTGTCACCGAGTGGTATTGACTTGGCTCAGGACGCAATGCTGTCACGAAGCCTGCGAGCAAAGTAATAGAGCTCAAAGAAATCACTGGAGGTATCGCATGCCCTACAAGCATCCTCGTTAATTTATCGATAGACTACTGGAAACAGTGAAGTTGTGAATGGGGTATTCATAGCTTAGTCATTTACATCCAAGCTGTACGCAAGAACCAGCAATTTAGCCAAGCATATCTGTATTCCCCATAAGAGTGAGAGCCAAAATTCGCGGCCCGAGTAACTGTAGTCATTAGCAGCTCTCTAAACAGCTGTTTGATGTGGCAGTTATCATCCACTCCGCAACTCAGCTTTGACAAGGCATTCGAACATTTATACAACAGCCAGTTTGACTTTTGTTGATGTTTATTTAAGTCGAACAGATAGCGCTCAACATGTCTCTATTTATATAAGAACATCCATGACGCTTAGCCTGTTGCGAATGCTTTGCCATAGCTAGGTTGTAAAACGCTGATAGGAGTAAAATACCCATAACATTAAATGCGGCCTCGATCTTAACAGAGGCTTAACTTGGGTATACTCTACACCTCGTTACAAGACTCGGAGTAGAAGATAGATAGGTAGATTATGAATTTAGGTGCTGCCATCTCGAGACATTAATGGAAATGACGAATGATGTTCAGTCTTCTTTTCGGCCGTGTACCAAAAAACGGTAATGACCATAATAATTGCCATCAAAATAACATCGAGGCCATAAGTTGGCCATTCGTGTTGTTGAAGATAACCATCCGTGCCACTCTTGTACTCAATCAGACGATAAATATTTCGCACCGTGATGAGGAGACTGCAGATATATAGCGAGAAGAGCATCGAGTTAAGGCGTAGGGTCGCGTCGATCGATTCAGCAAATCGGGTCGCAGAGATTCGAATATGAAAAACAACAGCGCAAATGGCGAAGATGCAGAAGAAGAAGACCTGCAGCCCTAAACCACCGAGAATTATAGCCTGCGCCGAAGAAATCTCATCGGTGGTATCCGCGTTGACCAATTTTCCCGCGCCAGCAGCCTGAATCAAGAAACAAAAGATATCGCCGCAGACGAAGATCTTGGTCAACCAGTTGATGCGGATGAAGGAGAGTTGTGGGTGCCCTGAAGCATAGATCAGACGGCCAAGGAACATGTAGACGGAGGCGGCGAAGAGAATCGGTGCGAGAAGAATGAGGAGGATTTGGACGATATAGGGAGTCTTCTCTGACAAGTGATCGCGGGTGTATGCTCGCGCTGCAAGACCGACAGCTTCGACTTATCGAATGATGATAGAAGTTAGCTCAGATGATATCCAGCAAGTGCAAATTGCCTCCATGGGATTGCGGTGACATACAAATACCTCCCACAACTATAGCAAGGCCGAACCATTTTCGAGATGCGACAATCTTCCATAGCTGAAGGGCCACGAGGACGGCAAAGACAATTGACCCAACAACAGCTGCAACTTTGGATGGCACATAATGGCCATATGGATTCGTTGATGTAGACGACATCGAAGGTGTGGAACTGTGTCAATCAGTTATAAGTAGAAAGTTGATACGTGATGTTGGTTAATAGAGGAGACCAGCAAGGTTTTTGACCCCGAATATTCTTTTGATATAAGAAGCAGCCTTGATTCCAGCTCTGCAACACGTCACAAATATCAGGCAAGTAGACTAGTAACATAACACTACGCACTGCCCCATCTCATACTCCATAGTACATGGATCACGCCGGAAGGAATGCCGCTGAAGCGGAATTGGTGGAGTAAAAATAGAATTGCAAGGCTCCGTCAGTATCGATAGTGTGTTTGAATCGAATCACCAAGTCACGACGAGGGTTACGTTTTGGGATTTGAAGTGATTCTGTGTGGAAATTAGCCGCATTATTCGTCAGCGAAGCCGAACTTCCTCATGTACAAGCCTCGACAGAGTGAGACGGCTCAGCCAGTAGGTGCACTACTAGATTCATTCCCACTAGTGCAGAAATTTAGCCCAATCACCACCTCCATTTTCCCGTATTCCGTATTCCGTATTCCGTATCCCGCATCTCTATCTTGTCTTCTTTCCCGTGTCTCATATGCGGCACCTGGATCCCTCAACAGAATTGCTGCTCGGTTACTTAGCTTCGTATACAATCTCTGGCCTGAGGTAAACTAATTGTACTACGCCTAAGTGAGCTGTAAACACTCGGAGGCCTCTAAACAAGACCCAAGCGGGTGGAGAAATCCCAGGTTCAGCTTTTCACGTCAGAACGCGGGTTTGAGGGCTGGTGGCGTTTGTACCAATCTTCCAAGTCAGGGAAGGTGGGGAACTGTGAATTTCCTGATTGGCCAATCGGATATTCCGGAGGGCTACGTATGATCGAGCTTGACTCAGCCCCTTTTGGCACTGCCCGCATTCGAGAAATATTTCCCCAGCTCGTATTCCGTATTGCCCTCGTTCTATTTCTCTTTCAAAATGCCACCACGAAGACCACACACTAAATCCCGTCTGGGGTGTTTGCGATGCAAAGAAAAGCACATCAAATGCGACGAGGCTCGGCCAACCTGTGGAGCTTGCGCGAGAGTTCGCGTCGCGTGTGTTCCAAAGGCCTTCAAGGTGGCCACCCCGGATTTCAATAAAGACAATCAGGCCCATGTCTGCGGTTCTAAATCTTTTCATCCAACCGGTCACAACGTCCATCAATCTACATCGCCTTTGCCATCACCACTGCCAGATCCGATACTTCATATGCCCAGAATATCCCTTTCTATTTGGGAGTTTGAGCTTTTGCACCATTGGACTATTCATGTCACAGAGACATTTGCTATTAGTCCAGGATTTCGGAATGCTTTGCGTGACCACGCTGTTAAAGCATGCCTAGAGCATGAATTCCTGCTCCATATCATTCTCATGTTGTCTGCGCTCCATTTGGGCCTGACGAAATCGCCGGCCTTTACGCAAAGCCATCGTACTTTTATCTTGGCTGGTTCTTCCCACGCAACTGCTTGCTTTCGGAAAGAAGCAAACAACATAACCGACTCAAATTGTCATGCGGTGGCCGCCTTCCCTTTTCTCATGTCCATATATGCTTTGGCTCTTTCGCAGTTTGATAGACAGGCCAAGAGTGAAGAGACAGTTCTGGATGAGATGATCCACATCTTCAGACTCATACAAGCAAATAAGCTTATTCAAGAAAAGACACAGCCACTCATCACTGTCGGAAATCTGGAGCCCTGGTTCAAAGATGAGGATTTGTTCGATGAGTCGAATACTTCTCTTGGTGAGTTCGACTTGCAACGCGTTATCAAAGATTTGGAATTGTGGAACAACTCAACAGAAGACGAACCGCATATTCGAGCCATTAATTCAAAAGCCATTTATTTATTTGAAACCGCCTTTGAGCATAATTGGAAGCCGATGTTAAGTCTACTGATATGGCCGAATCTTATTGAGAATGACTATCTCAATTTACTCAGCGAGAGAAATCATATGGCAATGATTATTCTTGCCCACTACGCTATTCTACTAGGACAGTGCAGTTTGGACTGGTGGTGCTTAGACTGGGGTGTACGCTTAGTCTCAGTTATTGCAAAATTTCTGCCTGATAGATATATTGTTGCAATTGCTTACCCGCTAGGAAGACTGAATCTTACTGTCAGATAAAAAGGTCTAAGAGAAAGACTCAGCTCTGCATAAGCCTGGACCTGGACCGTGGTTGCGGTCAAAACTAGATAGAGACTTTAAAACTAGATCAACCTCAAAAGTCAACATCTTGGGTGATACTTAATATATATTAATAAAGATATGGCCAGGTTCTAATGACTAAGGCATTAGTTAGACACATTTGATGCACAGTTGCTGCAGGCTAGAATTTGTCACTCTCTTGTGACTGGTGAGATTAGTGCAGAAATTATCCTTCATCTAGGCTATTGATAAAATCAACAGCAACTGAATTCCCTGCAAGAGAGGCTTAAGTCTTTTGGCAAAGCTTCGACTGTCGACTGTGAAGGATATGTAGAAAGTGTGCTATGACACTTTGGCAGAATAGCCCATCAAGAATCAGATTCGCCCAATACGCGATAAGTGATTTATGGCGTTACGATTTGAAGACAAAGGAGAAGCTCAACAATACCAGCTACTGTAATATCTACAATAGAACAAACGACAAGTAATAAAGCGCATACTATCAACTGAAGAAGCGAAATGACACATCTGTACAATCTATGGGGTGGATTACAAACCTTTGGCACAAATTTCTAAGCTAACACTCCGGATCTTGGTTAAATACGAGAACCGCCTTTAGCACCATGACGATATCCATCTACCCAGCTTCTGGTTTCCTTCCATAGATTGAAATACTGCATTAAAATTAGCAATGAAACTGGGCATGCACTTTAATCATTCATACATTGGCCAGTATCCGTGAATCCTGCGGTCACTCAGCTCTTGTCTAACCTGAACCAGGAAAACAGAGACCTCTTCGCTTGTCCATCCGTGAATCCGCGTGAATGGTGCCAGTGTGACAGCCTCAAGAGCATGGGCCATATTTTCGTTATTCCACATGCCGAGTTCTTTGAGTTTCTTATCCTTTGGCCAACTATTTGTGGGCCACTTGAAACGCGAATCAACAATGTCAACAAAGCCAGCGTCTTGTAGATAGCCTTTAAAATTTTCGATATCTTGGAAGGTTCGGCCTGCCTTGACTGACGCATCGTATAAGAGGTCTAGTCCCCTAGATAACTCGTGCTTTTCATTAAGGGTGTTGTCATCTGAGCGGGCAATAATCGTCATCTCCTGAAGCTCGACGTAACCACCTGGAGTGAGGTTTCTATCATTGATTAGATACACCAGGAGGAAGAAGCAACTCNNGGCATACTCGTAGATTTTAGTCAGATATTCCGGCCAGTTCTTGACACTGAAGTTCATCATTCTACTGTGAATATAGTCGAACGATTCCGAATAAGTCCATTGTTCATCTATGTCGTCGATAATAAAGCGAACATTTGGAGGAATGCTTTTATCTTATTAGCTGATGAATTTGAAGTAAGGAGAATAGTGGATCCCTACAAGCCAGGCTGGATCGGAGAAAGATCAACACCGACGACCTAGAGGAGAATTATCCATCAAAGGGAACCGCATGTTTGGGATCCAGTTAAGTTACCTCAGCCTCGGGATGCTCGTCGGCGTAGTCTATTGCCCAAATTCCAGTCCCAGTACCCAGGTCAAGGACTCGCTTTGCCTTGGAATTGGGACTATTTACAGGTGCAAGACCAAGCAGGTTATTGAAGGTTAGGAGGCACAAATGATGCTGGAGGTCTGTGAATAATAAGAATTTACTGTACTGGTGGTTCATCTTTCAAAACGTACCGAGCCGCTCATTTTCTTGTTCGTCGTTTGGCAGATTGTACTCTGGAGTTTGTAAGCCTGGCGTCGACAGTCCAAGGCCTGTCCAACCTGTGTAGCCCTCTGGCCAATAATGGTAAAAATTAAACAGAAGAGCTACATACTGCCATCTTTGTAACGGTGATAGGTTCTGCCATTCTCACGCCGGTAGTCGATGATGGAGCTTGCCATAGTTTGAGTTGAAGAGGTCGTGTCCTGTGATACAGTTCAATTAGTGTTGTAGACTCTCGTTATCGCACATTTCTTACCCTCCCAAGCGTGGAGTCCTGGTCATAGATGACTGGATCCTGAATAAACTATTAGGCGTATTCCTACCAACCATAGCAGGAAACAAACCTCTTCAGCCTCAATAGCTGAAGGTGAGTTGAGTCTTGCCATAACTGCTGGAGTAGGATCCAGTAAATGCACTGCGTGAGAAAACCCACATATTTGCGATCCCAATCATGTATTTATAGGTGGATACTGCCAGCACAATTACATGTGGTCGTATGATAGATGTTGTTGGGCTAACGGCAAAGTGAATGGGTTTTGGAGCAAGGCCCAAAGTTACAGGGAAGTGTTAACCAATCCCGTCCCAAGTCCAGTCGGATTAAGACCCGTTGGGGAATTTCACCCGAATGTACCGTATCAAGTCGTAAGTTGGCTCGAGATAATCCTTGGTCATACATTCAATACATGCAGTTGTTGATCCGGCTCGTTCCCCGTCAGTTCACTATTTATGGACCCCTCAATTACATACCGACATCAACCAAACAACTGCCAATCGCGGATGTTCCCGGTGCTTTATATGCTGATTTACCGCTGCAGAAGTAATTCTTGACATGATTCGACATTCGCTCAGGCGGAGTCACGTTGTTTTATGCGATGACGCGGCACCTTCTTGTTTAGGCAAGAGCCTCGCTTGCTGTTCTTGCATGAATGTTTCCTGGAGCAGCCAAAGCAGGAATTTGATTTACACGTGTAAGAACAGAGATAATTGTTGTCTCTGAAGCAAAAAACGCCCCTTCCGTACACTATAGATAAACGAGCTTAGATATGGAGCGAAGGCTTGAAAATGCCGACTGAAGGTCAATAATGAGTCCCGAAGAGTTCAAGGGGGCTTTTGCAACGCATTCCAATTAGGAAGAGTTTGATGCTATGTAGCAAAAGATTCAGGAGTGACCATGTGCTGCGGGTCCTGTTCAAGGGCCGACTAACCAATGTCAAACTTTGCGCTGCAAATGCAGCCATGACTACTATCCATTGTCGACTACTTATGAGAATTGTTACCACTGCAGCAGCCATAGTTGGACCTACCAGAGTCTGATACTGGACGTGGTGCCCATTTGTAATCAGCGGAGTGACAAGGAGCGGAAAGAATATCTTTAGTGGACTCCTAAGGATTTACACATGAACTACAAAAGCTAATATGGAGATTGAAGGTAAAACGAGGCTCTTTTCATTACAGGGCATTATCTTTGCCTGACTGGCCTTGACAGACTACTTCAGGATTTGCTTTTGTACCTCGAGGGGCTCTTGCCCAACTGCTAGAGCAACCTTTAATCTTCATTGCTTTGCCCCATTTCTTTGGTGACGTTTTACTTCGATATGGCCACATGGGCCCATCATCTGGATTGTTAATTGCTTGCTTGGATGTTGTGTAGCTGTGGTGATGATGCTCGGGTTTTTGCAACTCTCCAGATATCACTACCTGATGCGATTTTGTATCGGTGGGTATGATTAGATTTGTTCAACCCGCATCCAGACCGATCTCCATATAATTCATGATATTGATCAGTATACTACCACACCTACTTCTAATCAATCTGTTTTCCAGTTCTGCCAACCTCTACCGTGCGGCTGCGCCTTGGGCATGACCTGGATCGTGACACCGCCGATTGCCGCCTTATTCGCCAGATTCTTTGCCCTTCGTGTAAGAACGGCCAATGGCTTTATTCACCATCGATACAATGCTCCGCGCGCTTGTGGTGCCCCAGCGAATCCGACTAAAGGTGCAGAAGACAAACACAGGATTTCTCCAAAGGGCATGAAGCTCCATCCGCGAATAAGAGGACCGTGTCGTGCGATTATCGGTCAAAGCGAAAGATGAGCACTATTAGACTTCACTTCTTCGCCCATCAACCAGCCAGCTCCATAAATGAGATCTTCATCGAGTGCCCTGCCGAGCGCAGTACGGGAAAGCCGCACTATTGATAGACCGGATTGTGCTAACCACATTCAGTCAAGTGACCTATCCAGTGTCACGGCACCGAGACCCATCACGGAATCGGGGCAACGCATCTCCCTTGCCCTCATCTCCCTTCTTAACGCCACGGGGTCTTGCTGTTCCGAATAGCCGGATAATGTATTATAGATAGGGGTACAGTCTACAATACATGCATCCAAGTCATCCAATTCATCATACATTAAAACTACCGAACGTCGTCCACATCACCCTTTATCTACGGCATCTATATGTCGGAGAATAAATGAACAGGCCTTGACAATCCTCCCAATGACCATCGAATCCCACCCCCAGCACTTCATACAAATAAGTATATGGGTCATTTTGGCCATTCCCTATATTATTTTCTAGTCTAATCTACCAATTGCCATTGCGTCACCTCCCCGATCCACCGCCCATATGTCGGCCAATAATGCACTAGTCTCTACGGTGTTTCTCAATAGACTCGATGATCCACATGCCGATTTTCCGTTTTTAAAAACATCGTTCAATTATTGGCCACCCAACGCGAGCTATCTTCTACGTGACCTTTAGATTCCCAAGCTATGCGGGTACTCGAAGGAGACCAAGCCCCTTATGATCTTTAATCAGCTACCTCCGAATGTCCTGTGGAGTGCGATAAGCTTCATTCAGTGGCCACCGTCCCTACCGTTGTCAGTTGGCACGCGAGTCTTTATTAACACTACGGCAGGGAAATTTCAGCACATAGATTTAGGCCGCTACTGGAACCTAACAACGCTTTGGCTTAGCTGGACGCTGTCTGAGGCGTCCTGGGGCATACCGTAGAGCCGCGATGGGGTATATGAAAAGATGAAACGACCTTGAAGAGTTCTTAAAGGGACCTTGTGGCTCTTGCACCATTCGTTATCCGTTCGGGCCTTGTTATCAACTTTTTTCTCTATTTTTTCCTCAGTGGCCTTCACTTCACTATGTCTCATTAAAAACATCTCACCTTAAGCCAGGTTCATTCTACACTCGTTGCCACTAAACTTACCTTTTTTCTCACTCATTTGACCATATTCACTCATTCACCATGAAGGCTCTGAAGGGCCTTGTGTTGATTGGCATCGCCATTAGCGGCGCCTTGACCGCGTCTGTGCCGGGGGTGAGTCTGCTACAGCCAGCTCATCACCGTCGAAGCGTGCACCATGTTGCGGCCTCGCATTCAAAGGGACACATTCATTCAACGACGAACTACAACAAAAACACCCACTCGAAGATTGATACAACGCCGAGTTATCAGCCATGTCACGGAAACACACCTGCTACCCGTTCTCGATGGTGTGACTACTCCATTAATACAGACTACACTGAGCAACCCATGGATACTGGAGTCACTCGAGAGTATTGGCTTGAACTCACTGATATGATTGTGGCTCCAGATGGAGTTCCAAGACGAGCCATGGCAGTCAATGGCTCTATTCCTGGTCCTACGCTTTTTGCCGACTGGGGCGATACTTTGAAGGTTCATGTTACCAATAAACTCACTACATCCTTAAACGGTACAAGCATCCACTTCCATGGCATCCGTCAAAACTACACCAGCTCGGCTGATGGCGTTACTTCGATTACTCAATGTCCTCTTGCTGTTGGGCAATCTACGACATATACATGGAAGGCCCTGCAGTACGGTTCGACTTGGTACCACTCTCATTTTGGGCTTCAAGCTTGGGAGGGGGTTTTTGGCGGTATTATTATCAATGGGCCTGCTACAGCAAACTATGATGAAGATCTTGGTGTGACCTTTCTCAACGACTGGGATCACGAAACAGCAGATGCGATGTATCCTGCCGCCCAGCATGGTGCGCCTACCTTGGACAATGGCCTCATCAATGGCACCAATGTGTATGGCGCAGATGGAAGCTCTTCTCAAACAGGATCTCGGTTCAACGTTCGCTTCCAGGCCGGTACTTCTTATCGCTTAAGACTGGTTAATGCGGCCATCGACACTCACTTCAAATTTTCCATCGATGACCACACAATCAAAGTCATCGCCAGTGACCTGGTTCCGATTCAGCCTTATGAAACCACAGTTTTGAACATCGGGATGGGTGAGTGTAAACGAACCATGTATTTAGAATCCCGCTAACAAGACCAGGGCAACGATACGATATCATTATCACTGCCGACCAAGCGCGCAAGGCCGAAAACTTTTGGATGCGAGCGATCCCTCAAGTAGCGTGTTCCCTGAATTCCAATCCAGACAACATTAAAGGTATTGTCTACTACGGTCGCCGCCCTCGTACGCCATCTACGATAGGTTACGATTTTGTCGACAGTTGTGATGACGAAACAGATATAATTGTACCATACATATCTAAAGTGGTATCTCCGGCGAAATGGAATAAACTCGAGGTTGCTACGGGAGCCGCGAACTCGGCAGGACTATTCAGATGGCTCCTCAACAGTACCACCATGGTTGTCGACTGGCGAAAGCCAACGCTTCAAGCAGTAATTGACGACAATGTCAACTACGCCGCGCAGGAGGCTATTATTGAGCTTGACGAGGCTAATAAATGGGTGTACTTTATGCTCGAAACAACCTTTCCCGCCGCGCATCCCATTCATCTTCACGGTCATGACTTTTTTTGTTCTTGCCCAAGGTGTCGGGACATATGACTCTTCCGTGGAGCTGAAGACCAAGAATCCACCGCGACGGGATACAGCCATGCTTCCTGGAAATGGGTATGTCGTTTTAGCTTGGGAGACAGATAATCCCGGTGTCTGGCTCATGCATTGTCACATTGGATGGCACACTTCAGAGGGGTTTGCACTTCAATTCATTGAGCGCAAGAGTGAGATTGCAGCGACCGTTTCGAGATCTGAAGAAGAGAGGTTGAACAAGATCTGCAAGGGTTGGGATAAATTCCAGAACGCGCTCGGAATTGTTCAGGATGACTCTGGTGTATAGGTACAGAACTTAAGCCTACAGCTCATATGGGGAATTCTATTAATAACTATTAATGAGGTACTTTATAATAAGGATCTACAAAATTCAACTTAGATATTTTAATATAATATAGGTCTGGTTCTTTTCTCGTGGCTTTTCGAAGTATGGCCACTCCCCCGAAGTCGAGTAAGTAGAGGTGTGCTTGTGAACCCCGCAACGATGACGTCAACCGAAATTTTTAACTCATACGAAAGTTGGGCGATATTTTTTATCCTTAAAAACCGACTATGAAAATTGCCTAAATACCCTCGCGAAATCGAGTTTCGGTTGGAATCATAATTTAAGGGTGCCTAGTCGCAATCTCCGGATTTTGCGGAGATAATATGTCGGATGGCAAATGGCTTGTTCTGCTCCGTTACTGGTAGCGACCAATCTGTCCGTGTCCGTTCAGCATCGTGGCTCCAAAACAAAAATGGAAACCGCCTTATGATTGGACGAGGCCGTATCCAAATACGATCCAAGGTTAGCGCGTAGCAGGATGCATGGGGCTAGGATGGCGAGCAAGGACACTAATCTTGCCGTCCCCGCTCCCGGCCCAACATCATACCGAGGAGGACAACACGATCCTGTCCAAAGTGGCTTGCGAGAATGCCCCGGACTACATGGACTTTCATGTTCTCCGGCAGATTCAGATTGATCATCGGCGTCTATTTAGGAGCCGAAATCCTGCCCGTAACCCCGTCTGTATATCCGGCACTAAAGCACATACCGACACATAACACTGTTGTGATTGTGATGTGAATGACGGCTAACAAATATATATATTCCAACTCCCGCACAATGTGAAACCCTTTCGAAATGAATTCCAACTCGAGCTGATTCATCCTTCTTTTTCCATCCCAATTATTTGCATCATGTCTACCAAGCCTATCGAGAGAGTCTGCATTGTCGGCGTAAGAGTCCTTCCATTATCTTCCTTTACTTCTACAGCTTCTGACATTTGGTAGGCTACCGGCCGCCTTGGAGGAGCCTTTGCCAAGGCACTCCTGCATACTAGAAAACACACAGTCACTGCCTTGACACGTGCCGACAGCACGGGGCAGCTTCCCGAGGGAATCAAGGCCGTCAAGGTCGACTATGAGGATGAGTCCTCGATAGTCGAAGCCCTGAAAGGTCAACAGCTCCTTGTTATTACCCTAGGTGTTGGTGCTCCCCAAGATCTCCATGGCAGGATCGCCGCCGCCGCTGCTAAAGCCGGTGTCCCTAAGGTCATGCCAAATGCCTATGGGTACCCCATGGACAAAGACAACCTCGACGAGGAAGACACTTTCGCAGTTGGAGTTCTTGCCCAGGTTGAAGAAGTCCAGAGGCTTGGCTTGTCAACCATTATTTTGTCATGCGGTATTTGGTATGAATGGAGTCTAGCACTCGGCGAGCCGTGGTTTGGATTCACTATCAAGGACCGAAAGGTCACAATGTTCGACGACGGGAAGAAGATCCTTACAGTCAGTACCTGGGAGCAGTGTGGCCGCGCCCTTTCGGGCCTTCTCAGTCTCCCGGAGTCTGGTGCAAGCCCCTGTGTTGATGACTTTAAGAACAGCAGCATCCTCATCAACAGCTTTCGAGTATCTCAACGTGACATGCTCGACAGCTTGCACCGCGTTATGGGTACCTCGGATTCGGACTGGGATATCACGTATGAATCTGTAGAGAAACGTATGCAAGATGGTGCAGCAGAGCTGCAGAAAGGCATCCGGACGGGCTTTGCCAAGATTCTTTATGGACGTGCGTTTCACGTCGCTAAGCAGAACAGCGACTACGCAGCGACAAGGCAAATGCACAATGGTATTCTTGGTCTTCCCAAAGAGGACTTGGATGAGGCCACAAAGAGGGCAGTGGATATGGTCCAAAGTGGCTGGACCCCGTTTGCTTAGAAGACCTTCCCGCTGTTCGGGGTTCCAGTTCCATGAACCTCTATCAGGGCCATAAATGGCTAAATCGACTGTGCATTTTAGTATCAGCTGATCCATAATAACATTTATAACGCCCTCAAAAAATCTTAAATTAGCTTAGAGTGCTTCCTTGAATAATTGTGTCACGACCTCTTCCTCTTTTGCAACCAGGCAAAGATTGGGTTATAATAGGATCGCAAATTCCAGAATTGCACATTTGGTCAGCATCACAGCCATCATCACTGGCATAAGGTTCATAGTGGCATCCGGTTCAGACTTCGCCATTGTCGTTACTGGTCGATTCTTCTTCATATACTTCTCTTTTTCACAATCCGAGTCGTTGGAGGATCGTGACACTGTCGTTTATTGATATACACCCTACCTATCACAGACCTGTCCATCTGGACAAACTCACTGCCTCAAAACTCAAGAGACACACTAGAAAGTGCTTCATTGATTCCAAACGAGTTGAACCCTTGACTATTTTAGCAGTCCAAATTGGTGAAACACTCAGATGCAGTTGTTTATTTGAACATGAGGTGCGCACTAGAGACATCTTCGTTAGGGTTAATCGAAGAATGTGTTACAAGCGTCCAGGCACACGCTCTCGAAATGATTGGATTTCGTCCCGTGTCCATCGCAATACCAAATTTCAGTTAGAAACACCACAATTTGACATGATCTAGCTGCATATAATATTCTACATAAGTTGATACCCTGTCATGTAACTGGGTGTTTCTCAGCATATAACACGATCAACCTGTGACGATCTGAGCTGTCCGGAGGTCTAGGGTAGGTAGATTACTGGGTGCTTGAACAAAGTGGATCAGGGCGTGGTCGGTCTTAGCCAATGGAGTGTCTGTCACGTCTGATAAATAGTAAATGGTGGATCTGGGTAGCCAAGTTGTATTAATAGCCAGGAGACCGACAGGTTGTGAGATCGTGTCAATTAATTATCCCTCCCCGTTATCTGCTGGAGTGACAACGTGGAGTAGCTATGTGACTACCACACGGGTTGTCACAACATGCCTGGTGATTTGTACTTAACGTGAATGTACTCAAGGAATAATAACAAAAACTGCGCAGTTCATTTAGGCATAGATGACCAGGTTGGTAACAGACAGTTGCCCACTGACCAGGGTAACTAGTAGATAATCTTCAGTCGGATAGACTGAATTATTGAAGAGGGGGTGAGGCAAAATAATATGCTGTCAAGTGATATCTACTGAGAAATAAATTTACCTCTCTACAGAGAAATATATTTGTAAAATGTAGTTTGAAGAACTCTAAAATTATAGCGAGCCAGCATTCTTAATCATTCCACAGGCACCATTGCTGATAGTGAAGGCAGTGCCACTTCCAGTGTAGTACCCGTCTGTTGCCAGCTGACCAGCTGTGCAAGTAGTACGGATCAGACCGTAGCAACTAGAGCCGTTAAGAATGGAAGCAAGGCAGTTGGTTTTGGTTTGGCAGAGAACACAACAGCTATACGCAGTCTGTGAGCTGCCAATAGACTGGAAGCTGCCACCCGTAGAAGCCTGAATAAGCGTAATAGGTTTGCCGCCGTTAGCAGTGGAGATAATATTGTCGGCGGCGCAGGCAGCATAGTAAGGAGTTGCGGCAGGTACCACAGTCTCAATGGTAGCTGGAAATGTATTAGCCACCCGATCATCATTATGGCCGGGGATGGTACAACTTACAGGTTGAGACGATGCTAGTCGTCTCGGTAGACTCAATGGTTGAAGTGACAGTGGTAGAGGTTGAAGTGGTCACAGTGGTTGAAACATCGGCGGGGTACTCGGTGCTCGTAGCTGTTTCGATAAGAGTGGTGGTAAACGTCTCAGTCTGAGGTGCCAGGGTGGTAGTGCGTGGCCTGCCATTGACAGTGACAGTCTTCACAACAGTGCGCACCAAGGTTCGGATACAATCAACGCTCTGGACGTATTGGTGAAGGCCGAAATCGGGCTCGGAATCCTTTTTGCACTCCAGAGTGTTGCCATCGGGTTTGCTGGCGGCTCTGCAGGGAAGACTTCGCTTGGCAACGTAGTCTGTATTCTGAGTGATGGGGGTGAAGCTAGCCGGAGTAGGGACTGTGCTGGTTGATGTGGAGGTAGAGTACTCGGTAGATGTGATGTAATCGGTGGAGGTGGTGATAATGGTAGTACTTTCGGTTGAAGTCTCTTTGTGTGTGTAAGCAGTAACGACGGCATTCATTCAGAAGCAGTCTTTCTTACCAGTCTCAGTCACAGTAGCAGTATCAGTCTCCGTCTCGGCCGTAGTTGTGGTGGTGGTGGTCGAAGTCTCGCTGACAGTGGTGGACTCCGCCTTGGGGGTGATAGTGACCTCCCTATGCGTGTAGATCTTCACGGTGTTGGTCGCGTAGACGGTGTTGGTACGGGTTTTGGTACTGGGATGCTTCATAAACTTGGTGTCAAGTTTAGTGGAGCAAGTGACTGGGCGATAGGAGTCCCTCGCAAGGACATCGACCCCGAGGGCCAAGAAGATAACGAGTGTTTTGAAAGAAACCATCTTGAATGCAAGTTGAATCAGTAACAGATTAGATTAGAAAGATTTGAGAGCGAATGGGCGGGACGGTTTCTGAGAGAAAGTACGATGCGGGCCTTTTATTGAAGTGATTGGATTTTTCTACCAGAGCGTAGTAAATTAATAATTTGGGCGCAGCTGAAGTTAGTCGATAACCAATGCTTGTCACTAGCCAACAGCCTCTGTGGCTAAGCAATAGTAGCAGACAGATCAAGCGTACGCATTGAAGCTGAAAGCTGCACTATTGGAGTTTATGGTGGAGTCAAAGGTGGCAAGACAAACTATTGGGACAAGCCAAATTATTGGATATCACGGTGCAATATGATTGGCGAATCACCCCTGTCAGTCCCTGGAGGCTGCCTTGGCACCCTGGAGACTGTCAAATTTTAGAGGGGCTACTGCCCGGTGGGCGATGGCTGGGACGAGTTCGAGAGCGCCAAGACAGATACGCAAGCGCGCAGAAATCATCATGATTTATGTACGCAGACGTGTGCATTTAATTAGTCTAAACGTTCCGAGTCAGGCGTAGTCGACCGGGCTTAAGGCTGAGTCAGTGAATCTCTTTGCTTTTGTTCAGGGAGGAGCATGAGCATTACGGAGTAGGCGGGGTCCAAATTGATCCAGACCTTAGCTCATGCCCATATTTATTGGTTGATCGACTGGGCGGGCTGTCTTGGCTGTCTGCAATATCCTGGTGGTAAGCCAACAACGAGAGAACAAAATGCACAATTTACGCACAACCGAAAAGCCCAGCTTCCTCAATGTGTCAAGGGGCTTGGAATTATTGCTCTGGTATCAGGGATAAGTTTCATTATTACGACTCATCACCTCAGGGTCTTTCTCAGTTTGTATCTTATGCACTCAATGCACTACGTACATAGCAACCGATGATGAAGGTGGGCAGTTTACAAAGCTGCACCTCAACCCTTCCTTATTGAGCTTAATGACTCCTAATCAAGCTGAGACACTAGTCCTACAATAAGAAGAACTTCTTGTCGAAGGCAGCCTGGTGGTGGTTACCTCCGACCTGACAGAGCAAAAAATCTAACACCTTATCCCTAAAAGACCAAAACCCCCCAGACAGTAAGACACAACCAACGTGCTGCCTCAACCCGATTTTATTTCCGACGCTAAATTTTGACCCAGAGGCGCTTTGCCTGTTACGAATGCACAACCTGGGGGGTACGTAAGCCCGTAATAGGGGGTACCCGCATTTAGGCTTGGTGAGAAATTGGAAAGCCCTGCGCTTTGCAGCGCGGTGTGGGGGCTGTCACATCTGGGGACTCCTCATCGCGGTTCAGCATAAAATTTCCGCCACAAGAGTTATGCAGAACGAAATTTCGCGGCGGTGGGCCGTAGGCGAGGACTACTATTTCGTAGCAGAAGCTGCAATACCTTATGAGGCTAGCGAGCGTCAGATACGTGTCCGCATGATCCGAGGACCCATGAAAGGACATCCTGCATCTGAAATAAGTATCCATTGATTGTATTTATTTCTGCATCAAGCACTTTGTTGTGCCTAAAAGACATCATCTAGATTCTGACTTCTATGTTAATGTAAATATTTACTAACTGCATTTAGTGCCACCGCGCCTTCATCTGGATTATTCGCACAGCTTCCTTGCTACCTTCATGATCTAGTCGCGAGGCAGAATCTCTGTCTGACAGAGTCGCTGTCAGTCGCTGCATCCAAGCCCTGTAGCATTTTCTGTAGTTGTTCCAACCGATTACCAACCATGATAAACATGCCACCTAGAGCCGTTAGTCTATGTCCAAACATGATCTAGCCCGGGACAAACCTTCTGCATGCCAGAGGATGTGGCAGTGAAGCGCCCAAATACCAGGGTTATCAGCAAGAATACGGATGATGATATGCGAGCTTCCCGGCATCGTGACGGTATCACGACGCATCGGATTCTCTAGATTCCATGTCGTTTCGCCATCCCCGTAGGAACCATCACCCCAGCCTACAATCTGGAAGTTTTGTCCTATATCGCAGGATTAGTATCCACATGAAATCGGCACGTACGCAGACAAGTAATTTACCACTACGAAAGGTGGTTAGTTTTGTGGACTATACATTTTATTGGAGTGATTGACTTACTGCAAGTGCCACGGATGAATCATCATGTGCTCCGAGTTGATAACTATCTGTGCACCCTTACTAGCATCCCGAGAGACGAGAACCCGTTGACTTGGCCCGGAGTCCCATTTTTCGATATTTTCAGAGTTACTGTCCTGTGATGACAGATTCCGTTGAGGCACCGTCCAGAGAGTCGCATCGTCTGAAAGGGGGGTATATTTTGTCTGTGCATGGTCAGAAATGAGACAGACTCAACAGAAAAGTGTCTTGGACATACCCCGTTTACAAAAGTCCGAACAACGTCTCCGTCCATTGTGAGTCTGAATTTAAAATAGTGATGATTTCTTTCGCCAACATCGTAAGCATCGAGTTTCCGGACTGGCTTTGGCAGGTCAAACGGCAAGTCATGGCATCGAGAGTCCCATGGCTCCTTGCCAACTCCTGGAGTGGAGTCGACGTCGATGTCCCATGGCTTGCCAATGGCCTCGGCTGCAGGGTCATTGTCATCGTATGACATAAGCCCTGTGGCCTCAAAATTGATGCTAGCCATGCCAGAGTTGGGGTCGTGGTTCATGAGGTGAAAGCATGACCTAGCTGCTGTAGCACGTATCAGGTAATTCCCCGCGGTCTGGTTAGCGTCGACTAACACCGAGTATCGCTGACCGGGATTCATAAAGACTCGGGTAGTCTTGATAGGCTCAACCTCAACGCCATCAATCTCGACGATTTGAAGGACGTGGTTGTCAATGTTGAACCAATATGGCATGAAAGTGCTGTGACTGATGATACGGAGACGCAAGGAGCTCCCGCTTTTGACCCGCGTAGAGTAGAGCGAGCCGCCTGTGCAATTGGTACTTGGCTGTGAGGATACCTGCGCCCTGGCCATAACACCGTCGTGCTGGCTAAGCAGGGTAGAGCAGTTGAATATGTGTTGACCATTGATGATGATGTTGTCCGGCGGGGGCTCCATGCCAGCACCACCTGGACTCCAGGCAGGCGAAGACCCTAGATAGTCGGTAACAAGCTAGGCAGGGAATTAGTACTGTGATAGAACAAGGGGTATGAATTGATCAATGAGCAGTTACCTCTTCGCCATAACGATGATACAAATCCCCAATCATAATGATCTTGTCGTCATCAACAGGAGGAACCTTGTCGTCAGAGTCATGGACAATCTTCCATGGAATTAGTACGCATGCATCAAGAAGGATTCATGTCACTTACGAGAGGCCCATAGAGTCCATCAGTATACTGAACCGAGACGTGAGCATGGTACCAAAACGTCCCGCGCTGATCTGACACGGTAAACTCATAGGTAAAGCTCTCTCCTGGAGGGATACCACACTGAGTTACACCATGGACACCATCCATCCAGACGCTGTTCCGCTGGTCAATACCGTGCCAATGGATCGTCGTTTTTTCATCAGGCATCATGTTGTTAACGATGACTTTGATCGTGTCACCCGTGTTAGCCTCAATAAGGGGGCCTGGGGAGCGACCATTGACGAGGATCATAGATTTTTGCAGGCCATCCGGCGAGAATAGTTCGCGGGTAACATTAAAGGTATATGAGCGCGTTGTGGGCTTGGATGAGATTATGAAGTCCGTTTTGAGGTCAAGTTCAAGCGAGGCTTCGTCACCTGCCCAGTAATCATGGCTACTGTCTCCAGTGGAAGCCGGCGGTGATGCGGTGGTCGAGCCACCTATGGTAACGGCACCATGTCCATCATGGACGAACGGGAACTGCTGCTGGTGAGAGAATTGAACAAAGTTGAATCCCGCCAGAGCGACGGTGCAGACACAGCCGAATGTGAGGATAGCTAAAAAGACAGACCTGCTGCCTGAGTGGCGATGTTCGTCTTCGGCATCGGTATCAGACCACTTTCCGACACTGAACATGGGGGTAGCCTCCGCCCGAGCCTCACGACGCTCCATTGGGGAGTGAGAAATTAGGGATATTACTCTGAATTATGCATGGCAATTGGACAAGTGAAAATGGAAGCTTGCGCCGAGGAAACGTTGACTTTCGGAAGACAGGAAACGTGGATGCTGCGACAGGGCACTGCGGTGAAACGTGGACGGAGCTGAAACGCCGGATGCTCGGAGATGGAAATACTCTTGCTCCGAGAATATTCCCAAACACCACCTGAAGACACAGAGGATTTGGAGCCAGAAGTAGGAGGGGACTGATGATTGGATAGACTCTGTTTCGTGCTGATTGTAATCAGCGTCAGAAATGCGTTGGCATTGTCACGAGTAATGATTGACATTCCTCGGCGTGTGTTGGCCATGGAACTGCCTGCACTGTGGCTAAGCCTGATCCAGACGCCATCTCGCAGAAATACAAATGCTACCACAGCCGCCACAGCCACCGGCTGCATATGGCCCTGGCAGCCTTAAAGCAAGGCGTTATCTTGGAGGTGCTATTCGTAGATCGCCGGCTGGCGGCCCATGTCAGTCACACTGACCTGCTAATACACTTGTTGATTCTGAACACAAATATGACCAGCCCTTGCGGCAATTCCTCAACATCCCCAACAACCACGTCCTTCATCCTGGTCGGGTCAAAAAAATCTCATTCGTCTGCCTCGATTCAGGCTTCAGTCTCCTCCGTTGATAAGGTCCCGTAAGACCTGTCGTAGGTAGCCTCGTCTTCAAAGGCGATCTGGGCGATGGCGTCGCAGCACATCCCGTCGGCGTCGCGCGCTAGTAAAAGCAGCTTCGCGTCGGCTGCGTCACGTCGCGTGCACCACCTCGTGTGCACGAGATGTGCTGCGTCTCTACATATCCCCGCCACTAGGTACGTGTGCTGCTCGTAGCGGATCTTGAATTCCCGTGTCTGATATCGGCCTCGGTGCCGCGAGGACCATGAGCCGTAGACTAATATTTATTGACCGCGATCAAAGAATTTGTGGGGTGGCATTATGATTGTTTTCAGGTTTGAACAATAGGCCCATGCTTGCCCCCTTAGTAAAGTAAGTTGCCGATATGAGCTGCCATGCAATTATCCTCATGCCTTTCACAACTGATGACAGTCATACAAGAGAGCAAACCTAGCACACAGGATGACTTCGTCGAGGCAATTAATTCTATGCCTCGGTGCAAATTCATGATCATTTTCAATTACAAAGGTGTTCCTATTGCAAATTCAAGATTCCAGGATCTTCCTCCCCTTCCTTTGCTAAGCACCACCAAAGACCAAAAGGCTTTGAATATTAACTCTGCCAAAGCCACGCAAGCGCAACAGTTCCCGGCCACGGTGAACAGGGAACTCGGCTACAACCATGATGCTGACATTCTCGGCACCGATACCGGCTTCGCCTAATAGTTGTAGGACCGCACAAAGCGTCTCGCCCGTGGCAAGCACATCGTCCACCACCACCACTGAGGCGCCTTCAGGGACCACGTCCCGGCCGATTTCGATCCTCTTTTCTTTTGGATCATTGGGCGTTGAAGACAACATATGTGAATGAGTCTTGATGACGGAAACGATTGGTGGAGGGAGTTTGCCAGCTTCACGAATAAGCGCCAGGGGCACCTCGACTCGCGAGGCCAACGCTGAAGCATAGACAAAGCCACCGACCTCGCAACACATCACTACACTAACTTCAGCCTAATCACCGGCGAAGTGAGTTTGCAGAAGAGACTTGCATAAGGCCAGTCCACCCGGCTGCTGGGATATGTCCAGCACGTGGCGGAACTTGATGTCCGGCCTTGGGAAGTCAGGTACCGGGTGTACCATATTGGCTAGTCGCTGTAGGTCCTCGTGAAGGAAGCGAAATAGGTAGTGCTCGCGCTGTGAGGCTTTTGTGGGTGTATTTGGTGAGCACGGAGACCCATATGTTGGCGCAATAGTCCTTGCCGGCGCCGCTCTCGCCCGTGACAAGAATGATGAGTTTCGGTTCCTTCGGCGCTTTCGGGAGAGGACAGGTGTAAGCCAGCACATTGAACGGATCCGCGCTGTGTTTGAGACGGGCCAGGCGCGGCCGGTTCGGTCCAAAAGCCTTGACTGCCATCTCTGGGGTCCGGCCCGAGATCGGCGCCGTATACTCCGCTGCTCAGGGGCAGCAAATCTCTGACGACGTTGTAATCCCAGCCCACGGCAGCTGCAGCGGCTTCGGTTCCATCTTGGTCGCGGGGCCAAACGCCAATTACCACACAGGCAAAGTCCCAATCTCGACAGCCAAAAGCCTAGTCGTGAAAGATTCGTACATGGTCACACCAAGATGCAGCTGGCCGGTGACCAGATATAGATACGCGTGTGCAGAACAGTTTCGGGGGAACGGCACCAGCCGGCCAGTATTGTCTTGGTACACCGCCAGCACAGAGGACCTGGCAAGAGTCGACGCTGACCACGACGGCTCAATGCACGGCAGGCCCTATGCCACTCGACTCGGATTGCCTTGTCCACGTCCATGTCCTGCATCACAAACCCCGCAATGAAAGGGGCAAAACAATACAGTACCTCGTCGTCGTTGGCCACTTGAACGATTCCAGTAGGAAAAGTAGCTGTTTGATAGAACACCAAACCGTCGAGTTTCAGGTTCTCGCGATGGAAAACAATCACTATTCCGCCTCGTGGCCGCTCAGCAAGTAGTTTTTAGCGCCTTTTCGACAAATTTGTGTTTGGGCACTAGCAGCCGACATAGCTGTGGGATAATGAAGTCTTTGTACATCATCCACCCTGAGCCCCGCACCAAGATCTTGAAGCCAGCGCTGTACTGTGTCGGACAACGGCTGCCGCGTGGATGACGAGGTTTCTGTGGCTTTCTGCCGAAGAGCCGACTTGAGAGAGTTGAGAGTGGCCATATTACTTTGGCGTGAGTACGTGTTTATCTCGCACTAGTAGGTAAGGGTGCTGTCAATGGTTTATTTGAGCCTCATGACAATGTACCGTTGGCTACAGGTCAAAAAGGATTTGTAGCTGGCCGTGGCTGTCAGATGTGTAAAGCCACGTAGGCGTCTTAGCGCGGGCTGCAGACGAGGGGGTTTGTGGTGCAGCAATATCTCATCCTTCATTTTGTAGTTTGAGCTTAAGTTCCGCTTCTCTACGAGGGCTCGGATGGAAGAACCT
Organism: Cylindrodendrum hubeiense; assembly: GCA_014621425.1. Taxonomy (NCBI): domain Eukaryota; kingdom Fungi; phylum Ascomycota; class Sordariomycetes; order Hypocreales; family Nectriaceae; genus Cylindrodendrum; species Cylindrodendrum hubeiense. The sequence continues at coordinate 354,388 of JAANBB010000010.1, forward strand.
ATTTGTTGCTGGTGCGGATATAGGATAACTCCTCACTTGATTAAAGCCGTTTGATAATAAGCGTATCAAATAGTCACTCGCCTAGAACCCCCGGATTCGCCAAACATATTAAAGTACTACTTTATAACTTGTATTCTTGAGTGAGAGCTATTGGGCAGCTTCAATAATGTGTGGGGGAACGACACAGAGATGGTCAGAGACCCAACAACCAACCCACTAAAAGCAGGTGCTATAACTGTGGTGACAACGGTACAATAACAATGCATCCGCAATGTCGGTAAGGGAGTAGATAAAAGACTCTCAAAGTGAACAAAATAGACAGGCCTAACCGATACCATCAACTGGCACCATCTGATCAAACGGGTCACAAAATAATGCCATATAGATAGGCTAAAAAGAGCGTAAATTCGATGTACTAGAAAATCGTATGCTAGGTGACCATGACGATGCTAAAAGATTCAAGATCCGGATGAACCTGACCGCGATCCTTCAATCCTACCCTATAGCTCTAAATGACTGACTAACTGACCTTATCTAATGACCTCAATACCTCCCGGAATATCCTAAAAGGGAACAACTACCTCAAAAGGGCTTACATCCTGACTGACACACTAGCCAAGAACGCCTAATTAGGCATTCTACACTGGAAGACCAGCTATCCCTAAAACAATAACATGGGTGATTTTTGGACTACAGCGTTCAGTTAAGCAAGGAACATCCCACTCTCTATCCGCAACATTGGTTTTACAATGAATCCCTATTCTATACTAGACTCAACAATCCGAGAAACTCACTGTTGTATCTGATGATGAAGAAGGAAGGGGCATAGATAATGTGCGAGATGTGCTTATATTCATGACGAGCTAGAGGCGTAAGCACTGTAGCTGTAGAGGGATCTAGAGTGACCAGCTCGACCCTGCAAGAACCTGCTTATAGCTCAATTAGATCATAATGATGGGATGATGTTCAGAGGTTGAAGAAACCGGAAGGTTAAAGACGCCGGTTCAATATGGAAAAAGTAAATGCAGCCCAAAAAGTCTCTCAATGACGAAGACGATGACCCTCAATGACGAATGCTTGATAAGAAGTTATCCAACTGAAGGATAGGTACGGCTAGTACCGGAGACTGTAATAGAGTAAAAAGGTTGCTAGATATCACACCTACTTATAGCTAAATGCCATGTAAAGCTTTAAAAGATTGTTTACTTATTGTTGGGCCTGGTACACCAAAAAACAATAGCTTATATAGGAGTTGATCTAGTATATATTTGTTTCTGTTCCTTCCATGAGTATAACCACTGAAGCAAAAGTCTTAGTCCGGTATTTATTCTACAACGCCTAAGTACCTGTTGTCTATTTATGCATTCGTCCCTCTATTTCCAATCGTCTTGATGCTAACTCGATACCACCTAAACGATTTATTCCCTAGTCAATGAGTTCGACATAATTAATGCCATCTCACTAATGTTACTCTTCTTCCTACTATCCCAGTTCTGCTCTGTGGTCTCTGGAGTATATGTTCGATGCGATGTGTTTGAATAGGCAGAGACTGAAACTTCGTGTGTTGGCCTACTGATTTCGGACGACCTCTTGACCGAGAATTCATGGATTGTAGAGATCTGCAATTTCTTGGCATACGAATCCGAATATTCCGAGGGCTGGGAATGCTTCCTGTTAAAGTAAGGGCCTAATGATGGCAAGCATGCGATAATGAGGGTAACACCAACTTCGAGCGAGCACCAGAGAACTAAAAAAGATTTTCCGCGTCAGCTCGTTCTAATAATAAACAAGATAAGATATGGGTGACATGTCGTTGGACTTACTGGTGTAGCTAATTGGAATCTTGACGTGGGCTGCTGTCTCCTCAAATACAATAATGCGAATGATACAGAAGCTCATACTAACGATACCAAGGGTGAAGGTAAAGTAGATCGCAATTTTAAGTGACCTTCTCATAACTAGCTGGGGAATTACCAGCCATGGTAGAATAAAGACTATTGATATTAGTTTTGTGGATATTTAAAGAGTCTTAATTGTTATTCTAACTCACTAATAGCATCTCCACCGAAATGGAGAGCCCAGTCAATTCGGAACATCCTGACAAAGGTTTCCTCAACTGAGCACTCTTTGCCATGTTCAAAGTCCCTATTTGGAGAAATTAGCTACTATATTGATAGGTTGATTCCTTAATGCATTTCACTCTTCAATGGAAAACCTACCATAGTGCTGAAATTGGCTGACATTGTGCAAGCTGAAGAATAAAGCATGTAACATAAGAAGCTACAACATAGACAATAGTAGCCCATAAGAGCTTTCGCTGAATTCTCATGAATTCAGGAAACAGTTTCAAATATGTAGCAAGTATAGCCCCTTTACAGAGGTAAAGGCTCGCTAGGAAGGGAAAATTGGTGATCCAAAATAACTATTAATAGCAGACAAGTGTTGTTAATCTCAAGATTTCCTCACGAGTTTCAAGAGCAACAATATTACCTTGAATATTAATAGAATATCTTCAGGACTTCCCTTGAACCCCTCCATATCAGTTGTCACTGATCGATCGAGGGCGCCAAGATCAACAACCAAGTGGATCATAACCGCGTGTGCGATAGACATAGCCCACGCACCACACATTAACAGGTCACTCGCCCATATCCTCCGTTTTTGGATTCTGAGGCGCAAATATAATCGGGCTGCGATAATAACAGTTGCAATACTGTTGAGAAGCCATATTGTGACCTGTATGATCCAGCACCTTGTCAGTCATCAAGCAAGTACAGGATGCGGTGAAGGTACGCACCAAAACTGCCACCGGCCCTGGTGAAGAAAACCGCGCATGGCCATGTGTTTCTTGCTTTTTATGATGAAACATTGAATCAGTAATCTTCTTCGGGGAATCGTAGGCTCGAGCCAAGGATGTGTTGGGATGATTGTAAGCACTCGATTCGCGTTGGATCGTCGCTTTTTTTGTATTCGAGAGGATCGTCGGATCGCAAGGTCTGAGGGGCCAAAACCTCACACACCTTAGCTGAAGGATGCAAGGCGAGATTTATTCTCAAACTGCAAATGAAATTACGTTGGCCTTGTTAATAACCGGGATAGTGGCATTCCGACTGTGACCGGAATGGACATGATTTACTTTGATGGCCTGAGTGGGCAAGGCCTCGACTCAGCCACACATATCAAGAGATGGATCTTCGGAGCTGACACGGAAAGTACGTGTGGGCAGCATGAACTTTTTAGCGCAAAGTGTATTATTGTGAGCCTTTAGCTTACTTGCCGCTCTGTAGTGAGAAACGGACAGATGGAACTTGCAATTGCGCGGACGATGGAGAGAGCCTTGACTGACTTAGCTGTGGCGAACCCCCTCGGAACGCGCGACGGGAAAAAGGAGGCAGGATCGATGCCAGGGAGTCATGTTGTGTTTGCTTGGAATGCTAGTGCGGAGTCCGAGGATTTGGCTTCATAATAACACTCAGCTCCGTCGCACTATGGTACTTCCGGCGAAGGCCGAAGGTATCAAGGCTGACGCTTAGTGGGGCGAGATACATTCCAAGAGGGGCTACCCTAAATCCATCAATTGCTCGGCACGGTAAGAGAGATCTTGCATCGGTCCGAGCTTGCAGACCAATTCGTCTCATATCCTGTCTTGGCAAGGGCCGGTGGGATTGATCCCGAGGCCAATAGGCAAGCAGCCCAGCGGTAAAAAGATAATACTTAGTTCATAGACTAAGCCGCAGCTTCCATGATCTGTGTGGCATAGGACCTACGCTGTCCTGCACAAGCCGACAGTTTGGTGTAGCTTGCCCAATGCCATGTCTTGTCGGATCCTGTTCTGTCTATGCGTGTTCAAGATCCAGTAACAAAGAGGGACTAGTGACAGACTCATGACTCTCATCTTTCCCTATCGACTTGGTGGAGTTAACCATTGAACACCTGGGCGTCGGTCGCTCCTGGAAGTGGTTACATTTACCTTTAGCGCTACCCCACTGAAGATGCATTAGCCCAGAAAAGAAAGCCCCGATTCATGGTGGCTCGCCCATGGGCATCTCCACATCCCAGGTACCTACAGGAGCTGGGGTTGCTGGGGTTGTGATTTATGCTCCTGGAGGATTTTCAGTTGCACCCGTGTCCATCCAACATACGACCGGCAATAGATACTGTGTGCCATCCCCCACATGACACTCACCTCCTAGAAGAGTCTCCTTTATCACAGCAACGAGTAGATCCGGAAATTTGCACCATGTCAATCACAATTTGGATGGACTTGTGCTGGAGGAGTGCGATACAAATTCCTACACTAACAATTCGGTGTACCTATGTCGGTTCAGAATGTCTGGTCTCTACAATCATTCTCCTCGCCAGAACATCGGAAGAGAGTTTGCGAGACTTGAGTTGTCATAATTTAATTGCGCATTGAAAACCTCGCCAGTATATCCACTCATCTCCTAGGCCTGCGCAGGCTCCTCCAGCTTATACTTGGTCCTCAGTGCTTTGATAACATGAGCCGTAAGTCCCCTGACATTCTTTGCCTTGGCCAGCGTGACAGATGGAACGTCAACGTGGAAGCGCTTGAGCAGCCAACTATGAATCTCAATTGCCATAAGAGAGTCAACTGACATGTCCCCTGCGGCCTCTTCGAGGTCAACTGTGTCAGCCTCACCAGAATAAGTCTGGATTAAGCGGCCTATTTCTTTTAGGAGGAAATCTGGAGCGGACTGTTGCAGCAAGATGTCTGGATTGTCATCCACAGTTGCAGCCCATCTGTTAATTGCATCGGTCTCTGCAACATGACTATCATTCAAAGATGAATCGGCTTGGTTCAAGGCCGCAAAACGCCGATCACTGTCGAATGCTGTCTGAATTGCCTGACTGAATGGTTCTAGGCCAGCGATTATGCGACCCATATTGTAGTCTTCGTCAGCGGAGGCCGATCCGGCCTCTAAAATCGCACTCTCAACGGCTTGAAGGACGTCCCGTTCCGTGAGGAGCCCCGTTCCGAATTGGCGACATCTCTTTAAGATAATTTCATCCTGGCTGATATGTCCAATGCCGCCCACAGCAGCAAGATCAATCACACACGCTGGGAAACCTGTACGTCGGATGCTCTTGACAAAGGTGTCCAGGAAAGAGTTTGCAGCAGCGTAGTTGGCTTGTCCGGGATTTGAAAACACACCAATCACAGAGCTAAAAACCACCAAAAAGTCCAGCTCATGGGTTTGGAGAGCATTATAGAGGTTCTTGATCCCTTCGACCTTAGGGGCGAGTGCACTGGTCCAATAATCGTAGGTCATGTTTGCAAAACTTTGGTCCTGTCATCGTGTTAGTTCCTCGCTGATGTCTGATTGATATGCAAAGTTACTGACCTTGAGATTCATGGCAAGCTGAATGACCCCTGCTAGATGTCCACGAGTGAGAGCAATCGCTGTTTGAACATCACCAATGTTACAAACACTGCCTATTGACACCTTCGCTGTACAGCCCATCTCCTCCAGCTCTTTGATGAAGTCTCTTGAGCGAGAAGTCGTGCCAGCAGATCGAGAAAGAAATACCAAATTCCTGGCCCCCCTTTCGACCATCCATCTGGAAATGGCAGTGCCAAGGCCTCCGAGTCCTCCGACAAGAAGGTATACTCCATCGGGGGCAAAAGTGGCGGATTTCCTGAATGCTAAACTGGGAATTTGGTCTGTATCTTCTGGCATTCGAATAAGAATCTTGCCCAAGTGTTGGCCACCTTGCATCTTCCTGAATGCTCCTTGGACATTCTGAGCGTCAAAGATGTTCTGTGGCTGGATTGCTTTCAATTTCCCCTGTCGAAAATACTCAATAGTTCGCAGCAACAAACTAACAGTATCTAAATAAGTCATGGGCTTCCTCCAGCTGGTGGAATGTTGCTTACCTTTTGACCTTTTCAGGTTGATGGATACCTATCTGCTGTAAATCGACACAAAGGAACGACCGATTGGAAGAGAAGGGACCCATATTCAGCTTTCCGCGTCCTATAATGTCTCTTTTTCCAATCTCAATCATCTTGCCGAAGGCTGCAACACATTCCCACGAAGCATGGAGGCCCTCGCCGGATAGAGAGTTTAATACAATGTCCACTCCTCGTCCATTGGTTTCGTTCAAAATACCTTGCTTGAAGCTTATATCTCTAGAGTTGAAGATTCGATGCAGAGGGATGTTGTGATTTTTGACGAGATATTGCTTCTTAGCTTCATTTCCGACTGTAGCGAAAATCTAGCGTGTATTTGTTAACAGCATCCAATGTACGTCAGGGGACAGTTAGCACATACGTCTGCACCCACCATCTTACACACTTGAATCGCTGCTATCCCAACTCCACCACAAGCTGAATGAATTAACACAGACTTTGCATGGCGTTAGCTTATTCATCTCACACGAGACTACTAATTGCCTCACCTGTCCTATCACCAGTTCTCCAATGTCCAATAGTGAGTGTATCACTGTACTGTATACACATGGAATAGTCGCAGCGTCCTCAAGACATGTGTTTGCTGGAAGTTTTGCGCACGAAGAACTTTTGACGACGGCTACGGTTTGAAGCGTTCCATCGCCAAATACAGAAACTGGATCGCCTTCGTGAAAGTCTTCGTGGTGTAGCCCAGAACCTACCCTGCGGATTATTCCCACAGCTTCACATCCGAGACTATCTTGCCTGCCAATATAACCCATCACAACCATCATGTCCTTGAGATAGAAATTAGCACCCGAAATATCTTGATCTATCTGGGAATCGTGATTTACTCACCCTGAAATTCAAGCTGATTACTTTAACATCAATTTCGATCTCATCGTCGCCCGGCAGGTGACTCTCCACTTGCCTCCACTGTAGGGTATCCAATATTCCGCGAGTACCAATTTCAAGCTTCTTGGATAGTCTTGGCATAGGCTCTATCATTTCTTTTCGAAAAGATGGACTTTCTGAGTAGTAACGACAGGTGTAGACAGTATTGTCATGAACTGAGTATTCATAGTCCGGCTTCACACCCGAGTCTAACAAAGAGTGAATCGTTTGGTGCACCTTGACAAGAGACTGCAGTGTTGTAGTATCATAATGACTCATCTCAATGGTGGTGAATGGTAGCGAGAATTCCAACCGCATTGTACGCGCAATGCCTAATGTTAGCCCCCAACGTGGATCGGTGCAATGCATCTGAATATCTTGGGTGAGCCACAGAACACTTTTTGGAGTCGAATTTGCCATGAAGCTGCGAAACGAGAGAAAGCTTTCCTCGGATATATCGTCAAAAAAGGGCTCATCCAAGTCCAGTAATCCGACCACTGTCCGACCAGCTGGAATTTGCTCCAACGTAAACCATTCCACATGGTATCCGGCGGTGAGGAAGGCCTGCTCTACCATTCTAGCAGGCTCGCTAGGGGCTCCCTTGTATAAGAAGCTCACCTGTCTGTCAGTATTCTGGATAATGGCCGCCCTCGATATCATGTATGCATTAGAATGATATGGCGGCAATATGTCAAAGACCTTTGTCTCCACACCAGTAAAACCTGCAGAGCGAAGTTCCTCATCCCATCTCTCTGGTGAGACGTAAGGCGTGTCCACACGTCCGTCAGCCTCACCGAGCCACCAACCTGGAAGCAAACCCTCCTAAACGTTAATAATGCTCTAATTCGCAAATTTGTACTGTAACTTACCATAATGCAACCAATGGTTATGTGTTCTACATGTGAATGTGAGCTACCGTCACGCCTTTAACTTCAACTGAACGGTGGTACTCACCTGGGCACAATTCCGCTAAGATCAGGTATCCTCCCGGTACCAATAACTTGTGGATATTTTCCAGTGATTGCTTTAGAGATGGAGTTGCGTGAAGAACCTTAGTGTTTTAGCTTCTAGCTCATCAGAGATATATTGTGTTAGGTTGGGTAAATCAAGGTACATACGTTATCGCATATAATCAGATCATACGCCGCAGCATCAAAGCCTTGCTCAACAGGGTTTACTGTTATATCAAGAGTTTTGAAGGTAAGATTGGTGTATTGGGCGAACTTCTCCTTGGCTGCCACAAAGAAACCGGACGAGACGTCAGTGAAGACATAGTTGGAATACATTCTGCGACCGTCGGGTGCATGTAGGCCCTTGAGGATATTCATGGTGAGTGTTCCTGTACCGGCACCAACTTCTAGGACCTTCATGGAGGGTTTTGAGTGACCTAACGGAGATAAGAAGGGACTGAAAGATATCGGACACCGATGGAAGTTTTGCCATCCATCGTCTTCTAACATGACCTCTAGAGGGGATACTGATCCTTGATATACATCTACCATTCGATTGAACACGTTTTGTGTAAAGTTCAGTCGGGAGTTAAACCTGGATTTGCGACTCACGAAGTCTCTCGAAAGAGTTTCATAGAGCATGTCTTGATCTTCCGGACTTAAATTCATCCAGTGCTGCCCCTGTGGGACTCGACAGTATTGGCCAAACTTGACATCGGTTATTCGAGCAGCTAGCCAATCTTTATGCTTGATCAAATGCAACTTACCCGGCGTTATGTCTTTGATATCGCGATAAACTCGCGCGACACTCAAGAGCACAATCTGCTCTATTAATTGAAGGTCTGACGGATCAATCATTGGGGTTTCCAGGAGTCCCTGCAAGGAAGGCAGGTATTCTATATCAGGCTTCCAATCGGCGTAGCATGGTAACACTTCCTGCCTGATGGCTTCATCGGTTTCCATCGCAAAAAATCTCACCCCACGAATATCAACTAGGACTCGGCTGTTCGCAATAGCTGACACATTGCCTACATGACCGCCGTGTTCGGAATAGTCCACTGTAGCCTGCGCATGCATACTAAGCCCATTACAAGGGGCAATGGAGATATTGTCGATGGAAACCGGGATATGGAGCTGATTTAAAACCCGAGAAATTCCTCGTGCTGCGGCCACTGACAGAAGTTCTGAGAGCCGAAATATTAGCGTTTCCAACGGTGCTGGTCAGTGTTCGTTGTACTTACGCAGACAGCTATCAAGGATGGTCGGATGCGCGGCGCATGCTGTGATCTCTGGGACGTTTTCACCAGCGCTCACCGTTGCAGTGGCCTTGCACCCCATTGGATCTGTTGTGATGCTGCTCATGCCCTGGAATTCTGGCCCATAGGTCAATCCTAATTTTTCGAGGTAATCATACCACTTAGAAGTATCCACCTTCCGTGTAAATGGTGGCCAAACTTGTGCGCTGACGCTAGCCTCACGGTTCTGAAAACCCCGAACTTGTCCAGTACAGTTCTTGGTCCATTCTCCGCAAGCTCTAGAACATATTTTAAAGTCATACCACTCCGAGTCAAGCAGATCAGTCAGTCTCTCCGATCTCAGGGTAGTTATTACCTCTATTTCACTATCCTCATTTAGGACCAGAGCGTGCCTGATGAATAGGTTTCGGATCTCGTAGCCGTCGTCGATACCGGTTACCTGGCGGACTGCTTCTCCAATTGACGTTACATGTCCTACACCGGGGTAGACAACGTCCCCGGCGAACTTGTGGTCAAGAAGCCACGAACAGTCATCGAGACGAAGCAAATTTCGCCACATTGGCTCAATATCGCTCGACTCTGGAACACGAGATCCCAAAAGCTCATGGTGAGGGTATTTGCGTAGACGCCAAGATTTGGCTACTGTGCTTTCACGCCAGAGCTTTCGAGAATAGTCCCACGGATACGGTGGAAGGTCGGTCAAGATACGCCCCGATCCAATGTTGACTTTAGCCAAGTTGATTGGCATTCCTTTCAGAAATAACTGACCAGCGGTTTCAAGTATGCTAGTGGCTTGGTTGTGACCCTTGCTCAATGTTGGTACATATTGGGGCAGAGGCTGAATTGAGGATTGTTGAAATATCTCGCGCAAAGGGCCAACAAGCGGACAATGAGGTCCTACTTCGATGAAACATGATGGCCCACTGGGGATTGTCTTCAAAGCTTCTTGAACTGCAGTTAAAAAGAGAACTGGAGACTGTAAATTCTTTCTCCAGTATGATGCGTCCAGTTGGTCGCAATTTGAGACGGCTCGCCCAAGAACAGTGGAAAACATTGGAAGCTGAGGTGTGCTGGACTGGGTCTGGCCTTCCAGCATGTCTTCCAAGCGCCTCCCTATATCAGCCATCATATCTACCATATCGTTAGATTCTGGAAATTTGCAGACAGGATTGTTCGTTGGTACTAACGAGAATGATAAGCCACCTCAACATCCAGGCGATTTGTGAAAGTTTCGGGCTTCTTCTCGTTGATGCGATGCAACACCCGAGTAAGGACATCCTCTTCACCAGATATAACGACATTCTGTGGGCTGTTTTCACATGCGATCATGACACCCTCTTCTAGGAATTCATGCACGGCTTCGCATCCTAACCCGATAGCTGCCATGCCACCTGCACGAGTGTGGTACCTGGTGACTTGACCACGGTAATATGCAACAGCAATTGCTTGTTCTGCTGTCATAGACCTTGCAGCATACGCCGCAGACATCTCTCCACTCGAGTGTCCGATGACTGCGGTCGGATGAATATTCCATGAAGCCAGCAGGTTCACCAATGCAATCTGCACTGCAGCACATAGAGGCTGGGCGTATTCAGCCTTGAGTATTTCCATGGGATCACCTCCCGTAGATATTTTTTCTGTCGAGGTAATTCAGTACGGTTTTCGCGGTCTATTTAAAGTGCAAATAGAAAATACCTTCCAGAGTCTATGACGGGGGGTTCGAAAGAGATTGTAAAGCTTTGTCCAAGCCTCGAATGTCGGCACGAAAGCCAATGAAGGACTCAAAGAGTTCCTTGCCCATACCATTCCATTGGGCCCCCTGACCCGTAAAGACAAAAATTATTGAAGACGGCGGTGCGGTAGGTGTTGAGCTTTGATGGAAAATCCCGATATCAGATGCGATCCCCTCACTTGAAGTCACGGCGAACGCCCGGTGCCGCTCATGGTCACGACGAGATGCGAGTGTGTGAGCCAAGTCTTGTAGTGCAACTTCCCCAGCTTTACAATATTCCCGAAGAAGCCTAGTCCGTTCTTTGAGGGAGGAAAAGCTCAAGGCTGATGTAACTAGCAGTTTCTGGGTAGGGGGCTCGAGATGTATGCCATTGTCGTTTGTTGCCCCCGAGTAGAGCTGAGCTGACTCCAAAATTGCCTATCATTGTCAGAGTTGTGTACACAATATGATACAGTTCTAAAAGCTTACATGGGCATTAGAGCCGCCAATACCAAAACTGTTTACGCTGACACGCTCCTCGCGATCTTGTGGCCATGGCAAGAGTTCATCTGTCACTCGCAAGTTGCCTTTTTTGAACGGAACTAGATATCAGTTAATTAGAAAGCTGTAGTTGGAGAATATTAAATAGCTCGACTCAAAATGAATGCTACTTGAACGGGCTTGACGCACTGTTTGGATTAGGTTTGCTGAACCGCATGTTAGGAGGAATCATTCTCTTCTCAAGACAAAGCACAGCCTTAATGATGCTAGTAAGCCCCGAAGCGCCTTCAGAATGGCCGACATTTGGTTTCACCTAGAAATGTTAGCTGCGCTACTCCCGGATCCATGGCTGACTTCTGCACAAACCGCGCTAATGTAGACTCCATTTCCACCGAAAGCCCGTGCGATGGCTACTGTCTCTACAGCATCCCCAGCCTGAGTGCCTGTGCCATGGGCCTCAAAGAGCGCTGTCCTGGCAATATCAGTGATCCCAGCATGTTTGTACGCTTTACGTATGAGTGCCTCTTGCAGTTCAGCACTTGGTTTTGCCATTTTTGTGCTCTGTCCGTTAGAGTTGATCATTGTGGAACGGATCACAGCCCGGATTGGATCACCATCTCGAATAGCATCGTCTAGTCTTTTAATATAGACCGCATTGACGGCTTCAGCGCGAGCAAAGCCATTTGCGTCAGCATCAAATGTCCGGCATTCGCCATCTGGCGATAGGACCATGCTCTCCGACATAGCTGTGGTCATCGTTGGAGTAAGGATGAGACTTGATCCCGCGACGATGGCAGATGAACAGACTCCAGAACCCACAGATTGGCAGGCTTCATGTAGGCCGACCATAGAAGCCGAGCATGCTGCTTTGATTGTCATACTGAGTTGGTAGTTAGCGTGAGACTAAAACATGTCAAGTTCGGGGCTAAACATACCTCGGACCACGGAGGTCATACTCATAGGAAATTCGATTAGAGAGGCAAAAGTCATTTACTCCAAATACTTGACTTCGGTTGATAGATAGAGGATCTTTGAGTGACAGCTCCAAGCTGTCTTCTCCAAAGGTTCCCACATAGACACCGATGTCTCTCCCGCGCCAACCGGTTTGTCCCGCGCTCTCCATGCACTCCCACACGACTTCAAGCAATAGTCTCTGTTGAGGATCAATGAGACCCTGGTGGTTTGCCATTGAACTCCCGATAGATGGGTCGATCGTGGTGAGGTCCTCGTCAAGAAAGAAACCCCGCTTGGTTTTGACCGCTCGGGGACGGTTAGCGCTGTAGAATGCGTCGACGTTATATCTGTCTTTGGGTATTTCGACACTAATGTCTCTTTTGCTGAGTAAAAGCTCCCAAAAGTCTTCTGAAGACCTCACGCCTCCTGGGAGTCTCAGGCCCATTCCGACGATGGCAATTGGTGCCAAGACAGGTGCGCTATCTTTATGCGCGTGCGTTGTGTCATGGGGGCTTTCAGCATTCGAGCCGTTTTGAACACCGACTCCATATATCATTGATTCAGATTGGGCATGATTTGCACGATTGTTGGATGGGCGAACAGAACGCATGGTGACGGGTATTTATTGCGAATGAGCAACGTAAATTGGTCAAATGAATTTTTTATTTATTTGGAATAACCGTATAGAATACTGCTGGGAAGTGAGTCGTGTGCTTCGAGGAGTTGATCGGGGTAGTTGATCAGGATAGTCTGGCGAGGCTTTATAAACGTAGAATGAATCTGCTACTGGCTTGAACATATTGTGATATATACAACTAAGGCACACGTGTGTCATTCACAGTTTAAGGCCCGATTCGTCTTCAAGTGCGGCATAGTCTGCCTTGTCGATATGCCTGCAATATCTCACCAATGTATTGCTGAATACTCCGGCATCTTGCTTGCTTCCTATGAGACATCTAATATTCAATTTCAAACACTGGCCGCCCCTACGGATGTCACTCCGAACATTGCACAGGACCAGATAATGTGCCTCACTTCGCAATATGTTTGACATTGGCATTGACCTTGACGCTCCCGGTACCCGGTGGCTACTTGACTGAGACACGATGCTCGTCTAGGAAACTCTATGTAGGAGAATTTACTGCTCGCCTCGAACTGTGGCTGTCTGAATTGAGACAAATAATTTACCAGACAAAATCCACTCACATCGGATCTTAGATTATGAATGTACCGGCATGTACAGAGAAGAGACCATTATCCGATTCCTCTCAAACCTGAGAAAGTCATCACCCTAAAATGGTGGCCGCATTTAAAAATCCCGCAAAGTGATTTGTTTCTTCTGATTCATGGATAGTTCAGAATGTCTAAGGTTGCCATTTGAAAAGTAGGCACATGCTAGGCAGTGCCAATGAAAGTGCCATCCGGCAAAAGAAACATGATCAGCTGTACAGGTCATATGACATATATGGTCTACGATGTCTCGGCGGGCGTAATGTAGTCCCGTATATGGGCATGTTTCCCCGATGTAATGCCTCGGACGCAGGCTTCATTTTGAAACGCAGTTCACTAACTGAAGATCATAAAGAGAACGGCCCGACTGCTTATCATAGCCTTATTGCTGACCTGCAGGTTACCACAGAATATATTTTCAGCCGCCTCCGTCATTACAGGACGACTAAATACATAGTAATACGCCCTGCTACAACAACTGGGTATGTCTGAAAATTGCGCCGTAAAAGGCACCGGGCCTTGCACGTATCACTTGTTGCGAGACGTACCCCGGCAACGTCATACATGTTGCAAATCATGAAGACTGTTCAGTTAGATCATATTTAGGTCTCAAATGTTGGTTCGGGCTGCTAACATGATATTGATAGATTGGCCTTTCGGGCGCACGCTGTCCGTATATTTTCCCAGTAGCTTGGTATGCCATCAGATTGCTAACTGGGCGAACCGCGTATCAACTCTTCATTAAAGTCTTTTTCCGAAAGTGCCAAGACCCCGTGCACTACTCTTTCAATATGGACGCCATCACAATATGCTTACACCAGTATCGGGCATACTTCTGCTATTTACTCCTCTCTATTTTCATCTACTTTAGCTCTCTTGTGTTCTACCGCCTGACACTCAGCCCTCTAGCAAAGTTTCCAGGCCCAAAAATCGCGGCCATAACTTGCCTATATGAGGCATACTTTCAGATCATCCAAGGTGGCACGTTCACTTGGCATATTAACCGTCTTCATGAGAGGTATGGTCCTGTCATTCGGATTTCACCTTTCGAGATACACATCAAAGATCCCGACTTCTACAGTACTCTGTATACGGGCCCTGGCAGGCATCGAAATAAGGATCCATGGTTCAGCTTCATATCATATCCTCTGTCGCTGTTCTCTACCGAATCGCACGAGCTTCATCGCCCTCGTAGAAGAGTCCTAGCGGAATTTTTCAAGAAAAATTCGGTTCACAAGCTCGAGCCGATTATTCAAGCCAACTTACGGTCCCTATGCAAACACTTCTCGGTAGCAAGTGAGAGCGCAAGGATACTAGAGCTGCACGCTGCCTTTTATTCTTTTGCAGCGGATGTTCTCTCCCAGTATGCCTTTGGAGAATCTGAAGGGTTTCACTATCTGGATGAGCAGGCGATACCAGACACTTGGAAATTGAGGGTCACGTCAATGTTCAATTTCTGCCGTCTGAATAGACATTTTCCAATTCTTTCTTCTGCTGCGCACCTCTTCCCAGCCTTATCATCATGGGTAGTTCCTCGATATGGATATGTGTATCAGATGGAAGAGGCATGTCAAACAGTGACCCCGCACGATGTTCCGAGTCTAACACTGGGTATCTAGGATGTTAAATATCGAGTGCGAAACGCGATATCTGTGCATTCTAAACGCAAGGATGAGAGGTCCTACGCTCTTAATTCCTCGAAACCGAGTCTAAACGGTGTACAGAACTCGATATACCCCGGGATACTAACTGACCCAACGGTGTCCTCAAGCGAGAAGCAGCTGACTCGATTGCAAGACGATGCAATTTTCCTTCTAATGGCGGGAACTGATGCTCCAGGACAAGTCCTTGCCATCACAATGTTCCATGTGCTCGAAAATCCCCACGTACATAAAAAACTGAAGAACGAGCTTTTTTCTGCAATTCCAGAGTTAACCACAGCTCCAGATCTTGCTCAGTTAGGGAAACTCCCATACCTCGTACGTCGCTTCATGCCCGATGCTTCTCGTTATAACAAATATACTGAGCAACCTTTAGAACGCTGTTATTAAGGAAGGCCTACGACTATCG
The DNA here is from genome assembly GCA_014621425.1 of Cylindrodendrum hubeiense. Taxonomy (NCBI): domain Eukaryota; kingdom Fungi; phylum Ascomycota; class Sordariomycetes; order Hypocreales; family Nectriaceae; genus Cylindrodendrum; species Cylindrodendrum hubeiense. The sequence goes on from JAANBB010000010.1 coordinate 369,865, forward strand.
TCTGTCGTAACGACACGACTTCCACGCCTAGCTCCAGATGAGCATCTACAGTATCGGCAATGGCATATCCCAGCTGGAGTATGGACTAGCAAGGCTAAAAGAACTATATTTCCATTCTAACGTTTGGTCAGACGCTTATGAGCATGTCGACTTACTTTATTCTTCGCGACCCACACATTTTCCCAGAGCCGTCCAAATTCATACCAGAGCGGTGGGATTTGTGTCCAGAGGAGCTACAAAAGCTCGAAAAATATCTACTCCCAGCTTCAAAGGGTACTCTAGGTTGCCTTGGACAAAAGTAATTGACCCTGGTTCCCACTAAATGGCTCGCTGCTCACCAAAGTTAGCGTCGCATGGGCATGGATGTATCACATCTTGGGGGCTCTCCTACGTCGTTTCGACTTGACCTTGCATGATACCACAAGGATAAATGTTGAGATGACTCGTGACAATTTTATTGGGCAGACTGATGAGGGTATGAACAATGTGCAAGTGAGGGTCGTTGAGGAGTACAGTTACTAGCGTTGTCACAACATCTCTGACAACCCTGTACGGCAAATGGACACACATCATAATCCAGCTCGCTTACCGAAACTAAAATCATGCTATATTGATAAAGTTTATCCAACATCGGTCCTGCCTCGACCTGTATAGACCAATCATCGAGGTAAGCCAAAATGCGTGAAAGGTAATCGAGTGGTAACGTGAGAGATAGGGAATGTAGAAAAGGACTTCTATATTATAACGCCGGCAGCTTTCATAGGACTAAATCTGGCCATTGCTGAGAAACTATTGTGTGGGAGAATGGCGCAGAGATGGTCAGAGACATAACAACCAACCCACCCAGAACAGGTGCTGCGACTGTGGTGATAACGGCACAATGGCGGTGCGTCCGCAATGTCGGTAAAGGCGTAGATAAAAGACTCTCAAAGTGAATAAAGTAGGCCAATCTGATCGATACTATCAATTGGCATCACCTGATCAAACGGTCCTCAATACAATGCCGCAAAGATGGGCCAAAAAGAGCGTAAATTCGTTGTGCTAGAAAAGTCATATGCCAGTTGACCATGACGATGGTGAAAGGTTGAGAATCCGGATGAACCTGACCGCGATCCCTCAATCCTACCCTGTAGCTTTTAATGACTGACTGATTGGCCTTATCCAATGACCTCAATGCCTGCCGGAATGACCTAGAAAGGATATCCCGACCTCAAATGGGCTTACATCATGACTGGCATACACACTAGCCAAGAATGCCTTAATAGGCATTCTGCCCCGGAAGACCTGCTATCCCTAATACACTATACCAGGCTAGTTGCCTAGAAGAGTACAGGGTGCTCTTCCAGTTAGACCTGAGGTCTCCTCAAGGCTTTTACCTCTTATCTTTGTACTATGTTAACTTATCAAACTGCAAACATTATGGATGGGTAATGCTTGATAGGCGACGTAGTGGTAATCTTAGTACGTCAGAATTTTGTTAGATCAGCTGTTTATGTGATAGCGGAAGCACCGCTATTAGAGGATGAGCCAATAGATGCGCTGAGAGATAGGCTCTATTTGCGTTGATGGGTTAGCAGAGCGACATTGGGCGCTTGAGAGCTAGCATTCGCTGATACACTACCTGATCTGCAGTGAAAGGGCCGGCGCCTAGACTGATTTGGTGGGTGGCGTTGCGATGTAATACTGACAAACCTGACCTGTGAAGGCTTATGTGCCTCCTCAATTTCCGCCACGGTGCGCTGTAATGCATCCTTTGCATCCGTGCAAGTACTGCATGATGTATAGCTAGTAGTATGTGTCTGCTGTCTCGTGCCTGTCTGATACTTTCCAACCCCGAGGTTGGTAAGTAGTGCCGTTCAGTCTCAACTGCATTATCATCACATAGTAAAGCACCGCAGTAGCTCCGAGGAGCGACTTGAACCCATGTCCCGCGAGTTGATAAATTCCCCCGCAGTATGCACAGCTAGTCCCCATTTGTCAACACGTGATGAACAACATCAAATGAAGAGACTGTTTTAGACACCTAGAAAAGCCGACACCGAGGTTTCTCTTTCACTACTTTCGCAAGGACGGAATAGCATTGCACTTCCACTTCTGTACCTGCATATTCAGCTTCTAGGCAACAGGCTCGAGGCAAAACGCTCAAAGTACTACCTCTGTGAGCAAAATGTGTGCTTGATATTGGCCTGTTAAGGAGTGGATGCCAGAGATAGGGACGACTTATGATTCCAATAACGGATGAACATGCAAATATTTGACATGATTGCAATAGAGCCTCTACGAACAGTAGAGTCTATCTATATCGCCTGTCTATGCTGAGATTGGCGTAGGAAATTCTCTGTCGTGTATGCTCACGTTAGGCAAACGGTTAGCTAAGGGATAGCGGGTCCATAGGGCAATGTGCTAAGACCCGGCCAAAGGATCAAGACCGACCATCAAACAGGATCCATCAACTCAATGCTAGTGCCGCCTTTGTCGATCGCTATCCAATTCGGGTAGACTTCAGCCTATCTCTCAGGACGCTGACATGTTTCGGAGATGATCAACGGGGAAAAAGGAAATATTTACGGACAAAACGCAAAATGTGAAATCGTTCACCGATTTAAATTTCATGTTCATTCCAGTTGCGTGAAGCGTTCGGTCACGTTGCTGCCGTGTTTGATAATCTATAGGCGGGCCGATTGCGAAGGTAGCGTGACCCTAGAATTGAAACAAAGAGGTCTGTACAAATATTATTAATACCACATTATACCCCAAGGAGAAGCATGGCACATCTTATCACGCTCATACAGATTCATTACTCCATGACCGAAATCGAACAACCTCAGTTCATTAGCCAATATGCAATTTCAAATCATATCACTCATCGCTCTCGTAACAGTTACTGCTGCTGGTAATCATGTCCTAGACTCTATTATTCAACTCAGCCGAGGCACAGCTGCTCTCGATAACACACTTTCTCTATGGAGAGGCGACATCACTGGCCTTGGTTCCATAATTCGTCAGTCGGCGAACCTCATTAGCGACGCGAAAGCCGCAACATCAATTCCAGAGGAAGCGACGACCCTTGCGGCGCGGAAGGCTCACGAGGAACAGTGTTTTGTCGTTGCCAACCAACTCGCCCAAAATATCGGTTCTGCTGTAGACACTGCTATTGGCCTCAAGCTACAGATCGAGGCGATACCTGCCTTGGGCAAACCATTAGCCCTGATGATTTTGAAGAATCTTCGCAACGTGGCGTCTGAGTTGTACGATCCATTTTCCGAGTTAGCGAGTGAGCCTCGGCAGGAAGAGGCCAAAGCAATTATCAAGAGAGTCGATGATTATTTAATAAGAGGAATATCCAGTTTTTCATAGAAGAAAGACATGTCCAATTGTGCCTGTTATAGATGGACAGGTAGATTTCTAGTGAGTCTAGTTGTAGAAAAGAAGTCTGGGGGTAGTTAGAACTGTTCAGAGCTGCATTAATTGAACCTCATCCTCGTGCACATTATATACAGTGTTAAGAAGCTTTGCTAGACCTGCAGTGATATGATGTTCCACAAGGATGAATGACGAGGTGTGGATAAAATTTATTCATTAGGCTGTGCGATGACACTGGGATCCATTTGCCTTAAATTATGGAACAGTTCTCATATATTGATATGTGGTTTTCCATTTGTAAACCACGTTCGTAGTTAAAGAGCCCAACCTTGATATTTACCAAAGGAATAATTATATTCAATTCAACAATCTATTGTTCTGTAGATCTGTAGCTTTACCATTTTTTATCTATAGTCTTATCTCTGTGAAACTTCCTTCCTAATCGACTTGGCGGGTTTTACATGTTATCTAGAAAGAAGCTATATATATGACGCGGGCTACTTCTTATGAAATCGTTCAATGGCCTCCTCTGTTGAAATCTCTTTCAAGGTAATGTCTGAAATAATATTCACCCCATCGACCTCAAATTCCTCCGTCCATACATCCAATGAAGCAACAACCACCTCCCCGGTGTCAACATTGTGATTGAAGATGGACTGTAGCTTGATTTCGTCCATCGACCCCAAAATCATCCCGGAACTGGTCTTGTAGACTCTGGATTGAGGGTCTTCGTCCCGATTCTTGGTCTTCTCGTATTGAACCTGTAATCCGTCGTTCTTGCACTTTTGATTGCTGCAGCACTTAACACCGTTGGAACCAGGATTAACGAAGCCGATTGTGAAGCTGGGCTTCTTATGGCGCTTTCTCTTGAATCGCATGTACAGACTCGACAGTTTTCCGCCTCGAATAGAGTTCTGTTTCCCAGGAACGCACCGGGACACCTGATGCCCATTGGAGGTTTCGCTTTGGCTGGTCAACGCGAAGAGATATTCATCACAAGAGTTGTGCTTGGACTCATTACCGGGTATCCGGCAGCGAATAGTCAGGTTTAGCTGAACCTCACCTGATTACCGGGTAATCGGCAGCTAATAGTCAGGGTTAGCTGAACCTTGCCCAATTACCGGATAATCGGCAGCGAATAGTACCAGGGGTTGAAACAGCTGAAACTCGCGAACCCTGAGTATAACCCCACTAATCCCCAAATATCATGATTTCTCCACAACCAAAGAGAACCGATTGATGGAATATATTATTGACCGTATGTATCTTATAGTACCCCATCAAATACCCTTGATAAGGGGACAACTCACTCTACGACTCTTCCATAAAACTGAGCCTGCAAGACTTGAATAGATAGGTTACGAGATATTCTTGGCGCCTCTCCTTCTTTTTCTCAACTCTTAGCTGGTCTGAGCATATCATTCGTTCAAGCTATCAAGCATTATCCTCTCTTTACCTCCACATTCATTCAATTTGCCCTTCAATACTCAAGCATAATGAAGCTGTCTACTGTCATAACCGGTGCCTTCGCTGCTGCTGCTACTGCCGCTCCGGCTCTGGCACCTCACGTCGTCCCCAAGGCGGCTAATCTTGCCCGTGAGGCGCGGCTTAACCGCCATGCGCGTCTCACACATAGCGAACAGAGCCAGGGCTTCCCCCCCAGTGGGAACGAGGGATGGGGTAGCTTCAGGGGCGCTAAGGGTTCCGGAAGCAAGGGTGCCAGTGCTACGCCTAGCGTCTTCACCCCGGTCGCTGCCACCCCGGTCGCTGCCACCCCGTCCGCCGTCGTCTCCCCGTCCGCCGTCGTCTCCCCTTCCGCTGTCGTCTCCCTCTCCGCCGTCGTCTCGGTCTCCGCCGCCGTCTCGGTCTCCACCTCGACGTCCGCTGCCACTTCCACCCATGTTGCCACGAGCGCCGATGACGAGTTAAACGAAAGCTGGGCCGGTATCATTGTTCAGGGTGACGAGGGTACTGTCAATGGAGTTTCGGCTTCGTTCGCACTGCCCACTGTCAAGAAACCCACCGACGGTGCCCAGGTCGATGCTACAGTCCATACTGCCTCTACGTGGATTGGAATTGATGGCTACAGCTGTGGTACTGGCCTCTGGCAAGCAGGTGTAGACGGAAACATCGACGAGTCTGGAACTGTTTCCTATTACGCCTGGTACGAGTGGTATCCTGCGGATACTGTTGAGATTGATATTGGTGACCTTGCCGCTGGTGACGTAAGTATTTACTCCTACACACTCTAAATCAAGGGATATCCAAGCTAAATAATAACACCGGAATAGGTCATCACTGTCAATATTACAGCCAGCTCTACTACTGAGGGTACTGTCACTATGTCTAATGCTGCAAGCGGCAAGTCTTACACCAAGACTGTAACGTCCACGTACGAGCTTTGTCTCGCGGATGCCGAGTGGATCGAGGAGGATCTTGTTGTCGACGACGCGACGAATGAGGGTTTGGCTAACTTCGGTGCCATCACCTTCAAGGACGCTGTTGCTACCACCAGTACCGGAACTATGTCACCTGGAAATAACCCAATCGTGCTGGACGTTGAGGATAAGGAAGGAAATGTTTTAACCTCGTCTTCTGCTTCGGGTGATACTGTTATTATCACTTATAAGTAAAAGTACTGAGCTGAGGTTTTTAAGGTTCTGAGGTGGATGGCTGTGCCTCTCTTAAGAATAGAATGTTAATTTATAGGTAAATTAATAGTATAAGATCCTTTGCTATAGTAAATTTCTATGAGTATTGCTATTTGTATAACCTCCTATTGTTATCTGCATAACCTTTAATTATATAACTATAATTCTTCCATCACTAAAGCTATGGTAGTTACTGCCCGTAATACCATATAGTATATTATATAACGAGATTATATACAGACTAGTATACAGCTGGGTAAGTAGGAAAGGTACTCTAGTCTCTGTATTAAGACTGAAGCTTAGAGGTTTCAGGTATCTAGCGTACACCACTTCTGGAATGTGCACCGCTTCTGGGGTGTGTACGAAGGTTTCACTACCTGTGTTAAATCATCCCGGCCATACAGCTGGGGTCGCTCTCATAGCGGGAACAACAGCCAGAGTAATAGAAATACTATTTCTTAAGGGGGGAAAATAGAGATGTGTTTCTTTTTAAAATAATTTAGCCTTGGTCAGACTTGAGGAGATGTTAATTAAATTCACTTAAAGTACTGAATGAAAAAATAGATTATGTGATCAAAAGTTATGCGGATAGTAGTAGGAGGTTATACAGATAGCAATACTCATTTATATATGTATTTATATATTAAAAGCAGTTATTCAAATACGGAAAGAAAGTGATTGGTATGTTTTGGAGTTTTACCACTTACTCGGAAAAGAGCACCTAAGACAGGGAAATGTGTAAGATGCAATCACTCTCTTGCGACATGTGGTTGCAGTTCGAAATAATGCGATATCAGAGAACCACCCTTCTCGAGTAGCCTCGCAACATACGCTTAGAAATGCAAACTCTCTCCGGTAAAAATTTTCCCTGATTAGCGGCTGTTAGCACTAGCGGGGAAAATTTTCACAGGCCCACCAAATCTGGCTGCTGAAGGTGCTGGTGCCCCTCAGGGTACTAACAGCACAATAAAGGAAGGATTGAGAGAGTTGACTTCCTTTACACAGCAGCCACAGCCACAGCCCAAGGGCTCCGGCTACGATTAAAGCCTCTTGCCCTGACCAGCTGGGCAGCTATAATAGCAGCAGTAGCAATCACGGTACCAGCTTCAATCTAGGTGGGTTAAGGCCTCGGCCACAGCCTCCCGGCTCCGACTACAGACAGCCTTTTTGGCTTCGACCTTTACCCTGACTTCTTGTCTCGGTACTTAGGCGCATAAGGCCACCATGTCTTAGCACCTGCCTCGGTCTCTGGGCCTGGGCTACTATGACCTCCGGGTCTTAGATGCCTCGATCTACGGATCTTGGCTGTTAATCCAGGTCTGCAAGAAGTCACAGAATCGGGCTACTTGTAGGCATCAGGGTTCTGGCTTGATGGCCCTGATCAATGGATGCTGGCTGCAGTGGTTTTCCCCTCTCACGAGGTTTTCCCATCTGCAGTTATTCCTATCATACGGATCTCGATTTCTGGAGGTCTTGAAATGCCGGCAGGCAGGAATAGGAATGCTGGAGAATTCCAAGCTGGTTAATAAATATGGGTTGGAGATACCCGCCTGAAAATCCGCTGACGGATATCAGGCCTGAAATAATAGGTCAAATAGGGCCGCTTAATTGCTAGATGGAGGAGGAAGAAGGGTTACAGTCTAGGACTGTAGGTCCGGGCTATAGGCCTTTGATGCCTATAGCTCTCAGCACCGGGGTACTGTATATATTTTAGGTTCCTTCAGCTATTGACACTAGCCTAGCACGTCATCTTGCCCGCAGGGGATTCTGTAGATATCTCTAGTTCTCTAGCAGCTATCTTCATGACGGTAATAATACAACAACAACTACGCTTAGAAATGCATACCAAGAGTATGAGAAACTTAATAAAGAAATTAATTTCCATCTTAAAGCAGGTAGTGAAAGCCAAGGAGCCGCTTACTACAGACAGTCGAACTGGCCTATAATCATAACTCCAATTTGGATTAGCATAAAAAAAACAGAGCAAAGAGGTCATCAAGTTTACCATTCGCTATACACAGCATAATATGCAAACTAAGATACCTGTAAAGCTACGAGTTGTGCCGCTCGATCCGAAAACTTGTGTTGGTTGTTGGTTGACAAGGGACACTCCCTGCCTTCTCGTATTCAGCTATCATTCCGGACATATCATAACACGTTAGTCATCTATTACACTCTCATTGGTATTGAGAAATAGCGCACCTTCCTTCTTAGGCACTGGGGACGATACTTAACGATAGAATCACATTTCCCAGAGCTTGAGTCACATGTGTAACCAGAACTCGGCTCCATTTCACTATTAATCCGTAAAGGTGGGGATTTAGCTCGTGAGAATGCCACTGCATTGGCTTCTCCCGTCATCCCGTCCGAGGCTTAGCGGACAGGGCAGCGTCAGTGGAACAAAGACTCTCACTGCCTCGCCACGCTATCTCTCGGCCAGAGGACTGGCTGTGGTGGGTCGTCTTAAGCATAATACTGAGGTAAAAGGGTAATGAATATTACGAGCATGTGTCAACACCTTCCCGCCGGGCTCACACCCTTTGTCGGCTGCGCCCTCTACCTGCATTATGGTGCGGCCAGGTCATACGTTCAAAGGACATTCTTCTGTGGATGAGTCGGACCCAACCGTCGTCCCTTGGGTCTCTTGGAAGACATAAAAGGAGCCCGAGTCTCTCATCAAAAATAGGGAAGAGAGACATGCTCTTTGAGATTTGTTCTATTGAATACTATCTTTTGATCAATTGACACAAGTTTGGGCTTGTTTCTTTCATCCTCGAGAATTCATAAGAGACCCGTCTCTATACCGCAATGCTCTTTACGCTGTTGATTGCTATGCTTCTCAACCCCTTCCGGCCATGCGAGGGTTCGCCGACCTTCCAAGAGGAGTATCGGGACAACTACGTGCCAAAGGTCATCGACGCATGGCACGGCCTCCAGGTTGTGGCGCCGGATACTCCATATGTGGCAGCGGCGGGCCAAAACCACTTATACTTCATCGATACCCGGTTCGATCCTGAGACTGCACAGCACGTAAAGGAACAAATCGAGAGGGCTTCTGTGCCAGGCGGCCCGGACGAGGTCATCAACATAGATGAGATTTCGGCTACAGCAGAAGTGAAAAATACACTGACTGGCGAAACGGTGTTCGTTTTCGATCCCCCCTATGCCAGGGTGCTGTTCGCGAGAGGAATCAACAAGCGTAACCCGAAGCTCAAACTGCCCGAACATGAGCCCGCCGGTGATTGGTTGGTGACCTACGACATCAGCAGTACGTTGGCGGAGAGGCGGCCCTGGACTTGTGGATAGGGTTGACAGCGAGTGTGACCGAGCAATTAGCAATGTCATCGGCATATGCCGCCCGCTTTGCAATAAGGCGGTCGACACACCAAAGGAAGATGGAGAGACGGGCTCCAGCTACTATCAGCGGATGGACAACTTGCATTGGAAGTAGAGGAACTGTGACGGGAGTGGTATTGGGCACCCAATACTGATTCCCCGAGGGAAGGAGCGATGTGGAACCCCTGAGGAAACAAGAAGAGGGAAGGATTTATAGTCAGTGGGAAGATGAAAATGGGGAATTCATCTCTATACGCTATTAAATAGCAGGGACGCATATTTTAGGATGAACCAATCGGTTTTGTACAGTTATTTCAACCTGAATGAGATACAATGTCCCCTAGTTATTATCCTGCGCCTGTGAAACCATAGCTTGCTAATTGTATCCGAGAGGAAATAGCCTCACTCAAAAATGGAGATATAACAGCTTAGTGATACTCTCTCCACATGGCACTAAAGAGCACAGAAGAAGCGCATCCTGCCTTGCTGTCTTCTCGTGATAGTAAGGCGAAATTCCTGTAATTATTTGTCTCTCTTATCAATGAATTTTGTTCCATAGCACAGAGAATCTATTAGGCGTGGCTCGCTGTCGATATCACTTTGACACGCTTGTGTTAGACTCGGATAAAATGAACAATGGTCCAGTTTGAGCTAAGAGACCCCTATCTGTTGTCCCCTCAGCTGAGTGCGCTCATTTCACCCTACTGCCCCTCAAGCTTGTGTTCTAACCCAAATGTTACGCAGAAATTTGTCGCCTACGATTCTTAAAAGAGGAGGATCGGACTGTAACCAGTATTACAACTTGGTAGCTTTAGACACTCAACTACCAGTGGTTAAAAGTAAACTAACATCTACAACCAAATAGGTTATATTATAGCTAGTGATAATTTAGAGCTGATTGTGACATTCCTCACTAACTCATAGCCTAGTAAACATCTTTGCCTCATCCCACGTCATGAAGTTAATAAAGATCCACCGCAAAATTTATCCTGCAACCTCACCCCTACAGCGAAATAGGTCATGAGAAGGCGCGACTCGAACAATGAGTGGACCTTCAGTCTCAAACTCCTTGTCAATCACAGCAAATAAGCTCGGGTCCAGCATGTTGTCCTGTGCATATGAAACATGGTAATCCACGATGTGCTCAATGTCGTGACTCTCCGTATGAGCGGCTTCGTAAAGTGTGGGAAACTCATCATCATCATCAGCTTGTCTTTCAGACTCTGCTTCTTCATTGTCAGATTGTTCTTCAATCTCCTCCACTTCTTCCTCACCCGGCGCTGGTTCCTTAGCATCATCTGAGTCGTCTACGTCTTCCCAATCTCTTGTAGAGCCTTCGGAATCTCCATCTGCGTCTGGTTCTTCATCACTGACCCCGATCAACTGCAAACCCTCGTTCAACTTCGCTAGTGCCAAGTCAAAGTCCCCCTTATGATCAGGCAGTAGATTATACAAGGCGAACCGTTCAACCGGCACGGCATCTGTATTCTGGTTGGGCAAACTCTCTCGGAGCGTAAACCAATTCTCATTTGAAACACAAAGAGAGGTGATGTAGTCGCGTGCCTCTTTGGCGCGGAAGCGGACAGCATCGTCGTATCCATGATACTCGTCTAGACTAACGAGTAGAACGCCGCGACCGTCAAGGTCGGTTAAGTCAAACACGAGGAATAGTTTCGGATGCTTGTCCCCTCCTTTGAGTGTATTGTGTCTGTGATGCCGTATCACTGCCTGTGTCGTTTGTCCGTGTAGCATCTCGACAGTGACTTCGTCGGCGTCTTCGTCACCGTCGCCGAATAGCGACTCAATGACGGTATCGTGGGTCAATTCAGATACGGTGACATAGACCTTATACTCATAGTATGAACCATCGTCATCGCTCATTTTGACAAGATGGGGGGCAATGTTACAGCTGCGTCTTCCGTAGGAGAATGCTATCACCATACGATTATTTACCTGGACCTGCGACCCCGCCTCGTCTTCAAGCCACCGATGATCGACAGAGTTACTACGGGCTCGTACCATTTTAGGGAATGACGTACCGCCAAAATATGTGAGCACATCGATTAAGAGTGGTACTGCCACTCAGCACAGTCAAAGACGGTGGTTCGCTGCGATGAACCTTTTTGTCGATTGGTATTAGCGTTGAGTCTTGAATGTGCCTCGGGAATACACGGAGTACAGTGTTTCGAGAATACAAAGGAGATTAAATGCCTCAAGACGTTCCCGGCTATTAGCTAAACAGTCCTATGCAAGAAAGAGAATGTGACAATACAAGACGCGGCTGACCCTCGTTAGAAGACATCAGTACTTCGATTGAGGCCTCCCACGCGTTCTGTTGCACCTCTGATAGCTCAATCAGAATATGTACACATTGGTCTTGCTGTCGCTGGGAATGGACGCTCGGGTGCCAAGATCCTTCAGCCAACACGATCTCACACTAAGCCAGTTCTCGATGTCTGTTCGCTGACTAAAGTCTGTATTATATTTGCTCCGTTGTAAGTAGGCCCTATTATTCCTGATTTCGATATTGGCTAATTATGTAAATGGTTCCATTTTCAAGTCTTCTACTCGACCAATTGTGAGCCACGTATGAGATATTAAGAGTGACCAACAGATAACAGACACCTGACGAGCACCTGACAAGCACCTGACAGGCACCTGACTAACGGGTTACAACGAGTTACGGTGAAGTGATTAATACGGCATACTGCCAGTATGAATGCGTGGGTAGTTGAGCTTTCTGATGTCCTATTGACGTCGACCTTTTTCATGCAGAGAATACGACAATAACAATATCCTTGATCTGATGGAGCAAGGGTGGGTGGCCGGCCCGGCCCGGATCGCTAGGGTAGTTGCAACGACCAACAGGTACTAGTCTGACTTAATCACCACATTAAATACATAATAGATCGATGTTGGTCCCACCCACCTCGTATATAGACCATCACCAGGCGACTTACCACTAATTCATTGCTCATAGCAATGGATAATGAAAATCAGCCTCGGGATGTCAACTACTGAGTTATTATTCCCGTAAGTAGTTCTCAATGTAACCTCTTCTCGGGTGGCAGACACACATATAGAGCCTGCATGTAGAGCAGCGCCTGTGGTGAATAGGCGGACGAAGTATAGCCAACCGGAATATACTATGGCATGTCTTGCATTACGCACGGTAGAAAATCTTCCTCACAGGCCACGGATGCCCAGTCTAATAGGCCCGCCGGACTCACCGGGTGACTCGGGGTTCCCTTTCGGATAGTCGCCACACTAATCACCTGCTGTCAGCGCGGGAGTCAGCGCGGGAGTCAGCACGAGAAGGCTGGAGGGGTCAGGACCCCTGCAAAAGCGGCGAAGCGCCCTACATCAAAACGCCACTCTAACCCGCATATGCAGTCTATAGCCATTGGAACCAGGGAGCCGAGCCGTTGAGGCGTGTGATAGGCCTAACTGGTGGAGGACCTAACAACGCCCCCGGTTTTCTATCAAGAGCTGAATATCTTAGCTGGCATTTTCTTGAACCTCTTAGACTCATCAGCAGGGCCTCGGAATCAGAGAAACAGGGCATGACCAACACGGACCCCCACCATGGGTCTGCTGACTTTCTTTCTCCTGGTGGCCAGCTGACGATAGTCTCCAGCCTACTATCGACTAATGCATTTTGACAAATAGTGGCAGATCAATTTTCAATAACCCACAGAGGCTGGCTGAACCTGGATCTATGGTCTTGTCAAATGCCATGAAAAAGACATTGTTATCTCCGATTTTCGGAATGCCTTGAGTTATCCAGGAGTGAATAAGAACTCTTCCTTACCAACAAGCCCCCACACCATGGCCCAGTGGCTGCGGTACGAGTGCTGAGTAGCAACCCTTATAGACGGGGTGGGTCTATTAACCTTGAAGATCCTGAACGACCAATGCAAACCTCGATGTCAAATCAATAGTCTCATAGCTAGCACTCTGTTCACTTCGGGATGGTTAGCACATCTCAAGTCCTAAATTCTACAATCCGACAGTTAATGCGAGCTGATCGGCGACTGGTATCCAACTACGTCTACGACGACGACCGCACGGGATCGACAATCTGGGTGTTAGCTAGCAGAAACCATCAAAACCTTGAATACCCTCCCTCCTTCCTTATTGAGATGCTCGCTCGCAGAAGGCTGGCTGAACTCGGACAACAATAGGCGATCTTAAACCCGGTTGGAAGACTGTGTACCAATCAGAGTTGATAAGAAGCTCCCTTACCCCAATCGGTCTTGATAGCTTCAACATCCGCCTGAGGGCCTCTGCTCAATCTCCACACCGAGTCTTTCAGCTGGCTTTGGGAGCTCGAGCGTATCGCTTTGGGAAAGACCCACTCTAGCTGGTTGTCTAGTCAAACCACATGCCATGATCTTGAGCAAGTTCTAGACTAGTCTGTGACGCTTAGAATATATCCTCAACCTATGAGAGACTACGAAGACCTCGCGGCTTCCCTCGGCTTCGCGCAGCATCCATACTTTAGGCACATCCAAGTCCCAGTCGGGTTAAGAGAAGGAACAAGAATCTTTACCAGCCTCCCTAGTCAAATGTCAGTTGACCAAGCTCAACAGATATCTGTCCTCACACCAACCACGGCACCAGCCTATGAGAGACTCCGCTGGCCTTCCGATTACGTCCGCTACGCGCGTGGCGCGGAAGCTGCAAGCTTAGATAGGTATTAGTCGGAAGCGGTCAAGACTCCTTGTGCGAAGCTATTGAAGGACTTTGCTTTGTTGAGGGATAATGGCAGGTCGGTGGCTGGCTGGGACTCCATTTTGCAACCAATGTCTACTGGATATCCGAGGACGAGGGAATTACATGTGGTCAGAGGGACGTTATCAGACGCCAAAGTAATGCTTTGTACGTATATAAGGCATGATCAACTCGTCTCTCTGATTCTCATGCTAGAGAGTTCAACACAGACCAGACTGCCTTGGACTAGACACCATAGGAAGAGAAACCCCATTTTCACACGTGTCTGCCTAAGTCGGGAAAGAAAGGAGATGATGAAGCAACTCCCACTGGTTTTCTTAGGCCTTGGGCTTATGAAAGCTGGCGTGGTTGCGGGCCAAGAAGACGGAGACGGAGACGGAGACGGAGACGCAGAGACAACATTCCCGCCATGGTAAGATAGCCTACTCGTCTCCAGGGTTAGAATTTCAATACTAACATGGCTTCAGCACGCGAGAGTGCACCACGGAGACTACGTGGGTGACGGAGACATTTACGATAACCAGCACCAACCTCTGGACCGAAACAGAAACCGAGACAGTGGTGGCCCCGGAAGTCACAGCCCCGGCGATCTTGGCCAGCTGTACCATCACAATCGCTGACATTTGCGGCCCGCCAGTCACCACGACTATCTACAGCTGTCCGGAAGAGTGCGAGATTCCGTGGACCATGACCGAGTTCGACACATGTACTCAGACCATCACCGAGTTTATCTGTTCTACGACAACTGAGTTCGAGACAACCACGACTACTCCTACAACCACGCCTGTCACCACGCCTGTCACGACTGTCTGTGAGCCCCCTGTCGTTACGGAGACGGCCTGTGAGACAGAGCCGAATGAATGCCCGTGCCCAGAGCCGACATGTACAGCCGGGGCCGGGTGCGAGTGTCCGGTCGACCCCTGCGACGAGTGCGAGGAGCAGCACGAGTGTCAAGCCTGTGATAACTGTGCCTTGTGCCCCGACTGCCCTCAGTGCGACTGTTGTGATGCCTGCGAGGACTGCGAGCAGTGTCCCCAGTGCGTTAAGTGCACGTGTCCTCCTCCTCCCCCCCCCGATGAGTGCGAGGCGTGCGACAAGTGCAGCAACTGTCCTGACTGCGACAAGTGCACATGCTGTGAGGCGTGCACAGACTGCAACGAGTGTCCCCAGTGCCCTCAGTGTGACTGCTGTGAAAGCTGCACCGACTGCACTAACTGCCCGCAGTGTCCGCCTTGCGAGAAGAGCCCTTGCGGAAGCGGCAACTGCGAGACGTGTATCGACCCGGATTGCGAGGCTTGTCCTGAATGCGAGGTCTGCGATCCATGCAAGACTTGTATCGATCCAGACTGCGATGCATGCCCTGAATGCGAAGTTTGCAATCCATGCAAGGATTGTATTGACCCAGACTGCGATGCATGTNCCGNNNCCGCCTCCAACAACGGGAGCAGGAGTCGGGTAAGTGTGAAGACGTGGTGGAGGTTCAGAGTAAGCACCTTGGTCCACGCAGATTCCGGATAGGTGTCGATGTCAGCACCCCAGGAG